>CM017896.1:28797466-29257791 GCA_008369825.1 Triplophysa tibetana | reverse complement strand
CTCTCCCCCACAATCTCACTAACTCAATCTCTCTCTCTCTCTCTCTCTCTCAGACGTTCTCACTTACACTCTTACTCGCTCATCATGCTGCACCTCACCTGTTCATTACATGTCAACAGGAAGTGACAGATTGCCTCAAGCCACAGGTATTTCTCTCTCTCTCTCTCTCCCCATGTTGTCATGCTTCTGCAGACATGGTATTAATAGCAGTAAGGGCAAACGTCACACCATATCTTTGTTTTGAATTCAGTTCATCATCATCACATTATTACATCAAATCATGCGTATTGTCATATCATAACGTGTTAGCATGCATTCTTTTCCAAAGAATTATAAGTGTGCATTCTCACACTACATACTTCAGGCGTAGTGTGGCATTTGTAGCGTCACTGGAATTGCAAAAATAATGTCCATTTTTAAACAATGACCACTCGCCCCCCACTAGCAATTGGTCCATCAAACTGATAGCCACGCCCCAAACACACATCAAAGGAGGAGTCAATGTTCCGTGTGCTAACAAAATTTCAGATAGCAAAGTGTATTATATTGTTTTGCTTCTAATTTATTATTCATCGAACGACAACAATCCATTTTTATTAAGCGTTGTCTTTGAAAATGTGCATTTTCTGATACGAAATGCCCTCTTTATACAATCAATTCCTACATTTGGAAAAAGTTGGGTTCTTCAACCCATTGTTGGGTCAAATATAAACTTTTTTGGGGTAAATTTAACCCTTCGGTTAAGTTTGTCCCTTTGTGATCCATGCAGCGCTGGATTGAACCATGGGTTAGAACAGCCCAGTCTCATTTTCGTATGTTTTAAAATGTCCAATCATTTCCTTTTAACTTGAGACGGGTTCTTTTTTTACCATCATAAGATGTATATATTAAAGTCTATATGGCTTGGTTTTTTTGGACTAGTGTTTGTACTGGTTGGCAGACTCTAGCTGGGCAGTGTTATCTTATTAAGGGCTATGGTCCAGCGATACACACACACACATAGTCTACTAATGGCCAGTTTGGCAGTGTGTGCCTCCGCAATTATCCGTCTGGCTTTTACCCAAGCGTACACACATTTTTTTCTTGGGGTTTGGCTCACATGCGTACATACAGTAGATATGGGCACAGCGTGTAAAGTATAAACACAGAGGCGCTTTAATAAAGAGCAGGACGACTTCATTAGAAGACGCTGGAAAACGTGTGGCATTGAGTAAGTTGTCATGTCCTGATCCCAAGTTTTCTCACAATTTGAGATCAGACCCCGCCAAGAGTTTCGCTGTCAGGCTGAGAACCCACACACACAAAAGCAATCTCCAAATGGATCTTAAATGATGCCCAGCATCCTTTTTTATACCCAACATCCACACACACACATAAGTGATAAATAGAGCCCATTAATGGTTACAGGCATTAGTTTTATTTGCGGCTCGCAGGCGGTGCTCTCTCAAATGAGCTGAGCTTCTAAATTATAGGACAAAGGACAGTGGGCTTGAATTAAGATCCATTTACTGTTAAGAGAGAGCGAGAGATGCGGAGCAAGTTAAAGTCAAGAAAGAAGAAGATTTTTGGGGCGTTTGGAGTCTTAGACAAAGGAGAGAGTGTGGAACAACAGCTTCCTGCAATATCCAAATGAAATTCTCAGTATCGTGTTTTTGCCATTGTCAATGTAATTGCCTGTTATTGTTGTATTGTTGTGTCGTAATTAGCCGATGCATGTAGTAAATGCATTTTGCAGAACATGGTTTTATGTCTTCGGTAAAGATGTCACATGTGGCCTGTATGTTGTGATCGATAGTAAAAATATAAAAATGTATTTTTTTAAGACCACAAACTCTTTAATGAGCTTAAAAATCATTGTGTCTTTATTGATTGTCAGTAACCGTTATAAATATATTCTTTCTTATTCATTTAAAAAAAATTTAATTTAACAATTAATTGCTTGTGAGACTTTATAGAGAGTTAAGCAAAACTTACATTTATACATTTTTTATTCCTTTTGATGTATATGAGATATACTGTATTTGACCAGGGTCGTTTTCTCAAAAGAGAAATCTAAGAAGCAGGCGAGATGTAAGTCTCCAAGTATCCTCGGTCTAGGCGAAAAAATACATTTAAAAATAGAATTATAATGTATTTTAACGTTTGTGTGGCTTTTATATTTCAAGACTTTTATTGTTATATATTCCATATTAATTAAATTAAAATGTATTTACCTAAAGTGCTTTTCACAATTTTTCATTGTTACAAAGGAGCTTTACAAAAAATGCATTTTAAAGAAGACAGAAACGAAATATTATGTTATTAATGCACGTTTCCAAAAATGAACATTAGAAATACTGCCTGTGAAAATAGTGTAATGGATAGTAGTTGGCCAATGCAATTCATAGCGCTATTATGCAAATGTACGTATACAT
Source organism: Triplophysa tibetana (assembly GCA_008369825.1). Lineage (NCBI taxonomy): Eukaryota > Metazoa > Chordata > Actinopteri > Cypriniformes > Nemacheilidae > Triplophysa > Triplophysa tibetana. The sequence continues at coordinate 29,255,377 of CM017896.1, read as the reverse complement.
TTTTTTATTAGACGTTCATAACTGTATAGATTATTTATTATTAGAACTCCAGAATGTTAATTCAGTATAATTACAGGAGAAACAGAGTGAATGAAACACTCCATTGTGTTGATGTATGTTCACATACTCATTTGTGTATGCATGAGCAGCTTTCACACGTGCATGCGCACGCACAATTGATTAGCATAATGTTATGTTGCGTCACAAATGGTACTTGTGTACATTAGATCCTCCTCCATTAACTGACAAACAAAGAACATAAACACATCGCCATAGCAACTCCAACCTGTGATGTACACGCTAACATGCTCCTCCTTACAATCCGTGCCGTGATGTCCCTCATTATAAGTCCACATACAGTAGACATAAACACGTCTGCTATGTATTGTCTTGAATGCATCCAGAATTGCACAAAAAAAATTAGTGGTTGCCGGGGTGTTGCTAGGTTTCGTTTGGGTGTTCTCCTACACTGTAAAAAAATCTGTACAAAAACTGTAATTTTATGGCTGCAGGGGCGCCAGAAATATTCTGTAAAATGACAGTTTTTCCCTGTAATTGACAAGTTTTTCCCAGTTTTTCTTGTAAATTAGCGGTCTTTTCTGTAATTTTCTGACCGCATTTAGAAAATGCATAAAACCTGGTAAAATTAAGAATCCTCCCCCAAGTCTGTGAAACAAACTGTAGATATTGTAGATATGGCTCTGTTTCATCTGTCAGTGTAAGTTGTATTGTTTTATCATCTGTCAGGTGAAAATCATTAGTCTAAGTGCTTTGAAAAGTAACAGCACGCCTCTTCTTCAAGCCACACCATACGAGGTGTTATTCATGTTCACAGTTACGTGCCAAATCCAAAGACTTACATAGAGGTTTTCCGGGATGAGCAATAGTAATATTAATGCTGGTCTTGGCCATAAATAACGAAAACAAATATTGTTTTCGTGTGCAAACTTGCACGGCACTTTTGTGTGAAGGGTTGTTTTCAGCATTGGCTTGTATTCAGTGTTAGTTCTAGTCAATTGACAAACTTTCTGACCCGTCAATGTACAAACCGCACAAAGTGTCCGATTCATCAACCCTTGGAGTTGGTACCATGGTCATGCTACGATTTCTGATGCTTCATTAATTATTTAGGACATGACACTACACTCTTAAAAATAAAGAAATTCACAGTAATGCCATAGAAGAACCAATTTTGGTTCTACAAAGAACCATTCAGTCAACGACATCTCTGTCTTACCATTTAATAATCTGAAAACCCTTTTTTGTAACATGTTAATGGTTCTTTAACCACTTAGACAAAAATGTTCTTCTATGGCAATCGTGACGCACCTATATTATTAAGAGTGTATGTTTACGCAATGGCGTTTTTGACCATTGTTTTGTTTTATTTGGATCTGTGTCATACTTATTTGTTTTTCGTACATCAGCCTCAAGGTGCTGATATACCTGCATCTTCTAAAGCTCTTGGCCTGCCTTGAGATGATGGACGTGTTCATCATCATGATGGTGTTCTCATTAAAAGATCTCTCTCACGATTTAATCAGTTCCTGTTAAAATGTCCAAACATGGTCGGAAAAGCCAAGCTGATCTTTATGAAGACATGGAGAACATTTCATATATTTCTTAAACCATGTGTCCTGTAAAAGCAGCTCTTAAAATGTTTACACCCTCTGTCACTATCTGTCTCCATCTCAGGAAGCCGTCACTTTGTCCTTCAAACTTCACTTCTTACCCGGTCATCAAAAACACTCATCAACTCACTCTCATTGGCCGTTGTTATCAGATAAGAGTTTGTTCAAAGTTGCTAACCGTAGGTGTTAGAGAAAATTTTACTTATTGTCAGCAAATTTTGAGACCTTTCACGAGTTGCTCTGTTCTTGTACCTTGTATACTTTTCCGCCACATTAATTATTCACCCTCATGATGTACAGACAGAAAAAATTAAGAATGCATTTCAGACATTGTTTTTCTGACTTCAAAATGTACTATTTATAGATATGTGTTTACGTAATAACCTCGATTTTTTTTAAGTTTTCGTGTGACTTGTCAAGCTGTCAGTCTTTCACATTGCTGTTGGATGACTTTGTCACTCATGAGGTTTGATTTAGTTGAAATCCAAGAGACACTGGACTGGAATGACCACAATACATCTAGAAATGATGATTTGAAATTAAAACAATTCCGCAGCTGTATATGACTCTTTCTTCAGTGGAAAACAATGAAGATATTTTGAGAAATGTCTCCGTGGTTTTGTGTTCATACAATGGAAGTCAGTGTTGTTTGGCTATCAGCATTCTTCAAAATATCTTCTTTTGTGTTCTGCAGAAGAAAGTCTTACAGGCCTGGCATGAAATTGGGGAGAAAAATTGCTGTACGAATTTTCAATTTCAGGCAAACTATCCCTCTAAGGGTTGTTGTCAGTTCACAATTTCAGACACGAGTTATATTTTGGGATCAGAATATCAAAGATGTAATGCTCTTCAAGTTTTGACCCCACAAGCATCCACCCGGACCACCCTAGAAATCCGCCACAGCCACCCTATAGCATTGTCATCCAGTTTTACGCTCTTATTTTCGTTTGGTCGTTCTCTGTCTTTGTTGCGACGTCTAATCACAATGTTGTTATTGTTAATTAGACGGCTGACGCTTTTATTTTAACGTTTCCCTACTGTGTAAAGAAAAAACAAGGTGTGATATAAACTCCACTTGCTCGTGGTGTTCTGCGCTCTAAGGGTGTGTCTCCTGCAGGACAGGCAGATTAAAGGATACGTGCATAAATTACAGCGTGATGGGAAAGCAGTGGGTGGGCTGAGATTCTCTGAAGTGATCTGTGCATATTTTTAGAGTAAAGACAGACGTCTGCGTCCCTCCAATGGTGGAAGACAAATCATCATTCGTAAACTATCTTAGAGACGTTCTCGTGAATAATAAACGATGCTGTTATTTATGACGCTGTGTTTATTTTGGGCACGTTAGTTCATGCGTGTTCAACGGACATGTAGACGTCATAACCTTAACTCAGTGTGTACTAAAAGGGCCTCTAAAGTAAATTTATATGGGTGGGAGTGTTCCCGAATAAGGGTTTATGTAATGTCACACATTGCTTGACTCATTACTCACCATAAGATCTTGTGCATTGCAGCGTATCACTTCAGGAGGAGACTGTTCGACGGACGTGACGTTGACCAATCACAGCTCGCTTTAAGCCTCCCAACATTTTCAGGTACGTAAATCTGAAAACAAAATGTGCATGTGCTAGTAGATATATTTTGTTTGTAATGTCTCTTGATTATCTGTCTCGGAAGACCAAACACAACGTGAAGGTTACAGGTTCGATCGCAGGAATCACGCAAACTTGTTAAAAGAAGTATAGCTTGAATACACGGCTTCAAGTCACTTTGGATAAAAGTGTTAATGAAAATATGATCTGGTTTGGTACAAGACGTAGGCCGTAAGATTGCAAGAGATGTATCCAGAAGGCCATTTACCGTCTTTCCATTTGTATTCTTAAACTGACAGCTTCTAAACCAACCAGACCACATCTGCTCAACATCACTTTTCAATTACCCCCGTGAAAGTGAGCCGATCCTGTTGCTGTCACCCCAGCGCCGTCTCGAGCTGGTGGCATTCAAACAAACGCTAAACCCATACAATGTTTTTAATGTTTTCTTTCCTTACGATTCTTTATTGATTAACATTTTGAGAGTGCGGTTGTTCTGTGGCGGGCGCTGAGGAAATCTATGAAGCTAAATGTCATGCTTGTTTTGTCATTGTTTTTGTCAGACTCATTGTCATTGTTTTTTACGTGGTGCTCACACGTGCCAGTGAGTTTGTAGACCTCACTCTTTCTAAAAGCTAGATTTGATATGATTACATGCATAAAATTGAATACTTTGAGGTCCAGAGCATGACGTTTCCTTCTTTGAATTAAATGTTTCTCTGTTTCTAAGGTCTGTATCGTCATAACTAATTCATTTTTAGGTGTATTGTGCCAGATAGAAATGAGAAATTATGCTTTCGCTTGAGTACCCTGCTTCTCGGAAATTTCTTTTTTTTCTAAATGACCTCATGTGTCTGCATTAGTGTTTCAGAAGAGATGTCAAAAATGGCAAATGTACAATTATCCAAAATCAAATGATCTGAATTTATAGTTCTGTACTTTTATTGTATATGAACAAGTCCTTCTATCGAAATTTGGTGGAACCATATGAGGAAATGTTGATCCTTAAAGCTCCGGTTTATGAAATTTGGCACCATCTATTGGTGAGGTTGCGAATTGCAACCAACAGCTCACTCCCCCTCCCTTTCGAAGCACTACGGTGGCTGACACAGGACTAAGATGTCGTCACCTTTTCGCTTCTTTGCCGATGGACAAACTGCGTTACAGAGCCCGTTTCATAAATATGTTATATATTTATGAAACGGGCTCTGTAACGCAGTTTGTCCATTTAGGGCCACTGTAGAAACCTTCCATTTAACAGACCCTGCGGATAGAAATAGCTCGTTCTAAGATATTAAACACACAACGCTTCATTGTGTAAAGTCTTTATACACCTCTGAACACATGGTTTTGCATATCGTATTATATTTCTGTCAATAGATCCTCCAAAAAATGACAAATTGGACCTTTAAGGCTGCGTTCCACAAGTTTTGACTCTCTATCACCTCCTTGGTTTAAAAATAAAATTGCAGGTCACTCTACGTAACGACGTGAGCTGTCAAATGACTTCAAACAGATATTTTCCCCCCCAAACTGTACCGGACACCTAAAATAAATCATTACCATAAAATTTCTATTGTGAATGGGGCTAAGGTAAGAAGACCGATTTCGAAGTGATTCTTTTACGTCCTCTGCTTGGTGGGTTTCGTTAACCAAAAAAGTTACAGATTGCAGCTATGAATTGTATGAATTAAGCTTTCCTGTAGCTCAGTGGTAAGAGCATTGCGTTAACAACGCAAGGTTGTGGGTTCGATCCCATGGGATTGCAAATACATATGTAAAATGTCTAGGATAATGCAATGTAAGTCGCTTTGGATAAAAGCGTCTGCCAAATGCCTAAATGTAAATGTAAGTGTAAATGTAAATGAATAACTAAGATCTCCGTTCAGTCTCCTGGAATACAGTATGAATTCTCAGAACAGTATGATAGTATCCCAGTACCCATATTTAACAGATTTCATGCATGGGTTAAGGATGGAGAAGCATGGATGAGAATAATATAGCCACTTTAGTATGCCACACATCTCTTTGTGTTTGGAAGCTGTGCGACTCACGGTTAATGTTGACTAGTTCAGGAGCGGCTGTGACTCATGTGCTTGTGTAATTTCAAAATTCCCCTTCGAGTGCTTGGCAATGAAGAAATGAACAATTCAAACACAACATGTGTGTTTATACTGTCATGAAATTCAAGAAAAGGAAGCACATGAGGAAATAACGACAGGGAAGTGAGTGATCCGAGACATATTTGTTGGCTCCGTCCCAAAACCCGGTGACGTGTCTTACTGTTTGCTGCCTGGATAGATTTATTTTTGCTGGGTCTCTCAATAATGTTAATGCAAACCAATGACTTTAAAAGCATTCTCAATGAAAATTATTTTGGTTCGTTTCAAACCCATGCATTCTGCTTTTTGCCGTGGTCTAATGTATGAGCGGTCCCTTGGTGTAATACGGTATTGTGTAGTATAAACAAGGCCCCAAAAGCTCATTTAGGCTGTGATTTCTCATGGGTTAAACAAAGACAGTTGTCAACACACTTATGGTTTGGCTGGACTTTGAGTGAACAGGATGTGACCTCATAGTCTTTGAAGACCTGCCATGTGCTCCTGTGTAGAGAAGGGTGTCGAGTGAGAGAGAACTGATGGCCGGTCGCACACATGGGTCTGTGTTCTTCAGACACACACATGCACACATAGACGGAAGACGGACAAGTCAATCGGCTTCAAGGCATGCGAGAAACTTCTAATGCTGTTGAGTGGGTTTGAAGAAACCCCCAGTCTTGGGGGTAGATGTTTCACCAAAACGTTTTCATATAGTTTTCTTTTAATGCGTCAGTAGATGTTTTTAAGAAACTTGGAGATGTTGCTACAGTTATTATGGATTTAGACTGGGTTAGTTTTTGTAGTCTTCATGTAATCAAAGACTCAAGTGATGATAATGAGATCAAGTCTTGTTATACGAGTCCTAGTTTTTCACCTATGATGCAGTTAATGACGAAGAATATTTAGGAAACTATATCAATAATTCCTACGAACACAACTAATAAACATTTATGTTCAAGCGTCTAATGTGACTAGGACTTTTGCACATTACTTTTTATTATTTTTTGGTAAATAAAATAATATTATTTAACATTAATAATTTTATATGATAATAATCTATAATTTAATACATTTTATTTTTGATAGTTTAGATTTAGTAGTTTAGTTTGGACACTAAGTGTTTGTTGAAGGGCTGTTTCACCCCAAAATAACAGTATTCATTTACAGTATTCTTAACTTAATTTCATTCAAACCTGTATATGACTCTTGTGTGCAACCCGAAGATATCTTGTAAAATGTTTTAAAATATCTCAATATCTTTTCTCAAATAACATCTGAAAAGTGGTTTTGTGTCCATACAATGGAAGTCAATGGGGATCGATGTTATCGGGTTACTAACATTTTTTGTGTTTTGCAGAAGAAAAAAAGTGAAACCAGTGAGTAAATGCGGTGAATTACCCGTTTTTTTAATCTCCCATCTTCTCCGTGGCCCTTTAATGAAATCAGTTTAGTTTTGCCACTGTATGTTTCTTTAAGTCAAGTAAATCACTAGCTGTATAGCCAACTGTATATTTCGGCTAAATTTAGGCTGAAAACACAACCTGATGCTCTTAAAGTGTGCAGGACATCAAACAAAATATTCCAACAACTTGGCAGGTTAAACCTCAAGTACAGAAATGAATTGCTAGCAGCCTGCTATAAAAAAAATATGTCCTTCTACTTACTGTAAATTCCTGGATGAAGGCCTCCCTGATGACTCTGTGAAGTATTTTCGGCATGGCACTGCTCTGCTGTGTCATTAAAAAACCTCGGTGTCTCTAGTTAGAACCTCAGATTGTAGAGGAGCTTGGGTTGGGTGGGTTGGGTTCTGTTTTGTGGCCGGTCCAGAAACACATGACATTTCAGTCCTGACTCAGGACCGTTCTCTGAACCTGAGCCAGCGGGTTGAGATTTTTTTCGCTCATATCACTCTCTCGGTTTTTAGCGAAGTGTTCAGCATGAAGCCTTTGTTATATTTACACTCTTTAGAAACACTTTAATTGTTGAAAATGCTACAATTAGGTCATATACATGAACATGCATTAACGCATAAGCTAACCAATGATCTTTTTAAAGCATTTAATATATTAGTGAATACCAATGCAATTGTTATTTCATGTTGCTAAGTGTGCATACATCAAAAAATGTATTCGTAAATATTAAATTCACATACCTAAGATGTGCAGTGCTTCTGTTCTGCCCTGGATGACCCCTGCTGTCTGTGTCCTACGGTGAGGTCCGTCCCCCTGCAGGAGAACTCATGCAATGACTCTCTCAGGTATGGCAGGACATGAAATAAACATTGCCACACATTGCCTCATAATAACTGTGCACTACCCACATCGCCTTGTGATAATGACCCTTTGCATGTGAACAATAATACGAACATTGAATTTTTATTGCATCCTAGTCACCTGCCTGAAATGTGAACCTTTGTACAATTTATCACAGCGCATTTACATGACATGTGAAGTTAATTGCATTTCAGCCGTTTGCTAGAAAGGAAGGCCGGTCAAAATCTAAAAATAACATGTACTGTAGCTTTGAGTATGTGTGTCTTACTGGCAACCCACACGGGCACACAAGTGCACGAGGTAGAAAGAGAGCGTATCTGATTCACCAATGATTCACTCGAAATGGTGCTTTTAATGATTCAGTCCAACTGAATATTTGTGACAAGTGAGTGGGGTGATGTGAGAAGCCTAATTTGATTACTTTGCTACAATAATTATAAAAAATAATGCTTAAAGTATTGTTAATTTTGTAAGGGTTTTGCTCTCTGGCAAACCATTACCATAATAAAAAATGTTATGTTATATTTAAAAAATCTTCCCATAGACCCTTGTGGCGTTTGATGTGTAAACATGACGTTTATTTATTTAATTATTTTGATGTAATATCCTCATATAACAATGATACAAAGAAGTATAGTTGAATGCACTGTGCACTGTGCAGTGAGTCGATTTAGATAAAGCGTCCGCCAAATGCATACATGTAATGTAATTCAAACCAATGCGCAAAACATAACTCTCACTTGCTGGCAAAAGGGGAAACATATTTAATCTTCCTATTCTTTGGCGATGTAAAGAATTTTTACCATGCCAATAAAGCTATTTGAATCTTGAGTGAGGGGGAGAGAGCTGTGCCCTGTTCGGTGAGTGAGGGTTGGTGGGCGGGCCAGGAAAGCTCAGTGTAATGCGATAGCTGCGCCGCTCCGAAATGCTATTACACACATACTCTCTCTCTCTCATATACTCGCTCTCTCTCTCTCTCTCTCTCTCTCACATACTCTCTCACTCACACACAGGCTCACGGGCACATCCACATGCGCTCTGCAAGAGAACACAGCCGAGCCGTGCAGTGCGCTTCTGTGCGTAACGCCGACTTCACTCCTGTCTAGTAGGCTACTTTGGACAAAACTATTCTTGTGTCTCCAGAGTAGAGCTGAATGAGTTGTAAGAGCTGCAAGAAAGCAGAGCATTTATACTCGGATGGACAACGTGTTTTGAACGGCAGATTAGAGGAGAGATCCCTGCGGAGACCTTTATCACCAAACCATCATAGACCAATGGAGCGCAATAACGCACGTAAACGCGTGACGGCTATATAAGGGAATACGCATCAAAAACACTTTTTATTCATAGCACAAAGATTCAGAGAAAAACAGGTTGTTTCACAACGACTTTTTGAAAAAGATTTTGGTACGCACAGTTTGCGCTTGCTGTGCGCAACGGGCTCAGTTTCTGAATATGGACTGATTCTGGAAATCTGAGCGTCATAAGGAGGAAAAAGCTTGTTTTGTCTCTTTCTCGGTCAGATTTATCTGCGTTTGTGCCTTGAAGGAGATCACTACTTGAACACGGGTCACTCCAAGACGGCGCGTTTCGGAAAGATGGATTTCTCGCGATCTCTACTAGGAATTGCAATTGTCTTTGGCTTCGTTTTGAAAGTTAGCGCAGAGGAAGGTAAGCCTGTTCCGGTCCTCTTATAAAGTTAGCGGGTTTGTTTAAATTCCCATCCAGTGAGGCTATCCGCAAATGGCAAACAGATTTCACTCCTGGCGAAGCACGACGAGCGTTTATGATGTCCAGCCGAACCAAGCTGAGAACAGTTCTGACTTTATTTAGTGGAGATTCAGGTTTATATTAAAACGACTCACTAGATGTTTAACACTTTATGTGCAAAGTATTTGCAGATGTGAGTGCATTATGAAAAAAAAACATCTAGCCTACATAGATATGCTTATAGATCGGTTTTCTCTTGCATGGTCCATTATAATGTCAAGGAAAGTTTGCTAATACGTGGTTGCAGACTCTTACTAATACATGTTTTAATCAAAATGGGTTGATGCCAAGATCTTTTAAGATGACACAAATATATATATTTTACTGTGAAAGCAGTGCTTTTCAAAAGAAGGAAATGAAGAACCAATAATCTTTATTTTTACAAGTGTATTAGAAAGCGAGGCAATGTGAAATGCACCTTGCCATAAAATAAACTCACTACGTTGCCCCTGTGTTGAATGTACGTATGGAATGCATATTATTACGTTTATTGTGTGCGCAATAAACATGAAGTAGGGAAAGTAGCGGTAGCTGAAAACCAATGACCTAGATTAATTATAGAAAAGAGTAACTTTTTTGTAGTTTTAATCACTACACATGTATAGCTGAACCAAAGTGTGCTAATTTGAAAATTTGTTGTGATTGTGGTTTTACTACAAATACCATTAAACTGTACTGTTGTAAAACCATGGTTCATTTTCGTTAAGGGTGGTACAAGTGATTCTTGTTTTTATTGTACTACATGGCCAAAACACGGTAACGTTATTGTCGAAGTAACGTACATTTCGTGAACTGATCGATCGATGTTGTTTACAATAGGCCTGATAATAATAACAAAACGTCTCCTTTAAAACTTTACACCCTTTCTGTGAGGAACCGCTGCATATCGCCATGTTTATCTCTAATTGCTGTAATTAGTCAGTGAACAGTAAATATAATCCATTACCTCGATGTAAATACTGTTTAATCGTTATTGATGTAGATGGAGGTATTCCACGGGAAAGGACGTCCACGGCGTGAGTGGAGTTTAACGCGCGCCCCCGGTTACGCTGACACGCGCGCTCAGAAGCCCTCAGGTTATGTCGTTTTTGACCGTTGCAATACACGACATAGACCTACGTGTTTTTCTGGCGTTATCGTTGTTAGATGCCAGCAGATAAAGGCAAGTGGTTACAACAAGAACAACTCCGTTCAAGTGTTGGTTGGAGAGTCTGATTGTTGGAAGAGATAAATGTATATAATTTTGAATAGAGATGGCAGTTGAAGTTGGCGGGAAACACGCGTCGTTGCGCAGTCATCCACATCTACGTAATTAATATGAATATAAACAATACAAACCATGGTTTTGTTATAGTAGAAGTACCACGTTTTTAGCAAGTTGATATAGTTTTACTTCAAACAATATGGTTTGAGGGTCGGTGAATGGATATAGTAAAGTCGTGGTTGCTGTGTTTTCACCATGGTTAAACTATCATTGTTGTGGTAAAACCACTTGACATAAAATAAAACATGATACACGACTTTAATAAAATAAAAAACGTTAAACATGGTAATGTAAATGAATTAATTTACACAGCGTAATTTGCATCTAAATTAACACACTATAGCCTAGAGTGTTCTATATTTTGTATTCCTAGATATAGGCTACTCATTGTATTGAAGCACCTGCCGTTTTAGCACAACAGGTTGAAACCAAAAGTGACGTTGATTAAATTAGTGTTGAAAGATCTTTATTTGTTGCAAAATAAGGTGGAGCTGGATATGAATGTACCTTATACCCCTCAACCATCACCTGTATAATTGAAAACCTGACTAGACAATAAAATATTGAATAGGTGACAAAAGACATAAAGAAGTCGTATAAATTGAAAATGTCCCTCTTGTTAAATAAATAGTAGTTGCACATTACAGCATTATAATGTGGTTTTGCAACGCTGAAAAAAGGTCATGTTCTAATATTCTACATATGGTCTGGCTTGGCATATGGATGAGATTGATGCTTGACGTCTCGCTGTGCTCTGTGCTGTTTTTCCATTATTGCTTCTGTCATATTCAAACCCCCATCCAAGATCTCTTGGCATAGATTGACTAGAAGTATGATTCTGCAAAAAGGTTTACTTTAACGTACAGATGGCAGCACTTCAGAACAGAGACGATGTTGGGCAGTGTTGTTTATTTTCATGTCTCTTTTATCATTCTTTTCAATTTAATTTGGGGGTAATGTATGTAAGCAGTTGTTATTTGCAAGCTCATTGCCTGTGGAGACATGGCATTGTTTCAAGGCGAAGGGTTTTCGAAAACACATTTGGACCCCAGCCTAAAATGGTGCACATGCGGTGGTCTCACAGGTACTTCAGGAACGCCCTCTTCTCAGAGCACCGTCAATTGCAACACAATGCATTGAATTATAGACAACAAAGACAGTGCGTTTCTCGTGCAAGATCCGTGCCTGCAGGGCTTGTCGTCATTTTATGCCATCTCCAAATTTTGACACGTTGACCCACATTCAGTGATATCAGGCCGGCCACGTGTTAACAATCTCATGAGTCTCAGTAGTGACCCTTTTCGTCTTTTTCAAAACAAAAGGATATTATTTTTTTCTAGCCTTACTTCAGTCTTCTTTCTTAAGGTGTTAAATAGACGTTTAACAATATTATTCGCAACATGATTTGTAACAATTCGACCAGTAGATCTAAAGTAGATCTTCAGATTCTTATGTTGGAATACTATTTGTAAACCCGAACGGCTTTGTTAAAGATGGAAAGCTGTCAGGTTAAACCTGGTTTCAACATATGAAACTTGAAAATGATGTATTAAAAAATGTAAATACTGCGCAGATGTTAAGTGGTTGGCAGGGAATTGTTATGTGGTTGCTAGGGGGTGCTTATGGTGATGCCAGGACGTTCTGGTTAGTTACTAAATGGCAAGTCATCAGTGTACATCGCAACATCTTTATAATATTCTGGTCCATGTAGTTTTGCTTTGAAAAGTCTTCGTGGATTGGTGTCCATACAGTGGAAGTCAATGAGGCCAAAGTTGCATGAGGGTAAATCAATTATTTTTGGTGAACTACCCTTTAAGTCAGGCACAACAATCCACACAATGTAAAGTGTCCTTCATTTCGCAAATAGTGTTGAAGAAGTTTCTTACCTTATCAAGCTTCTTTGAAAATGTTTGCTCTGCAGCTTTCTCACAAAAGAAGCTCTCAAACTGAAACATAAATATGTCAGACGAACAAGCAAAGCGCTTCGTTTCCGGCAACGTTCCTGCAAGTAGATGGAGAGAAACACGTCTCTTTTCATCTACATACCAGATTGGTTGTATATGCAGTTCCGTCCTATTTTCCTGCGGTTCATCAATACCACATGTGTTAATCTATGCATGAGCTAACAGTATCTGCTGTGAAAAGAAGGTCAGAAATTTCCATTTGGGGTCAGAATAGCGCGACTGTCTTGGTCCCTGCGGAGGTCGTGGGTACTGAGAATCCCCTGGATCGCTTGAATTAAGGAAGAATTAAAATATGGCTTGCATGCATAATTTAAATATCCCCTCCTATTCGTTTCTTTTCAGCTTTTAGCGCGGTGTGTGTGCGCGGCGCTGAGAGAGAAGAGATGACAGGGTGGCACATTGATGTTTGTAAAGTGGGGCATCACAAAAGTTTTGTTGAATGAGAACTACAGTTCATTAAAGATAAATCTCTTATAGGTGCAATCTGATTGGTTGTGCCATTTAATATGTGCTCAGATTATTTTGTAGAAATGTGAATCATCTATTACTTTTTTAATAAATGTCATCATTTATTGAACATTGATGTATTTTATTGATCTTCATACAGCAGTTAGTTGCAGTCCTGTAATTTGATTGAACAAGGTCTGTTTCCAAGAAGGCCAGGAGAATGATGCTGGAACATTTGACTGCTTCCGTGTTCGCTAGATAGAATTACAATTTTATAGTTTGTACCGTTGTAACTTAATTATTATCTTGAGCTGGTATTCTTCGAATAACTGACACACAGCCTCACCATCAGAAATGTTCTAGATTGAATGGTCAGGTGTTTAATGCAACAGATAACTCTACAATCAAATACTAATGTTATTTAGCCTTATTATTCATCCCCATGTTGTTCCAAACCGGAAAGAATTTACAGAAGAAAACTTACATTTGACCGTTTAACGTGACCTTAGGTATGGAAAGAATCCTAATTGTTTAATCTAAAACGATAAAAACATATAGGTTTTGAACAACATGAGATTGAGTAATAATGACAAATTCTTCAAACAGTTTCTTCACTAGAACAGGTGAAGGTTCATGACCAAAGAGAGAGAGAAAGAGAAAGAGAGAGAGAGGTTGACATAATGACAGTAAGTGAAAGCAAGTGATTAAAAGCAGTTGAGAGAGAGCAAAAATGTAAAAAAGCAAGAAGGATAGAGAGATTAAGAGTGGTTAAGAGCAATGGAGAGAATGTGTGAGAGAAAGGGTGAGATTATGAGTGAATGAAAGAAAGAAGAGAGAAGGATTGAAAGAGAAAGGGATTTAGAGAGCGTCATTTAAGAGCAGGTGGGAGAGAGAGAGAGAGAGAGAGAGAGAGAGAGAGAGAGAGAGCGATAAAGTTATAGCAATTGTAGTGAATTCAATGAGGAACAGAATTATTTAAACACTATTCTTCATCAAATATGTAAGAATTATCATGAGCTTTGATCCCAATTATAAGTAATATTTTCTCCACCACCCTTTGTAAGGGAAACAAATATCAATCCAAATTGGGATGAATTTAATTAATAATGATCAATTATTATTATCTGGATCAAATTCATGATTTGGGGAAATCACTTAGCATTACGAGCAGGTAGCAAGAATCGGCATGTTTAGGGACTCCGGATTATGAGCATGAACTACAAACAACATCACGTGTGAAATAAAACAGGACTTTATTATCTAGACAAGACACATACTAATCTAACATACACACACATACAGTTAAGCATTAGAAGATGGTTGAAGTTGAAGCAGAGAGAAGAACAGAGCATGGATTATGGCAGTATATGATATTCAGAAGATCAATAGCCTGAACTAAACATCAGTTTCTTCTTGTAACGGACCTTTGTTAAAAGGATTAATGATGCCCTATGCATCCATTAATAAGACTAAGTTTGATACTTGCACGTCTTGCCCATCAAAGAAAGAAAGAGTCCTGATGCAGGTTGTTAAGGCTCCAGTTGATCTTGGCTGAAAGTGATCAGAGAGAACCAGTTTTATGCAGAGGATCTGTATCTGGAAAGACGAGGCCGCAGCCTGGCACAAACTTATGGGTTAAAGGTGAAGTCTTCTTCTAGTCCATCCTTTGGAGATGCAGAACGCAAAGAAAAGCACGACTAAGAGAAAAGGAAGCGCGAGGAAGAGAGAGAAAGAATCTTCTCGTGGTCTCTTTTAAACTGTGAGGATGTCACATCCTACAGACGTGACTGGTCCAATCAGGAGATGGCAACTTTGGAGGGAAAGTTAACTGTTTTTGTCTTTCAGATGGTGTTTTGCATGTGAAAGCTGATTGGATGTTCACTAGAAGACTACTAAGAGTTTGATAAAACTAATAAGAAAAGAGTTACCAAAACACAACAAACATCAACGCGAAGGACATCACAAATGTAGCTCATAGACACCAAACATGATCTAAATCTTGGTTAAATGAGTTACTACAAATCTAATAATTCCAGTAGTTAAACACACATTCATGGATACGTTGGATTAATGTTAAAACAGACATAACAACATGAACATTAATACATGGAAATGTTATAAATGAATGTGTACATTTCCATATAAATGCATTTATAATTGTAGGTCTATCCCCAAAGTGAGTAAAGAGAGTTCAGCTCCTTACATTCCAATGGGTCGTAAAATACTCTATCTTGATGAATTGGTGTGAGTTGCTATGGTCACCAGAGATCTTGTCCTGCCCTTGGTGTAAGTTGCAGATTGGGGGTTGACCCCCAAGCGACTAGCGTGCTGGTGGGGTGAGGGGTGTTGTTGTAATATTTAAGAAATTTAAGTAGTTATGCGTGTCTGATCCGTCTCAGGTACTACATATCCCCCCTTTCGCACGTTTTTGTCTGACCTAATAGACAACAACGAGCGACAATTAAGATGTACATGATGATCAGACGTGTCCCGCACGCACTGCAGGTAGCTCGGGTGGACTCCTTGGCCATCGGTGCTTCCTGGAGAGGTGGGACAGCAGGTGTCAAGACATCATGGGTGAGAGCTGTGTGAAGAGCTCTCTTACTAGTTTCAGCAGCTCCTGTGACTCAGGCGTAGCTAAGTCCGGCTCTCTTTGTGAGGACTCAGATCGGCACCTGTGTGTTGCATCGGATGATGCTGTCAGTGGCTGTTGGACAGCCAGTGGTGTTTCCAAAGAAGAATTTTGCCGTCTCCATGGTTTCTTCCAGTGGTTGGTCTGGTATCTGGGCCTATTACGATGGTGACGGTTTTGTCTTCTGGCTGGAAGCTTTCCTGGCATATCGTTGAAGGACATTGTGTTGTAGTGACAATGTCTGCCTTCTGGTGCAAACTTTTGAATGTTACAGTTCAGACTCAATGGTGCCATAGAGGCCTTTCTTTCAGATGTGGCCTTATGTTTATTAAAGGCCTTCTGTGCCAGGTCCCGCAAATGATGAATGGTCATCGTATGAGGGCAGGCCATGATGCCTAAATGGTGGCTAACAATTGGATGTAGATTTCTGAGGAACAGGCTCTTGAAGCTGATATCCTCCTCCATCTCGGATTCATTGCGAGCTCCAAAATAAGCTTGTCTGAGTCTGTTAAGGTAAACTCGGGGAGTTTCCTGTCTTCCCTGTTTGAGGTCCAGGGCAGCGACCAGTCCATATTCTGTTTCTGGGTCTGAGAATTCTTGTATAAGAGCTTGTTTCAGCCGGTGGTAGTCGGATTTGACAGCGTCAGGCTGCCGTTCTAGAAAGCTCTTTACCTCTGTACCAGAAGTTATCCAAAGCAGGTGGAGTCTCTCCCGTGTGGTCACATTCGGCATAATATGCAGGTGAAAGTCTATATCCCGCAGGTAGGCATGGACATCGAGGTCTCCTGCAGAATTTGGAATGAAGCACTTGATGACTCTAGCCAGTTTGTTGAGGTCTTTAAGGGTCGCTCCATGTACCGTTACAGGGATTATCTGGAGAAGTCCCTTCCCTTCTATGGCTTCAGATGTTTTTAGGATGCTGGCTGGTGAGGTGTTAAGCAGAGAGGTCAGCCCCCCCCCCCCTTTGTATCTTTGAACTGGGCTGAGGGAGTTTGCTCTGCTTACCTGCTGTGACAGTGGGGGATGTGTCTTCCACTGTGGTTCCCATTGCAGCTTGTATGAGTGTTCGAGTTCTCTTTGGACCCTGTCAAGCTTGTCTCTTGTGTTGTCCAGCTGCTGTGTCAGAGATTCAATTTTGGCATCTCTATCTGATAGTTCAAAATGGGCTGTTACTAATAATGACTTTGCATCAAACAGTTCTTTTTCCAGCTCTTCTTTGGCTGCTTTTTCCAGTAGTTTTCTTTGCTCAGCAGCTGAGAGAGCTATCTGAAGTCTGTTAACCTCCTCCTGTTGTTCCATCTTACCAGACTTATTTCGTGTGGTCTGGGTCTCACCTTCCAGTTGGGCTATGCGACTTTGAGCATGCTTAAGTTCCTCTTGGGACTCTGTTGCATGCAGCTTTAGGTCGTTCACCTCATTTCTCAGGTCTGTGAGGTTGTGGGCTAAGGAGAGGATGATGCTGGTCAGCTCCTTGTGGTCATAACTCTGGCTTGGACCATGTGTCATTTGTCTTCTTCCCTCTTTGTCCAGTTGCACCTGTCTCTGGTGAGGAAGGTCATCAGCAGTTCTAGGTGGTAGGGCGTCCATCACCATGCCTTGCCAGGCCATTAGATCTTCCATCTGAGACATTGGGGCAAACTTGTTCTGAGAGTTAGGGCAAGAGACTAATGCAAGACCATATAAAAGATTTAGAAATAACGCTATGTGTATATTGTGCAGCTAGGTTTTACCACGTGTGGTTAACTGCTTTAGGTAGCTAGTGAAGTGTGTACACTATTATTATCTTAACTGCCTATGGCAGGAAGCCAAGATTTGTATGCAACCAGAGATTTAACAATGATGTAAGACTAGTCTAAATCATTTAATTAAAACTCAAAACATACTGATGGTTCTTAACAGGTTTGATCTCTGAATATTGAAGAACAGGAAGTAGAGAGAGAGAGAAGAGAGCCTTGCCGATTCTGATTATGTCAATTAGTGGTGCTCAGAATTATACTTATGCCTTATTAATCATCTAGATTGTGTAGCAATAGGAGTCATATTTCTGGAGCACATATTTAAAATAAGCAAAATCAAGAAAAAGAGATTGGACATAGATAAATAAAATAAAAAAATAGATGACTGCTAATAGTAAAATTAACCAGTAAAAAATAAAATAGAAGGGAAGTGATCTAGTACTGGGAATAATTAATAGTACTGACATTTAACCATATAGGTCAGTGTTGGGCATCACTCCATTGTTGGCTAAGGCTGCTGCGTGTTCAGCTCCCATGCCTATGCCATTACATGTGTGTGCACTTTAGGGTCAATGTTCTATTCAAAATCCCCAATACCTATAAGAATTATTCTCTGAGTAGGCAGTTAAAATTTAATTAAGTTCAATTAAATGAGTAACTGAGCAACAATGTTCAGGAAGGAATGCACCTGAAGTTAGTTAAAGTGAGTCTGAGAAGAATTAAGGAAAGAGAGTGGAAATCAGAAAATAGAGATTTTGTTAAGAGGGAATAGTTTAAATCACTTTACACTGCAATACACGCAAGCACTACTTAATGACTTCAATTACATATGCTATGCTAACCACTAACTATTGAAGTTAGGTATTAGTAAGCTCGTCTAAGGCCGCTAGGTCATGTTAGCTTAGCTTAGCGAACAAATATCGATTGTTAACAAAATGGCACCAGCCAATGACACCTATGGTAGGTGGAGTCAAACTGGTTGACAAGTCGTTGTCATGGGAACCAGTGCACCCCAGGGCACTTTAGTTCTCAAAGAGTGCCTGCACCGTTCAAACAATCTCAAATAATAAAAGCGGTACACAGTTGGTTACAACATGGCCCTTACAATTAAATCAATTCAACGCTTTTCTTTAGCAAGCCTAAATGCAAATATAGATGCATTCACTAATTCTTATTATGTATGCTTTCGCTTCTCTGTAAACAAGTACTTTAAACAGGTTTCCTGTCCTTCTTTAAGGAGTACTTACACATTCACTGTAGGTTTACACTCATTTACATACAGACAGCTGTTTGTGGCTTACACACAAATACTGAAGAATTGAGAAACACACTATTTTCATTCGGCAATTGTAACACAGTACTGATCACCATTTAGCTAAACTTTTATATGCAGAGTCAAAGTTTAGATGACTGGCATAGTTCTGACTATAATTTAAAGGTCCTTACAACGCAGAAAGAGGAGCATCACTCAAATCTACCTTTACATAACACTGTACTGAGATTCCTTCGTCAGAAAACAGGTTAAACAATATTGCAATTGGGATTTCTTCGCCAAAGCATATTGATTCTGGAACAGTTTCACATGCAGCTTATCTGAGATTCCTTCGTCAGAATAGACTTATGCATTGATTAAATACTGAAATTGGGATTTCTTCGCCAAATCAGATTTACCTTACACTGATACCATTTAATCTATGTTAAGACTTTTCTAATTCATAGCAGAACTACCAAATCAATCTATCACTATCTACATTAAACAAGCCGCAAATAGCAACATACATGTGTATAGCATGTTGCATCATAACGTCTTGATTTAAAACACACTTAGGCTGACAGTAGTTTAAGCTCATAACTTTTGTTTAATCATGCCCGCGTTCTAACACCAATTATGTAGTGAATTCAATGAGGAACAGAATTATTTAAACACTATTCTTCATCAAATATGTAAGAATTATCATGAGCTTTGATCCCAATTATAAGTAATATTTTCTCCACCACCCTTTGTAAGGGAAACAAATATCAATCCAAATTGGGATGAATTTAATTAATAATGATCAATTATTATTATCTGGATCAAATTCATGATTTGGGGAAATCACTTAGCATTACGAGCAGGTAGCAAGAATCGGCATGTTTAGGGACTCCGGATTATGAGCATGAACTACAAACAACATCACGTGTGAAATAAAACAGGACTTTATTATCTAGACAAGACACATACTAATCTAACATACACACACATACAGTTAAGCATTAGAAGATGGTTGAAGTTGAAGCAGAGAGAAGAACAGAGCATGGATTATGGCAGTATATGATATTCAGAAGATCAATAGCCTGAACTAAACATCAGTTTCTTCTTGTAAAGGACCTTTGTTAAAAGGATTAATGATGCCCTATGCATCCATTAATAAGACTAAGTTTGATACTTGCACGTCTTGCCCATCAAAGAAAGAAAGAGTCCTGATGCAGGTTGTTAAGGCTCCAGTTGATCTTGGCTGAAAGTGATCAGAGAGAACCAGTTTTATGCAGAGGATCTGTATCTGGAAAGACGAGGCCGCAGCCTGGCACAAACTTATGGGTTAAAGGTGAAGTCTTCTTCTAGTCCATCCTTTGGAGATGCAGAACGCATCGAGAGAAAGAAGAGCAAAAACCAAGAGAAAAGGAAGCGCGAGGAAGAGAGAGAAAGAATCTTCTCGTGGTCTCTTTTAAACTGTGAGGATGTCACATCCTACAGACGTGACTGGTCCAATCAGGAGATGGCAACTTTGGAGGGAAAGTTAACTGTTTTTGTCTTTCAGATGGTGTTTTGCATGTGAAAGCTGATTGGATGTTCACTAGAAGACTACTAAGAGTTTGATAAAACTAATAAGAAAAGAGTTACCAAAACACAACAAACATCAACGCGAAGGACATCACAAATGTAGCTCATAGACACCAAACATGATCTAAATCTTGGTTAAATGAGTTACTACAAATCTAATAATTCCAGTAGTTAAACACACATTCATGGATACGTTGGATTAATGTTAAAACAGACATAACAACATGAACATTAATACATGGAAATGTTATAAATGAATGTGTACATTTCCATATAAATGCATTTATAATTGTAGGTCTATCCCCAAAGTGAGTAAAGAGAGTTCAGCTCCTTACATTCCAATGGGTCGTAAAATACTCTATCTTGATGAATTGGTGTGAGTTGCTATGGTCACCAGAGATCTTGTCCTGCCCTTGGTGTAAGTTGCAGATTGGGGGTTGACCCCCAAGCGACTAGCGTGCTGGTGGGGTGAGGGGTGTTGTTGTAATATTTAAGAAATTTAAGTAGTTATGCGTGTCTGATCCGTCTCAGGTACTACACAATTTAAAAAGAGAGCAAAAGAGTGATAGCATTTCATAGAGGGGGAAGTAAGAATGATTGAAAGAGTGAAAGAAAGAGAAAGTGAGAGTGTCTGAGAGATGAATGAGTATCATTTAAGAGCAGTTGAGAGAGAGACAGAGAGAGTAATTTAAAAAGAGAGTGAAAGTGAGTGTTTGAAAGAGAGGGGAAAGTGAGAAGGATTGAAAGAGTGAAAGAAAGACGCTTGAGAGATTAAGGAGTGCCATTTAAGTGCAGTTGAGAGAGGGAAAGAATAAGTGAGAGGGATTGAGAGAAATAGAAAAGTGGTGTGTTTAAGGGCAATTGAAAGAACGATTGAAAGAAATAGAAAGTGAGAGCAAATGAGAGAAACGGAAGAGAGTGATTGAAAAAGGGAAGATGTGAGAAGGAATGGACGAGTGATGGAAAGAGAAAGTGAGAGCAATTGAGAGATACAATGAGCGTCATTTAAGAGCAGTCGAGAGAGAGAAAGAAAGAGTGAGAGGGATTGAGAGAGAAAATTAGTGTGTTTAAGAACAATGGAAAGAAGGATTGAGAGAGAAAGTAAGAGCAAATGAGAGAAATAGAAAGAGTGAGAGTGATTGAAAGAGGATGGAAGTGAGAAGGATTGAAAGAGTGATAGACAGAGAGAGAGCAATTGAGAGATGCAATGAGTGTCATCTAAGAGCAGTTGAGAGAGAGAGAGAGAGAGCAATTAAAAAAAGAGAGTGAATAAGAGAGTGTTTGAAAGAGAGGGGAAAGTGAGAAGGATTGAAAGAGTGAAAGAAAGACGCCTGAGAGATGAATGAGTGCCATTTATGTGCAGTTGAGAGAGAGAAAGAATAAGTGAGAGGGATTGAGAGAAAGAGAAAATTAGTGTGATTAAGAGCAATGGAAAGAACGATTGGGAGCTAGAGAGAAAAAGTTAGAGCAATTGAGAAAAACGAAAGGACTGAGAGTGCTAAAAAGAGGATAGAAGTGAAAGAGTGATAGACCGAGAGAGTGATTGAGACATGCAATGAGTGTCATTTAAGAGCAGTCGAGAGAGAGAAAGAAAGAGTAAGAGGTATTGAGAGAGAGAGAGAAAATAAGAGCAAATTGGAGAAACAGACAGAGTGAGAGTGATCAAAAGAGAGAGAAAGAGTTAGAGCAAATGAAAGAGAGGAAAAGTGTGAAAGGAATGAAAGAGCAAGATATCGAATGAGTGAGATTTAAAAGCAGCTATTGAGAGAAAGAGCGAGAGCGTTTAAAATGGAAAGAGAGAAAGTAAGCGATATAGAGAGTGAATGAGAGTGATTAAAGCAGTTGAGAGAAAAAATGAGATGGCATTAGAGAGAGAGAGAGTTTTGGCTTGGTAAGGATGAATGGATCAGTGCCGATTTCCTCACCGCGGGTGACGGCACTTTTTAATTAAGGAGAAGGATAGAGCAAGAAACAGAGAAAGAGAAGGATGGAGATATTTCATGGACGCAACTTACCGGCACAGTGACAGTTCAGCACAGCGATGATGCAGTTAATAGAAATGAATACCAGTCGAGAGGAACACGAAGTGCTCTGCACACATCCTAATTTATATCCAGGGAGCTCTGCATTTAAATTCCCTTCTTATGGATTTTAGTTTTATAAAGGCATCGACATAACCTTGTTTACATCCTTAAAGGGACAGTGCGTGCAAAAATAAAAAGTGTTTCACCCTCATATCATATCTCGATGTCATCTTTTCTTTTTCATTTTAAATACAATCTGACAAACATCTTGTTACATAAAATAAAGAAAATGACACGGGTCGAGCGACATGAGGGTGAGTAAAGATAATTATTAGGTGAACGTGGCCCTTTAAGAAACACATCTTATTTTTCATTCTGTGTTCATGTCTTTAAACACACCCTGTTCTGAATTCTCCTCACAGTCTGTCTCTAGCTTTTCTCTCCTGTCTCTGTACATAAAAGGACAGATGTGTCTAAAAAAAAGTGCAGAGCACGCAGAACCCCCCCTTGGATTTATCCACAAGACCCCCTTCGCTCTAGAAACCCCCCTGCCCTTAAAGCACACAATAGAGAGATATACACATTCACAGAACTCATGCAGACTGAATGATTGCTATCTCTCCGTCCTTTTGTGTTCTTGTAATATGTTGGGTCATAATGGCAGAATAAATGGAGGAAATCCTTTTTGTCGCTATAATAACGAAATTGTATAATCCCACAGTGCAATTCTTTTACGTCAATACAAATGATGATCAATTCATCAAGATGCTTGGAAAAAAATATTATCTTTATCGCCCAGTCCTAATGGGTTATTGGCTTACGTGAATTGGCTTAGCGGTCAAATGTACCTTAAAAAAATAGACATGCTTTAATATTTGTGAAAATGCCAACCGTTTAAACGATTCCTTATTTTGCTTTTCTTATGACTCGAACATCAGCACGTATGGGAGCTGTAGCTTGAGGCGATACTCAACTTCCTGTCTGGAGCGTTTTCACCACGCCAGTGCGTAGCGCTCAAGATCTTGACGTGGCTCTTGGATGCCCTGGAGCTCATTTTGTAAGGCAATTTTAAAAGTTCCCTGAAAATGCCTTTCGCTGGTATAGATGTTGAGATTGAACATCTGTGCTCTTGTGAGTCTTAGTCTTTTGGCGATTGGTCTCACTTTGATTCAGTTCTTCCTGGCTGCTTTATTATAAATGCTTTGATATCAGAGATGTTCTCCTTTGTTCCTCTTAGATAAGGACCGTTTGTTTCGGCTGTATTGCGGTGCGGCAAGTAAAACGTCAAGCATACCAAAAAATTATTTATAATGACAGTCAGTCTATTGTATCATGAATGACTTCAATCAAGTTTTAAACATTAAGATGATGTAGCTACTTTTATGTAACAGTGTTATCAAAATAGTCTTCAGTACAGCAAAAAATATTTTTGTTATCATATTTAGAGTAGTAATGGTTGAAAATTACTCACTCCGTGAGATGAGATCTTGGTCATGCCCACCCACCCTTATGATAGATGCTAGAACAGTTCAGAAGCTGGGAGTGTATCAGATGTAGGTTAAGTGTAAGAGAGCCGTGAAGTTTGATCAGAGAGGACGGGATTTTCTAAAGTTATCTCGACAGCAATGTTTACCTATATATCTACAGAAGCCCACATCAGACCTAGAACTGTCAATCAAATCCTTCTCATCCTCTGAACGTAATACCCAGATTCTTTTTCTGACTCGTGAGGAGATGTGCTTAACATAAACATGTAAGCATGATCCATCGTTGTACTGTATAAACGTGTAGAATTTGAAATCATCGGGAATGATATTGATGCTGATGTATTAAAGTGTAACCACGTTTTCTGAGGGATAGTTGTTGGAACCGGTGTTTGGGTCATTGGTTTTATTGCAAAACCTTTCGAACTCTTTAAACTCTGTATTATATTTTGACTGTAAGTTTTTTGGGTTTTTGTGCCCTGGTCAAGCTCAGGTGGCTACATTTTATTAAATACATATAAACTAAATGATTTGCCAAACGACAAGGAAATGGATGTAAATAAACAGGTAAAGGTTAACCGTGAGCAGATAACCGTTATTTACCGTATTTTTGACCGATCCTGATATTTTGTTTATTTTTTTACCTAATATTGAGTCACTATTGGTTTATTCTGTCAAATGGACATTATATGCTAATCCAGTAATTAGTAGCTGGGTTATTTTTAACCCGACGGTACTAAGCATGTTCGTATAGATTTCTGTAATCGTATCAAACAGGTCGAATTTAAACAGACACAAATCAACTAATAAGATTTTATTCAATCGTTTGCCAGTAGTTAGAGATGCTTATGCTGTTTTCCCCCAATAAAATGATGTCACTTCCCCGAAGATAATGTCATTATGGATGATATTAAAGGGACATGACTAACAAGATGGAAAATGATATTCAGGATACAAGAAAAACCTCTAAATAAATGATGAATTCGAACAATAAACCTGAATGTTTTTTTAATATATGATTAATTTTTGAACTTGAAAATGTAAATCATAAAGCTGTAAGCATAACCGACTATTTTCTAATCTACACCAGCTGTTATCCAAGTGAATGAAGTGGTTAACCCCCCACACACTCCTTACAGTTGTCATGGTAAAACCGCAGAGAGTATTTCTGTCTCCTAATCTTAGCTCTGTTTAGAATTATAATGACCAGAATGTTATTCGCTATGTGTGAGGGCGCCCTAAAAAACATTGTTTTGCGTGTTAGCGTGTGGAAGGCGTGTTTGTTATAGATAACACATGGAGTGATGGAGAGAATGCTTTTGGTGGGGTGGGAAAGCTTTGTTAGGCCCAATTCACAGTTTGCGTCTTTTCCGAGCACGTATTCGTTATTTTTAAAGTAGACTCGCTGCAGGCGAGCTAATAAAGGGCAATGCGGTCCGCTAATTTTTCTATGCATATTGGCGCCGCATCGAGATGGAAGAAGTTGCCGAAGTGGCAAAATGCGACAGCGGTCAAATGAAGAGAGAAAATTGCGCGGCTCTCGCTTTCATTGCGCTTTTAGACGCAAATTGTCCTTAAACTTTGTCGCTGCAAGTCGCCAGTGGGCGTTCCCACAAGTGATTCCCTGAGTGAAGATATCCACTGATCTATTAGCTCTACCTTCTTCCTATTGCCTGAAAAATCCGAAAATCGATCTTCATTTGCATGAAGTTGAAGATTTCACAACTTTGTCGCATTGCTAGACACGCCATCCGGTCACCAATGGTTGCGACTTCTCGTGTTGCCGGAAGTCGCCAGCTGTCCATTGAAATGAATGGGATAATGTCGCTTGTAATCTGAACGCAGCTTTATGCTGGATCCCTTTCGCAGCTTTGGAGATCACCCTTAAACCTTTAGAGAGGAGTTACGCGTCACTTTCTGTCTCAGGTTGTGGTAAACTGTTATAGGCCTATACCTCAGAGACAGTGATGTCGCATTTAAAATCAAGGCTTTAAAGGAATAATTGATATGTATATGAGTCCTTTTCCTCAGCTGAACACAAATAATTTCATATTAACATGCTAAAATGAATCAAGCACAAAAAAATAATTAAGTAAATGAGGTAAATTTTGATTTTGTGTTGAATGCGTATTGTTTTTTTGTCTCGTGGGCCTTGACAACATGATTAGTATGCCTCTTATTTCTTCGCCGTTCGCTCTGGGATTTGGTAGAACCTGATTTATGTGTTTAATTTACCTTCAGTTCACGCTGTTCTGCTCGGGCAAATTAGCGTCAAGAATGATGCTAATAACCCAGTTATCTAAGTCACACCAATCACCCACATTTCTGTCTGTCTCTTTTCCCGTTGGCCTCAGGTGTGACGTGCGGTGGCCACCTGGACGCCAGCGACGCCGGTTACATCACGTCACCTGGTTACCCGATGGAATACCCGCCCCATCAGAGCTGCCAGTGGGTGATCAACGCTCCCGAACCCACGCAACGCATCGTGCTGAACTTCAACCCTCACTTCGAGCTGGAGAGACTGGATTGCAGGTGAGACGCTGGTATAAAAGTTCGAAAAATGAGCTGGAAAGAGTGACGATAAGTACGTGCACGCAATTAATTTACCTCCGACGGAGCGTGGGCAACCCGCCCGTGACTGGAATTGTTGATGAGTTGAAAGAGGAAGATAGCGAAGAGGGTGTGATGGAGGTAGACGTCAAACTGTCGGAACGAAAGAAAGATGCGAGGACATGCGAGAGACCTATATGCAAGGGGGAACCGAGGATTAGAGGAGAAAACGATCCCGAGAGAAGGAGGAGGCCACGGTCTAGGTGAAGAAAGGAATGAGGTGTGGGTGAAGTTAAGAGAGATATAATGGGGTTCACTGCGAGTCTAAAGGGCTTACGGAGAGACGCGGTGCAGCTGTCGTGGGGAAACGGGGTCGTCCCGAAGGCTTTTTCTGGAACGCTTTCCCTCAGCTGTAAAATTAATTACGTTCATCCGTAGGCTTGCTTCTCTGAGCCTGACTTAAATTATAATGACCAGTAAATCGGCTTTAGTCGTGTCAGTCTATTTCTCATGCTTTGTGTCTGTAAGTTTTGGGTTGTAATAAGTTCTATAGCATACAGTATGTTGAAATGCTGGTCTGTACCGCCCTCACAAACACCAACATGTCAAATGTTTCAGAGTGCGACATTTTTATCACAAACATGGTTAAACGCAAAGTTTTCAGTGTGAATTAGCCTAAAATATGTATTTTTTTTGATAGTTGGTGTTGTTCAGTCATGGTTTGGCCGACTGGTCTTTAGGAATCCTGTATAATTGGGCTGATTTTACGGTTTAGGTCACGTCCACTACACAACAATTATTCTTATTTAGGCAATAAATGCTAAAAACTGCTTTCTAGTAGCGTAACTGAGTGAAATCCAACAAATGAACAGGCTTTAACCTTTAATTGCTCAAAACAGCCATAATCCTCAGGAAAAGAGAGGAGACCTATGGACTATGCATAATGCGAGGAACATTTCTCACTGCGGGCTATTGGATGTCCGACAGTAATTGTCCTGAAATTCATCGCAGATGGTGAATTTGCTTTTATGGCTGCAGCAGCGGCGCTTTTAAGGGGATACATGTCCAGACGTATATGCTCAGAGAGAGTGACAACGGATGTTATAGCATTGCAGGCTGTCGGAGACTCCAAATTGAGAATTTTACATAAATGGCACGAAAAGTTGTAACTAAATGACAAGCTTTTGTTCAGTGGCTTTTGCTAACTAGACAAAACAGTAGAATCCATTGCATTTAAGTCAGTAAAGTCTTTTGTTATTGACACGCCCCCCTATATTTCTTGATAGGAAATACAGTATATTATCCATATTTTTTTATAAACCATGACGAAGCCTCTCTCGCTCTCTATTATGTTTTTCTAGAAGGCAAATGATGAAAAACATCCTGAGGTTTCGTTGGATGCAGTGGTCAAGAGGCCAAATCTCTCAAGTTTTTTGTCACTTGGTACTTTATTGCCTGGTGCTAAACGATTACGGTTCTACGCATTTCCAATTATGAGTTGTTTAAACCAACGATTGCTTTCGGTGTGGTCCACCCATGGGTGGGCGAGGGCGTTCCTCATCATTCTAGTTTTCCCTTTAAAAACTGCAGTGCTGTGAAGATGCCAGGCCAATTTTAGATAAGACCATGTGCCAAGTCCTTCTGTGTTTGTTTAACTTTATGATTTGAGGCAAACAAGAACAACTGTGTGGGTGTGTGCGAGCAAGAGAGAGAAAGAGAGAGAGAGAATCCAAAATCACAGTCCTCATCAAATGAGGGTTGTGGATGATTACTGTACAGATGTTAGTCTCTCTTCTTGTTTGGGGGGCTTTGTCATGTTGGACAGATCTGGGTGTGTTGTTCATATTTAGAGCCCTGATTTAGAAAGAGCGCAGTGATGGTACAGCAAGACAGAAACAGGTGAAAGAATGAAATGCGCCTGTGGATTAAAATCGATGTTTGCTGGCATGATTTAGGGCCAAACAGCGAGCTCCTTTTGCTAAGGCCATGTGATGAATGTTGAATAATATAAAAAAATCCCCCACTGTCTAACTAAAATGTAAATGATGTTAAATAAACAATCTGTCCGTTTTGTGTCGAGTAAATCTGAAATAAATAATAATTATTGCTGCAAATATGTATGTAAATTGTCTCTGACTGAATTATCATAATTTGAAAGTTTAGTGTCAAGTTAGTGACTCACCTGTAGTCCCTCCTCCCAGTAAAACCATTTCAGTCCCACTCCAAGAAATGACAGATCGGAGCTTTTCTTTTTGAACAAGTCGCCATTGATGTGCATTGTGCAACAGACATGGACATTTCAGACTAGACATTATCGAAATAAGAGCGTTGCCGTTTGTGTTCAGCCAGTATAGTAGTGGTCTGAAATTGAGCTGGAGGTACATCTGTAAATGTGGTTTTAGAGATTAGAGCAGCACCACACACATCATCCACACACACACCGTTCCTCGTCTATTCTTATCATATATTACTCTGTTTCTCAGTCTAGAAGGGAGAAAGTGGGACGATTGAAAAATTGAGAGGTGTCGGTGACTGCGCTGTGTGTTGCTCCATAAACATTTTTCTAACGGTCCACTTGAAGCCTCCATCTTTATTTTCCTTTAAATACAATGAGTCATCGTCAGCACATTTAAGCAGGGTATGATTGAAAGGCCCGTCGTACTCTTTTAGACTGCGAACACTCTCTCACACGCACCAGCAAGCACATTTAAATTCACCTTGGGCTTATGAGAGCTGGCTCCGAGTCTCTATTGCTCTGAGGAGCTGCCCGAGTTTTGCTTAGCTTGCACAATTTATACTAGACAAGGTCAAAGCTGCTTCTCATGGCTCAAACTATACTGACTAATGTGGTTCTGAATTGTCCATCCCGCAAAACATCTTGACTCACATAGTGAAGGTATTGATGACATTCTGAATGCACTTTAGCTGGGAATTTTTATTGGGCTAGCTAAGCCACATTGCTGTAACCTGGAGGGGTTTGAGCAGATTGATCTGAGATAGATGCAGTAAAAATGTCAAATGAAATATTGGGCTTTAACTTTAATGCAACATCTTTGAGATGGGAGTCTGTCTATCTATTGGTCTTTCTTTGTATCTGTCTCGTATTTTTTTCTTTCTTTCTTTCTTTTTTTGTCTCGTTTTTTGTCCGTCCGTCAGTCTGCCTGTCTATCTGTCCGTCTGTCTCTCTGTCCATCCGGATGTTTCTCCATCCGTCTGTAAATCTGTTTGTATATCTGTCTATCTATCTATTTATCTATTTATCCATCTATCTATCTATCTATCCTTTTTTGTCTATCTTCCTATCTGTATGTCTCTTTCTTTCTTTCTTTCTTTGTCTGTCTGTGTTTTGGTCTGTCTATCTGTCTGTCTGTCCGTCCATCCATCCGTCTGTTTATCCATCTGTCTGTACATATTTTTGTCTATCTTTCTATCTATCTATCTATCTATCTATCTATCTCTTTTTGTCTATCTATCTTTCGATCTGTCCGTCCGTCTCTTTCTGTCTTTCTTTCTGTCTGTCTGGCTGTGTCTGTCTGTCCATCTGTCTGTACACCTGTATGACTGTCTATCTATCTATCTTTCCATCTTTGTTTTTTTTTCTTTCTTTCATTCTTTCTTTCTTCCTTTGTCTCTTCTGTACAGTACGGTAAATACGTTTCTTTCTATCTTTTTCATTCATCTTTCTCTCTTTGTCCCTCTCTCTGTCTTTTTGCCTATCTACATCTGTTTGTTTGTCTGTGTGTCTTTGTCTCCTTCTTTCGCTGTTTGTCTGTCTGTGTTTATTTGTGTGTCCGTCCATCCATCCATCTCTCTCTCTCTCTCTCTCTCTCTCTCTCTTTCAACCTCACGTTCATTTTCTCACGTTGTCCCCACCCAGTTTGCTTCATTATCATTCTTCAAATATATCTCCATTATTTTCCTGCCCTAACAACTACTCTATATGCAAAAAGCTAGTTTCCTCCTGAATGCTAAATACTGAGCTCACATAACGCATACTGACAAAATGTTTACGGCTTTAGAAGAATCTGAGGTGGAACTGCAGTGGAGGAGAATCAGTATCATCAGAATCAAAATGTTGACAGAAAGGCGGTTGTTTGGTTGAAAGAGGGAATCCAAAATAATAATCGTTAAGAGTGTCACAGATATTTGCAGTGCATCACTCCAGGGAGTTTTTCTATCATCTCAGGTGATGAAGGTCGTCTGGTTTTGCATGCAGTGCAGTCAGGAGATGTTAAGGTCCTAAGCTTTTGAGCACCATCAGCATTTCTACACTATAAGCGGGATTTCACCCTGTTCCCACGTTTCCACGAGGGACATAAATGAAGGATCGATGTGTTCTTTTGGCCTTAATGAAGAATCGATAGACCCCCAGTTCACGAGAGTGAGGTCATGGTCAAGAAGGTCACAAGCACATGGGCCAAAGGCCAAAGGGGTCATGAAATGAGCCAAATGAGCATTGCATACATAAAAACATCACGGTTATAATGAGCGGTTATGAAATGGCTCTTCAATAATCAATAATTGCTTAACAGATATTGTTTCTGAACCTAAAATGAATTAAGTTTACCTGATAGTACCTCAGTAGCAAGTGTTAAATAATCAATGTACACCTGTGAAGGCCTCATTAATGGAATTTATATGATTGGATATTGAACCCGAAATTATTGTTGGAATTATTGTTCATAATATGTTCCTTCTATTTTAATTTTTTTATTACCTTTCACTTTTTAATGAATATTACTTATTACCACCATTTTATGCTAGAACGTTATAGAAAGATCTTTAGAAGAGGAAATATTAAGTCCAAGTCATGTCCATTTTTCTCTGAAAGGAGTCATTAATCTTACTTGAGTCTGGCATTATTGGCAGTACATAAATTATTACTTTGTCCACTAACAGACCACAACACATCAATCTGGTGGTCGGTATAAATCACGCTTGGGTAAAATATGGGCCAACCCAACTATTGGTCTTAAATTAATCTATAGGTTTCAAGCCATGGTTGAGCTGTATATGTACATTTTCTAGGTTATTTTATACTTACGGTTGGGTTTGTCAGTATTTTTCCCAACCATGGGTTTAAACAAGCTCATTTTTAGTGTGCATATACTCACAAGTCAAGTCGAGTTTAGTTATGATTTCACATGTCTCTTTTTCAAATAGGTCAATAATGTTTTTTTAGGACAGCGCAGTTTTTAGGGCATTGGAAATATATCAGCAACCCTGGAGTGTATCAAGATATTGATAGCCCACAAAAATGCTATCAATCTGGAGCGGCATAAAATGACACATTTGGGAATTCAAAGATTAAAAAAGTCTCTTTTTACCCTCAGAAGCCAATTTTCCCCAAAAAAGTTTGTAATATCATTGAGGCAAAAAAAAACTTTCATTGTGATAAGGCCTGAGGCTTTCCATAACAACACAATGGGAATTGGGGGACGGCACATTTTGACGAGAGCGTTTTTGAATCTCAGAAGGCTCAGACGATTCATACATTAGTATCTTCCAACGGTTTGGTTTTGAAAAACGTCCAAATGTTGCTTTACCGGCAGTTTTTGTGTTGTTGATAAAAGCCTCGGGGTCCTGCGGTCTACACTAGTGATCTGTAAATGTCAGTCTCGTATCGGACAGCCACGCCATTCGTTTCCTGACCGGATTGATGATGGCAGCCCTCCCTCTCTCTCGGGAACCCTCCCCGGCATCTATTTAATATTTCACAGGCACTTATAGCTTATTAGGCTGCCCCCCCGGGGACCGAGCGTGTGGCTTTCCATGCAAACTTTCAGCATTATTTAATTTCAGTTTTAGTGTCTTGGCTGGATGACGGGCCGTCCTGGAGCACGTCCTGAGGCCGGTGGACTAAAAGCACGGCGAAATTCAAGAAAGGGCCCATTGTGTTTGATTTTGAAAAGCAAATGTTATTGTGCGTCGGACTGAATTATTCTGAAATGATGAATTATTCTGATTCCATCAAGCCTGACAGAGAGAACTACAGGATGTTGTCATAGGATGATAAAGAGACAGTCACACTGGCTGATGTCATATTTTAGCGAAAGGTTTTATATCGATGAATCAGCAAGACACGACCAAATGCAATGACTTGTATTTCTGATTGGGGGCAGATTAAGGCCCTTTTGTTTGCATCACAACTTTGATCATATTTTGTCATTTTTGACCAGTGTGTCAATTGTTGATGCACAAGGTTTTGTGATGCACAAGGTTGAACGAATTGTACCTTGATGTTGCTGTAATGCATTTTAAATAATGCCATATTGAAAATCCATGGTAACCTTAACTTAAGAGAACTTTAGTTTTATATATGTTTGAGCACCTGAGATAAATGAAGAAGTTGTCTGAGAACACATCTGAGAATCGATGTGACGAGAAACACACATGCTGAACATACATTGTTAATTACAATCGCTGTAATTGCATACACAACAGAAAAGCATCTACACCTGTGTATCTGTGTATCTCTCTCTCTCTCCAGACAAACTGCTCTGAGGGCAGCCGGTGACACCTCGGGGGAATGTGCAGGGGTTGAAAAAACGGTTGAAAACACAGTAGGTGTGAAAAGCAATTAGCAGTGAAGAGGTTGGAGGGGAGAGGTGTTGGAAAGCGAGATTGGGGAGGAAGACGTGTTTGAACATGAGACAGGGACACAGGGTCTGTGCCCCCCGTGTCAAGACGCTCTCCATCGTGCACGCTTAAAAACATACCTCTGTCTAGGGAGTTTTCACTGTCGCCAGAAGCACCCAAATAACCATCGAATTATGTTTAATGAGGGTGCATAATCACCGCGGTGAACATCTCGTACTTTACCGCTGTGGGAGAAAGTTATAATACAGTAACAATGAGGATATTGTTCCTGCTTTCAGTCAATGGGGGTGACACTTGAAGCGTCGTTTTAAAATAACGTGAGGTAAATAAAGGATCCGGGCAGTCGATCGGCGGTTCGCTTCCCCTCTCGAGCGCCTCTCGAAATGTTTATCCGAGTCAACTGCGGCGTCTAGAGACGGTCAATATCCACATTTGACACACTCACTCGACACTGCTTATCCAAGAGCCAAGAACCTATGCGAAATCAATTACAACCTCATCACACTTGCACACAAGGCTTCATCCTCGCTTGTCTTGTGTGTGAGGTGAGATAGTGAGAAATAAAAAGAGCAAGTAAGTTCACAAGTGTTCTGGACTCGGTATCTGACAAGGCAAAAATGATCAAATAAATGTTCATTTTGTATGCTGTTGGGTCTGTGCATGTCATTATTATATTAATACATTTTAATATCAGATTTTGAGGACATTTTAGTTAGGATATTTAGCATGTGACTAATTTTGATGCTTTGTTGGATCACCACTTGATGTGTTAGGGCTGTGTGTTGGCAAGTGCCTTTGGATATGATACATATTACGATAGATGAGTGACGATGCAAAATATTGCGATATATTTCGATACGATGCATATTGCAATACTTTTTAAATAAATATTTTTAAAAGAAACTTGCTGTGGACAACGTGAGGAATGTTTTAAAATACAACTTATAGAATCCATCACATACCAGTAGACGTCATTATAGTTTCCAATAAAACCAATACAAGTCCCATAATATAATCATAAACAACCGCTTGGCCGAATCTGCATATGACATTAAACAAAATAAATGGAAAAGATCTGTAGTAGAGGTTGGACTATCGATACGCTATCTTGAAAAAAAAATCGCAAAAGTTTGCCGTATTGTAATTTTTGCACAGCACTACTTAATGTCCAATATCAACTCTGCTGTCAAAATCAATAGAAACGATCAGAGAAATTTGTGGATTTAATAGGAACTGTCCTGGTTTTAATAGAAATTATAATGGTCTTTGTCGTGGAATGTTGTGGTAGATGGAAACCAAAAGAAATCCATTAAATCCAACTGGACTAAGACCCTAAACACTTGTTTCAATGGTTAACAGGTTGGTATTTTTGATGTAAACCATTTGTTTTGTTTTCAGCAGGAAAACCTGCTGGTACAAAGGCTTTTAGATGGTGTGCATAGATACGTGCATGTGTTTGTGCATGTATGTTGACTGTGAGAGACTTCTCTGGTCTAAATATACACGGCTGTACCTGAAGTCTCCAAGTGTGCGGTCGGTCATGGGGTCCGGACTTCGGAGCAGTAAAGATTTAGAGACACCTGCCTCTCTATGTCATTCTGAGAGGCCGGATGCCGTGTCAGATTTTCACACACATATGCTCTTTGAGTGACGTGGTGCCGGTAGTTATGCAGTTTAACTACGGATAACTCGGTGGCAACAGGGGGAAAAGGTTGTAGTGTAGTGTCTTCAGTCTCTTTTGGATTTTAAGGAAAGTTCGAACACGCCCATTGACAACAACTTTGTACCCAAAGGTCTAACCTTATTATTAGTCAATCTTTGACTTCTAAATTTGTAAGCGACCTAAAGTGTAGACTGTTAAATCGGCTGTAGTTGCTTTATGGTTCTTTAGAGAGTGCAAAAGTAAAACTCAGCACTTTCAATTTTGGCAGTGGTTAAAAAAACGAGAAGAAAAAGTATTAATTGGTTTCTTCTTAATTGTAATTTGTATGAATTTGTTAGATCTTCGATCTATCGATATCTTCTTGCTTGCCAGAGATTGTTACGGATGAGACTTCATTAGTAATAAAATTCTCAAATTTAACAGTTTTGTACGATTCACTTTGTATGAATTCATTTGAAATCACCTCCTTGTTACGAATTCCCATAAGATCTGGCTGGATTTTTATAGTGTAGTTATTTCTGTCTACCACGTTACCGTTTTATTGACAGCAAAAACACACTGTTTGATGCCATTCCAACAATATTATCTAAGCTGAAGTGCCTCTTGCAAGAAACAAATCAGTTTCAAGTGTTCACGGATTAATTCTGTCAGTTAAGAGGAAGTCTGCTTATCATGTTTGGACGGGAATGGTGGCGAGTGTTTACTGGGATCTAGTTCATGTTAGGGGGTTAAATGGGGGGAGCATTCCTGAGGTGTCAGAGGAGGTCTGACTCACGCCTCTCCATGGCCAGATTTATTATAAGGAAGCGCTCACGCAGACAGCCAACGGGATATTTCAGAGTCTTTGGCCTCATTAAGGGATTATTTTGGCTGGACAGGTGGTCTTTGTCTGGGCTCCTTGAGTCTGTCTCTGAAGTGGCATGAAGAAATGTGTGTTTGTTGTGATAAGGCAGCAGTCCGCTGAGGGTCAAAGGTGACGCCGACTCGAATTAAAACAACTACGTTTTTTCTAAAGGAGAAAAATTACAATGCTTAGAAAGTTGCTTTTTTATGGAAACTTAATGGAGTTCTTATATGTTCTTACAAATTCTTATCTTACATGTTTTTTATAGTGTTTCAAGTTGTCTCAAATGTTTTTATTAAAGTAGACATAAGTGAGACAATTCTTATCATACAGGGGAAGTATAGGGGTATGAATTTATTGTTGGCAACATTGCACAGATAATAAGGTCTTGGAGAAAACTGATGAGAAAAGTTTGAGTTTTTTTTGAAATAATATATTGAGTATATAATAAATAAGGAATAATTTCATTGTATATTGAGATTTTCTTTTAATCTTTCTATTTATATTAAGCAAATATATGAAAGTATATTAAGGCGTAGACATGGTAGCCAAATAAGTATTTTTTTTTCCTACTGGTGGATATTCATGACATGTCTTTTTTACCAGTGATAATACAAAAATGACAGTTCACAATAACATTTTTATATTTCAGCGTGTTTTGTTATTACTGCCCACTATTTGACATCTTATTGCATATCTTTAGCAGCTGTTTCTCAAAATGAGTGTCAACGTTTTATTATATATATATATACATCTGAAACCCGCCTTTAAACAGGGACCTTTTTCTGCCTCTCAGGTACGACTTCATAGAGATCCGAGATGGGAATTCTGAGTCTGCGGACCTTCTGGGAAAGCACTGCAGTAACATCGCTCCACCCGCCATCATTTCCTCCGGTCCCATCATCCACATCAAGTTTGTGTCTGATTACGCGCACCAGGGCGCCGGTTTCTCCCTGCGCTACGAGATCTACAAGACCGGTGAGTGAGATCTAGCCTGCTGTTCCCATGTGCTTAGGAAGCAGAACGCTTTTATCCTGGGAAATTTCTCGGCTTGACAAAAAAAAGCTTGAGCGTCCTATAAATCATTTTATCAATGCTCAGATGTTCTCACAGAGAATTTTTTAAAATGCTACGTGTGTTATCAATGGAGCGGGTTATTTTGGCTGCTGCGGATGTGTAAAGCTATCCTGTTTATGTGGTGCACATTCATTGTTGATGCTTATTATCTGGGAGCTCCTGAAATCATATTATAAACGTTTTGCTATATGTTTTATCCGTTTTTTTAGATAACTTATTACTTAACACTATTAAGGTGGTCTTTTGTTGTAGATAACCTCAAACACAACACCAAACTATAAATTGTTTGTAGCTGTTTTTGTATGTTTTTATATTTCTATTTTGTTTTATATTTTTCTTAATACTTTTTTAATATAACATTAACATTTATTTCTGTTTTTAATGCATTCAGTTTTTACTGTACATTATTTTGTGAAATATCTAATCTTTACATTCGATTGGTCTCTTACCGAACATTACAAGAGGTAGACAGCGGTTTCCATTCATTTATGCAATTCCGATTGCGTAAAATAAGTCTTACGCATGCTTTCATTAAGGCTTTTAAAAAATGTTTACTGTTATCACGACAGACAGGCTTTTTCTTGAGAACGTTTTGTCACACTTCACAGAAGTAGTGTTGTTTTTTGTCATTATCTCTCCAGATGTGGAGACAAGCAGCACTATTCCTTCAGCGGTTAGTGGTCTTGGTGTTTATGTGGGAAGTGTATGCGCGGTCTCGCCAGTTGTTTGATGGCTGATTGAAGAAGGTTTTTCGAAGGTCACGGATGACTCAGGTTCTCAAACTGGCTGATTTTTCAGACCACTCATGTTGCACTGTAAATCTAGTTAGCGCAGCGACCTCCAGCGACCTTTAGGGTTATGGTTCCGGGAGGTCGTGGCTTTCTCTGTGACGCTGCGTGGCCGCCAGACACGCTTCTTAAACGCTCCCTCAAAGTTTCCGAAGAACTCCCAGACCAATTAAACATCAAGGGGGAGAAGAAAATAAAATAAACTCAGTTTAGAGGAAAGGCGGGGAGGAGGCGACGCTTAACTCTTTTCATCCGTCCGCCAGCATGCCAGGAATGCCCTCTTAATTGGACTATGATCTCTTGTCCTTGGGGAAATGTGGAGTTTGAGGTTAACCATCTGCAGTGCACTTAATGTTTGACTTCAGAGATGTTTGCAGGGATTTGTTGTAGTTGTACACCAATTACAACATGCCTAGTCAATGTTCGACAACCCAAAGCGGTCGATTTTCGGAACAGAATGTGATTGATGTCTGTGTTTTGTATTCCTTTTCTATTTCAATGTCAGTATTTTGATATGTCACTCTCCATTTTGTTTTCTTCTATACCACGTTTTTTGTGGAACCTTGATATGTAAGGCAGCTTTGCACACTGTGAAAGAACTAATCAAATTAAATAAATGGTGCATTCTTGTGAATGGTTGCCAGGGTGTTGCTATGCACTTGCTTAAGTGTTTTGTGTGTTTTTTTATTCAGATTAAATGTATTTCTATAGCACGTTTTACTGTTTTGCATTGTTACGAAGCAGCTTTAACGTACATTTTGGTAAAGATCATGGAAACATAAGTGAAAAATATATGTCGTATCGAATACATGATATGATTTCAAGTTTCACCACATTGCTGCAGGTTTGCCAGGGTGTTTTGGATGGATGCCAGGTTTTTACAGATTTTCTTATATAGTCCACTTAAGAAAAAAGAATCTACAGCAACCAACCATGGTATTCGAGGTTGAACTGTGGTCATACTAATAGCAATCGATGAACCAAGAATGGACAGTAACTACACTTATAAATACTACACAAAATACGATATATGACAGTTCTAAGAGTAGAAGCCAAAGCACCAACATTAAGGGAAGTTTATACTTGAGCGTCACACCTACGCCGTAGCCTACGTGTCGGCTTTCATTAATACTTCTACGTCGTTGTCCGCATCGACAGGTAATGACCTCTAGGCGTCAGTGTCCATGCGCGTGTTGCTTGTGTAGCCAAGACAAGAGCTGAAGAAGAAGCAGTTCGTTTGAGAAGCATTAGCAGTGATAGCGGCGAGTAAACAGTCACTTTCGTTGCAGATCCAAGATGTTTAATACAGAAGCACAATATTTATTTTGATAATTAATTCGGAAATTCATTTGAGTAAACAAGACTCTATTGCAAACTCGTTTGACCCGAGGGAGGTGTTCAAACAGACCATTCTCAGCGCTTGCAGTCCGCGTTGAGTTGACGCCTTGTTACATTTTTGGAGAGGCGTGCTTCAGGCTACGGTGTACTGTACTCTGCTTAGGCTACGCGTAGGTCCGACGCTCGACTATAAACTGAACTTCAGTCTAACTCTGAGCGCAAACGTGACACTATGACATCTTAAGTCTTAAATATGCTTATTAGCACATCAAGAATCGATTCTGAATAAAATCGTGACCCTAAGAATCGATTTTGAATCGAATCGTGAGGCACCAAACGATTCCCACCGCTAATAATTAGCACAGAACATCACATTAGCGTCTGCATGCGCTTCCAAGAATATTCCGCCTGCCATATGCTCATGGGAGCTCTGCCTTTAGTGTTGTTTTGCAACAGCGGCGATTAGGCCGGTAACATAAGCACCGTGTCTTCATGGAAGCTAATGTGAAAAGCAGCAGAGGTATTCTATCTCCAAGCATTTACCTCACGTCTGTAATTGCTGAAATCATCACCCTTGCCCTCAGGTAGTGTTACCACGGCTACAGTTGCTAACTTCACAAGCATGACTCACGTGATAAGCCAGCAATCTTATTTTACACGGTAACCGGGGACAGACAGAGAACATCATTTAATAAAGATGTGCTATGCCGTTTCTCTTTTGGAAGTGTGGTGGTGAATGGAGAATATAGATATCTGAGTGTCTAGATTGACTTTTTTATTTCTTAGATTGATTTTGATTGAAGATCTTGTTTAAACATGGTAAAAACGAGCTGTAAACTGAGTATTATTGGGATTTGTTCAATCTTCCAGTTATATAAATACATGTAGCTTTTTGCATAGTTCAACAGAAGCAAATTGCATGTTGTCTTATTGCATTAATTTGTGAATGTTGCATGGACAGTTTAGTCTATATGAACTTTCTATGATACAGAATAGTAAAACTTACCGGAAAATACGCTGCAAAAGTTTGGGTTTTTAGGTCTTGTCATTTCCATTTATTCCCTGTTATCTTCATGTTGTTGTACTAGCACTATAAACGTTATTCAGGGAGGGAGGAAGAAAAGAGAAATCTGAATTTGCCGTACAAAT
This sequence comes from Triplophysa tibetana, assembly GCA_008369825.1. Taxonomy (NCBI): domain Eukaryota; kingdom Metazoa; phylum Chordata; class Actinopteri; order Cypriniformes; family Nemacheilidae; genus Triplophysa; species Triplophysa tibetana. The sequence continues at coordinate 29,215,634 of CM017896.1, read as the reverse complement.
CCACATCAGATCGTAATTATGAATTCTAAACTCATAAACAGGAACGTCCCAGGAGGAACCGATGGCACTGTTTTACTTTGTGTGCAAGCTCTGAATGCTTTCCAGAGAAAAATGGTCGAACATCCCCTCTAATGCTCCACAAAATAACAGCTTTTTAATTTTACGAAATAGTCGAGCACATTTTTTTAAAGAAAATGATAAGGAAAAACGTCCCTTATCTTTAAAGGCACTGTTGTTTACACGTAATGCTGTTATCAGTGGAATTGTGGGAAAGTGTCAGCGTGGTTTAGCCTCAGCTTTCTGTCTGTTTATGTGGAGAGGCGTCGGTGAGATAATGATCTTTGCCGAGCGGTTTAATCAGATGCTTATTCTTCTTATCCATCACTTGAAGCGAGAATAAACAGTTGCTTATGTTCACAGCGAAACACACGCTGGTGTCTAGATGACCCGGAGGTAACATACAATCACACTGTTACGTAGAGCATCTCCAAAGCCATTACAGCTGACCTTTGCTACTTCATTTTTTCTTTTTTTGCCTTTTGGCTCTTGTTTGGCTCAGATATCGCAATATTAAATACTGGAAACTGGACAGTTTACGAGAATAAGGGAAATCTTAGTTAAAGTCTTATAGGAGAAGTTTCCAACTTTCCATATCAAATTTTCGTTTTTTTGGCTTTTAGTTTCAGAGTTAAATTACAAAACAAATAACGTCACAAATCATATTTTGTAGTCCTTCAAATTTATGTCAATCATACTGAAGTTGGGTTGTTTTGATTAAGTAATAATAACAAAAAAAAATACTATCTAAAACCGTAAAACACACTTAAAACAAACCCTGGTGACATCGCACACGTCTCGTCTGGAGTTTCTGAAATCTCAGGAGCGTCACAAACTGTAGTCAAATTTGATGCCTTTTGTGAAACTTGTAAAGAGAGCATTTGAGATTATCGGGGACTTTTTCTCAGGAGAGATAAGAAATAATCTCTAATTATGTCTCCTTTTAATCACATATATTCCCAAAGTATTTAATTCTATACAATAATGAACTGAAACAAATGAGCATGTTTTAACCTCTGACCCATTTAGGGTCCCGTGACCTTACAGACCCCGGGTCCCATCCCTGAGTTCTCTGGGGGAACCTTCAAGAACCGCCTTTTTACCTCCTAGCATCTGTCCCCTCAGATGCCCCGATTCTCTGGCCCAGTTTAGTCACGCCAGATTGTTGCCCCCAATGGCATGTGAAACACAACTACCTCTCCTGCCCGTCACATGACATGATGCTGTTGCCACGGTTACTGTGGAAGACTTCCTGCCCAAAAGCCTTCAAGCCCACTGTGATGTTGCCTGCTGAGTACACTCATAAGAAGAGCTATAGGAAACGATTAGGTCCAGAGGTGTCTGTCGCTCTTGGTGACGGTAGCTCCGCCCCCCACCTGGGGTTGTAAAGCAGTCTGGAGGCCATTCCGGTCGCCGGGTGGAATTTACTGCCGCTTTAACAGTTGCTTTGAAACAGGCGCAGTCTGTTTCTGTCTTTCTTTCACTTCTCCTGTAAAAGTTTTAAAACTTCCAGCTCTCACAACTTGCTCTCTCTTCTTTAAAAGCACCCAAACTAATAGAAAAAAATGTTTGTCTGGTTAGTTCTGATCAATGAGTTAATTTATAGATCTCGGAAATGTAAAATGGCTCAGATTTGCCAAGATACCAAAACAGATGAAATATTTATTATATAGATTATTCATTTTCATTGAGGTGTTAAGTAGAAACTTTTATTTAAATGGACTCACGATCAATATTAAAACAATATATTTGTAGAATTTTGTATATAATATTCAAAAAATGTGCAGCTGCGATGTACAAAATAAGAGACCATTTTAAAATTATTTTCAGTTTTTCTGAATTGATCATGTATTTTGTTAAAATGACCATTTTTGTTTCATTCCGTGAACTACAACAATATTTCTCCCAAATTTCAAATAAAAATATTGTTTCTGTTTGTGTTTATTTGCGGAAAATGAAAACTGGAAAAACAGGTGAAAAAAAACGCCTTATTTTTTCAGCGTGTTACATGTTCTGTACCTGTGATAAAATATTGGGTGTAGATTTAGATAGACCTTCCATGCTCGACTTTCCCAGAGGTCAATGTGATTTCGACCGACCTGTGCGCTTGAATAATGCAGCGAGTGAACACAGACTTTGCCGTCCCGTGAGAGGTCTGAAAGAGGGAGTTAGACCGGTGATGGTACTGAAGGAGGGAATCCCTCGAAGATCCTGTGGCCGGATATCTCGTATGAGCTTAAGTGCTCACGACACCCGAGTTTCTGCCCAGCAACTAACCCTTTCATTGCCACGCCTCCATCACGGCCCACTGGAGTGGCATGCGGGCCGCAGACGGTGCGCCGCAGCGGGGGGCATGTCCTGAGGTCTAGGCTGTTTTTGGTATGTTCACGAGCATAAAGTAATAAGCGCTCATGCATACGTACCCCCTCACGTCTGACTTTTTAAACACACGATGCACCCACGCAGCGGCAGGGTTAACGCAGACTGCTGTGAGTGGTGATAGAAGCGGACTTCGACAGAAAGATGCATTAATGAAGGGGACGTTCCTGTGGCGTAGTGGGTCATGCGTTACATTTACGTTTTCATTTAGTCATTTAGCAGACGCTTTTATCCAAAGCGACGTACAAACTGCGGAAAACAATTGAAGCAATTTGTGTCAGCCTATCACAGTATACAAAGCTAAGAATGATTTTTTGGGGGATAGGAAAACAGAAAAGAAGTAGAAGACTGTAATAATGGGTCAGATGTTGATGGAAGAGATGTGTTTTTAGCCGACTCTTAAAGACGGCACCATTAGACGTTGTTCAATTGCAGAGCGCAGGGATCGGGCGGGTACATAAGTCTGAATTAGAAAAAGAAGATATGGGGGTGCTGAACCAATGATTGTTCACGCAGGAGCTGCTGAGTAAAAGGTTCACAGTGTTTAAAGCACAAAATCCTTTAGTAAGTCGACTGGTTTACATATAACCGTCACTGCGCAATATACTGCAATGAAGAAGGCGATTTATCATCTACAAAATCACGTCTCGGCTTGCCTCAATCTCTCCTGTAAGAAGATTTTCAGTGAATTATCTGCATTTCTCTTAACACTCAGGTACGATATTTGAGTCATAACCAACCTCCACACAACCCGAAGCAAAGACATGTACAACGCTGTGTGTGGGTGACATTTGAAAAGCTTAGAGGCTTGTGCATACGTGTATGCGTGTCAGCTCGTTTTTGGTTTCCCTCGTCATGCGTGTGGCTTCCCGGGGTCTTCATCTATGCTCAAGCGAGCATATGTACCCAACATTGCATTTGCAGCGGTACCTGCTGTCAAAAACAGGCTGGAACCCGTTCTTCATCTGGCCTGGAGTTGTCGGGTCTGCTGTCCCTCATTAGTCACGTTGAGACACTGACCTCATGACAGCCCACACAACTAACAGTAAAGTCTATTCTTTTTATAAGATCTAGGGTAATTCGCTTCTCTCCACATGGGTTATTTATTAGTAGAAATATTCTGGAGGGTGAAGGGGAAGAATGGGCTTCGGGTAGTTTGTGCAAAAACAAGCGAGAAAGAGAAACTTATTTCTTGGGAACAAATTTTGAGAAATGTCTCTGTGTTTTTGTGTCCATACAATGGAAGTCAGTGGAGTCTAATGTAGTTTGGTTACCAACATTCTTCAAAATATCTTCTTTTGTGTTCTGCAGACGAAAGAAGGTTAGGGAGAATTAAATTTTTGTGTGAACTATTCCTTTAATAACCATCTGTTTTGCATGAGCATTCTTGCTGTAAAGGTCCATTGAGGGTTTTCCCATAAATCCACACAATGACTAAGAAACCTCCAGCACATAAAAAATTGCATTATGGGAAGTTTATATGGGCCGCACATCTGCTCAAAGTGAGCGATGTGCATAATCTGCATGTTCAATGAATTATGGGCATCAGCAGCCGCCCACTTAGTCCTGTTTGTCATGTTTAATATTTCGACATCCCTTCTGCATCATATTCTGCATTCAGACGGCGTGTCAGGTGCGGTGTCGAGGAGTGGAGAGGTTGAACAGCAGTTTGAAATGTGAATTAGAGGGATAGAGGGGCGTACGCGATCTCACTGAGGCTAAGAACCGTTTGTGTTTGTGACATACCCTAGCTGTGTCTGGTGAACACATGAACGGTAATGCACCATCATGGTCTTGAAAAACAGAGCGCATGTTTACCAGAATATCACTGAAGGGTTACGAGCAGCTCTGTTTAACACATTTGCAACGGTTGTTTTTGTTTAACTGAAGTTATTGAAAAACGATAATTATTGATTGTAAGCTGAGGTGAAATATTTTTTATCTATTCTGAAACTACTATAACTAAAAACTATACCGTTCATATCTAAAAACTTTATTTTTGCCGCAGCACTTGCTCACAAGGCTACTGGCTCCACAGAATTAGATTTAGTTATAAAGACGTATAAACTTGATTCAGATTCATTTGCCTTTTTCAATGTAAATTGAGTGAATAGTTTTGTTAAAATTTCCGAATTTTCAGTAACTTAAAGTAAAATGAGCTCAGTGATGGTAAATATTTAAAAATAATTGGAAACTTTACATTTATAAGCATTAGTACATAAAATATAAATTACTTTATATTTTATCAATTCAAGTTTTTTCCTACTCAAAGGTTTGCATCTCTGCTGCTTTTTTTTAATAAGGACATAAATTATTGTTGGCTGTGTTAACTTTCCTACTGTAATGATAGGCGGTTGTAAGTGGTTGCCAAGGGGTTGCTAGGGTGTTATGTGTGCTACAGTGGATTTAGTGGTTGCTGATGCTTGGTGATCTGAGATAGTAGATTGATCTCCAAATGTGACTCTTATTCCTCCTTTAAGTCTCTAAGATTCTATTATCTGTAAGATAAAGACTGGATTTGTACAAATAACAAAGCATGTGATGCTATGTATCATTATCGTTTATAGTAAATCATACTATACATTTTCATTCCAGGACTCAACAAGACCGGTTTAATGAGTACTACTTAATGTGTAGATTATTATATTTTACAGTTTGAAAACCCTGCTTTATATCACAATAAGTAACGCAAAACATTACACATACTTCATCATTTGATCCATGTCGGGACCCCCTTGAAATAGAGTTGATTCATCTCAAGATGTTATATCCTAATAAATAATTCGAAATTTACACCGGCTAGTAAATAATTTCTGTCAGACTACGTCTGTAAATGCTTTAGCTGTACAAAATAGTGTCTCATTTTCCCTCCTGTTTGTTTATTCTGCAGGTGCCGATCACTGTTTCCTCAACTTCAGCGCCTCATCCGGCGTGATTGAGTCTCCTGGCTTTCCCGACAAGTACCCTCACAATTTGGAGTGCTCGTACATCATCATCGCCCCACCTCAGACCGAGGTCACGCTCACCTTTCAGACCTTTGACCTGGAGAACGACCCCCTGCTCGTGGGGGAGGGAGACTGCAAGTACGATTGGCTGGACATGTGGGACGGCCTTCCCCAAGGTGAGAATCTGTTTTTTTGAAAGTCGAATTCTGCCGATGTACAATAAGGCAATTATATTGTCCTCCCTATCTGTCCATGTAAATGAGGGCTGTGTTTGACAAACGTCACGCTAGCTGGCAATCAGACACGTGTCGACATCCTCAGAAAGCTTTTTCCTCCTCCTGTTTCCTTTTCTGTCAACCGTTCCGTCTGTCATTATCGCCATCCTGTATCATTCCATCTTCAGTTGGCCTTATCTCAAATCCTTTCCTCTTAGAAAGTGAAGGCAGTTGTTATCTTGTCTGTGAGCACATTAATGGGACTGATCTGAGATATGATGCCGGAGAGGCATCTCAGATCAGGTCAGTTCATCTTTATGACTCTTTTCTTTATTGTTGTGCTGTTGTAGCAGTAAAGGTGACAATGATCTTGGTGCTTTAAAAACAACAAGATTGAGCTCTTTCTCGATGTGGCTTTAAAAATAGACAAAACAAGTTGTGATGGAAAGATTTATTGAGAATTTGGTTATGAGTTTACCTGCATGTAAACTCTCCAAATATCCCCGCTTACGTTCTTACGCTCCTCTCAATCTCGGCTCTTGTCACGCTGACATCCGTAGAACATGGAGCCAGGTGGAGGGAAAGTAAATCTGGGATCAGCAGAGAGAGAATAAAGGGAATACTGTGAGGAAAGCTCATAATCTAAACGCTGGAATCTGAGTCACACTGGGTCTCTGTGGAACCTGAGAAGAGCTCAAGCCTCTCAAACTGATGTAGGATCAGATGAAATCACTTACATGAGTGTTTTGGTGTCCTCTTGTTTTCAGTGGGACCCCTGATTGGCCGATACTGCGGGACTAAAATTCCTCCAGAGATCCAGTCTTCCACAGGACTTCTGTCGCTTTCCTTTCACACTGACATGGCCGTGGCCAAAGATGGTTTCTCTGCCCGCTACAACATGACACGCAAGGAAGTCACTGACAGTAAGCGTAACACATTTTTCTAAATCTCTTTTGTATAGATGCCTTGAAAGTCATGACTTGTTGATGGAAGATATCAATGAAAGAATAAATAGGTCAGTTTGTTTTTTACAATAATTGTGTTGAAATAAATCTCCCTCGCTTTCAGCATTTCACTGTAGCAATGCGTTTGGAATGGAGTCCGCAAAGATCTCTGACGATCAAATCACAGCGTCGTCTTCATTTTATGATGGACGCTGGCAGCCACGGCAGGCACGTCTTAATAACGATGACAACGCCTGGACACCCGGTGAAGACAGCAACAGGGAATACATACAGGTAAGCTCTTTGTCACAATCGTATTAGATCACAATAAATCATGCACAGTGGATTACATCAGATCCTGTTCACGTTAGATCACATTGACATTAGATTACATTCAGATTAGATCAGATTGATTCACAGTAGATCATATTAAATTATTCACATAAAATTCCATTAACATTAGATCACATTATATCACATTCACATTAGATCGCTTTAGATAACATTCATATAAGATCACATTAAATCACATTAATACTGGATTGCTTTGGATCACATTCATATAAGATCACATTGAATCACATTCATATTAGATCGCTTTAGATAACATTCATATAAGATCACATTAAATCATATTAATACTGGATCACTTTGGATCACATTCATATTTTTTGCTTTATATCACATTCATATAAGATCACATTGAATCACCTTCATTTTAGATCATTTAGATCACATACATATAAGATCACATTGGATCACATTCATATAAGATCACATTGGATCACATTCATATAAGATCACATTGAATCACATTCATATTAGATCGCTTTGGATCACATTCATATAAGATCACATTAAATCACATTCATATTAGATCTCTGTGGATCACATTCATATAAGATCACATTGAATCACATTCATACTAGATCGCTTTGGATCACATTTATATAAGATCACATTGGATCACATTCATATAAGATCACATTGAATCACATTCATATAAGATCACATTGAATCACATTCATATTAGATCGCTTTGGATCACATTCATATAAGATCACATTAAATCACATTCATATTAGATCTCTGTGGATCACATTCATATAAGATCACATTGAATCACATTCATACTAGATCGCTTTGGATCACATTTATATAAGATCACATTGAATCACATTCATATTAGATCACTTTGGATCACATTCTTATAAGATCACATTAAATCACATTCATATTAGATCACTTTGGATCACATTCATATAAGATCACATTAAATCACATTCATATAAGATCACATTGAATCACATTCATATTAGATCACTTTGGATCACATTCATATAAGATCACATTAAATCACATTCATATTAGATCACTTTGGATCACATTCATATAAGATCACATTAAATCACATTCATATAAGATCACATTAAATCACATTCATATTAGATCTCTTTGGATAACATTCATATACGATCACATTGAATCACATTCATACTAGATCGCTTTGGATCACATTTATATAAGATCACATTGAATCACATTCATATAAGATCACATTGAATCACATTCATATTAGATCACTTTGGATCACATTCATATAAGATCACATTAAATCACATTCATATTAGATCTCTGTGGATCACATTCATATAAGATCACATTGAAACACATTAATATCTGATCACTTTAGATCACGTTCAAATAAGATCACATTAAATTTCATTCATATAAGATCAGATTGAATCACATTCATATTAGATCGTTTTAGATCACATTTATATAAGATCATATTCAATCACAGTCAATTAAGATCGCTTTAGATCACATTCACATTAAATCGCTTGAGATCATATTGACATTAGATCGCTTTAGATCACATTCATATAAGATCACATTAAATCACATTCATATTAGATCTCTGTGGATCACATTCATATAAGATCACATTGAATCACATTCATACTAGATCGCTTTGGATCACATTTATATAAGATCACATTGGATCACATTCATATAAGATCACATTGAATCACATTCATATAAGATCACATTGAATCACATTCATATTAGATCGCTTTGGATCACATTCATATAAGATCACATTAAATCACATTCATATTAGATCTCTGTGGATCACATTCATATAAGATCACATTGAATCACATTCATACTAGATCGCTTTGGATCACATTTATATAAGATCACATTGAATCACATTCATATTAGATCACTTTGGATCACATTCTTATAAGATCACATTAAATCACATTCATATTAGATCACTTTGGATCACATTCATATAAGATCACATTAAATCACATTCATATAAGATCACATTGAATCACATTCATATTAGATCACTTTGGATCACATTCATATAAGATCACATTAAATCACATTCATATTAGATCACTTTGGATCACATTCATATAAGATCACATTAAATCACATTCATATAAGATCACATTAAATCACATTCATATTAGATCTCTTTGGATAACATTCATATACGATCACATTGAATCACATTCATACTAGATCGCTTTGGATCACATTTATATAAGATCACATTGAATCACATTCATATAAGATCACATTGAATCACATTCATATTAGATCACTTTGGATCACATTCATATAAGATCACATTAAATCACATTCATATTAGATCTCTGTGGATCACATTCATATAAGATCACATTGAAACACATTAATATCTGATCACTTTAGATCACGTTCAAATAAGATCACATTAAATTTCATTCATATAAGATCAGATTGAATCACATTCATATTAGATCGTTTTAGATCACATTTATATAAGATCATATTCAATCACAGTCAATTAAGATCGCTTTAGATCACATTCACATTAAATCGCTTGAGATCATATTGACATTAGATCGCTTTAGATCACATTCACATTATATCATCATATTCATATTATATTACAGTAGCTCGCATCAGATCACTTTACAGCTGCATTAACAGTAGATCTTGTTTGTTTCAAGGCATTAAATCAAATGTACTAATATTTTTTAAGTATTTCAGTGTATTACACTGTATTGCATTTCATCCAGTATTGTTGTACCCAGGGCACTTTAATCCACAAGAATTCTCGGTCCTACACATACAAAGCACACACAGTATATTATACATGTGTACATTTCCAGTCTCTTCTGCGCTCTCTACGGGCCGCTTCATCTTTCCCGTCAGCATGCAGCCTTCAGCCCGAGCGCTGTGTTTGTTGTCTTGGTGCGGGCCGATGATGTGTGGAGGGTTGCTGTGATGCTAACCGTTCAGTGATGGATGAGAACAGTCTAGAGAAATCCTAAGTTAGCACCTTCTCCAGCGTTATTGATTTTAGAATTCATACCCTTTCTCTCTCCTGCATGAGACTCTCGGTAGTACTGTAAGTGGGCCTGGGAGCCTTTCCATCTTATTTTTGACAGATAAGGTGAGATTTTTCCACCTCGTGTAGAGGAAGTTTTAATAAGGCCAGTGATTAATCTTTACCGGCTTTCTTTTTTTTTATTTGTTATTTTTTAAAATACGAAAATTCACTTGAGGCCACAATATATATATAATGAATATATTACTTGTATTCCTTTGTCATATTATATTGCCAGATAACAGCATTTTTTCCCAATCATACATATCGCTTGAGTAGGCAGAAGTTTATCCTCCATGTGCTCTTAATACACGTTGGAAATAGATTTATGAATTGATGTTGTAAACTGTATCTGCACGTGACTCACTTCAAAAATCCCCATTGATCTTCTGTCAGAAGAAACTACATTCGGTCCAATCGGTCAGGCTTATCTCTCCAGATTTCCCACTCTCATCAATCTCACTTCTTTCCCAGGTGGATCTTCAGTTCCTCAAGGTTCTGACCGGGATCGCTACCCAAGGAGCCGTCTCCAAGGAGACCAAGAAGTCCTACTACATAACAACCTTCAAGCTGGAAGTTAGCACAAACGGAGAGGACTGGATGATCTACCGGCACGGCAAAAACCATAAGGCAAGGAAACTGAAATACATTTGTTTCTAACAAAATCATAAGTAATGCTACCATGTTTCATCACATGATGTTTTTGCGATCCAGAATATTGAACTTCAGTGGTCATGCGAGCAATCCGAGTTTAAGTTATATTATCTCCCGTATCCCTATTGTATCCACTTTGTTCCTCTTTGAAAGTAAAATGGATTTGTAAAGAAGAACCTTTTACAAATCTGGTAAACAATTTGTTTAAACTAGATTAAACCTATCTCCTTTGTGTCTGAAGTCTTATCGTTAGAGTCTTATTCTCACTTAGACTGTCTCTAAGCGGTTATTATGATTATTTTAAACATTCCCATTTGAGACAAATCTATTGAATATAATGAACACAAGCTGCTGGTAGGTCAACATCTGCTGGGAGGTGTAACTCCAATCCTGGTGAACTTTGCTGGTCTCAAAACACAGAAAGTGACATGGGAACAAGTTGAGAGATGATTATCTGCTGGTGGAGAACAATGAAGCTCTTTTACTCCCTTATCTTTTTGACCGTTCGTTGTCCCTGTGAGCTTCCTGCTGTATACACACCTGCATGACCGGTCACACCTGGTCGCACCTGGCCAGAAAAACGCTCGGCTGGTGCGTGCTTGTGTGGGGAGTGTTCGTGCGTTCTCAGAATTCACAATGACTTTGACCCAAATGTTTTGTTGAAAGGACAAAATTTTAAAACGTAGTAATGAAACTTAGGACGACGCTCAGTAAATGTTTCCTGCTGAAAAAATACCCATAATTCTAATGGCTTCCATTAAAAACATCATGAACCATTATTAAAACCACTACTAAATCCATCACAAACCAATAAACACAATTAAAGTTTCTTTTAAAAACAATACAAATTCTATTATAACCAGTTTCCATTGTGTTTTGGGCAGGGTTCTTTTGTTTCTATTCCTTTCTGGTTTTTACAAACATTTTAAAAACTTTATGTTCAAATATGTACAAAATGATTTCCTTACCAGTGCACATTGATACGTTTATAAAAATAGTTCATCATTTTAGCTTTCGACTACAGTTTCAGTGGAAATGTCAGTTTAACATCATTTGACTTTAACGCACAAAATTGAAAAGTACATAAAGTTACCTGTAATTTTATGTTTCGAACAGAGATGGCGATAGAGAGATAAACGTAACAGGTCGCAGCAAAAGTCAAATCACAGTAAGATGGCGATGGAGTAAAAATGTCAAAAATTGTTCTGTTTGGCTAGCTTAAATGCAACTTGCAATCAGCACGTTTATCAACCATCATCTCTTCTTATCGACAGTCTTAATCTACATTTGTTTCGAGCAGATGTTTCCCGCTTGAAAGTTTATATTCACGACTTATCCAACTGTAACCGTGTTGGCATTTTAATCAAGTCCTCGGAAAAATGCTTATGCATTTTAACTCCCTTATGCCTGTTATGTTGTTTGATAAAAGTGAGGGGGATTAACCTTTCGCTTGTCTTTTTAGTGGATCTACTTTTGATTAAAAGATTAGTTGACTCTCTGGGAACGGTGTGGACATGAAAGCTGGATTCAGAGTATCGACCTGCAAACTGGATTTGGATTAGAGCTCAGGAACTAATCCTGGTCTCAAACCTCTTTCATGATAGAGGGTTTAAAGGCGAATTTGAGATTTGACATTAAAATAGTTGGTACACCCAACATGAGTAGGCAATGATTGAGTGTTTACTCACACCCCGTGTTCGAACTGAGCGCATCACTGACGATAACATGTCAGGGGTGAAGCTAAATCATGGTCACATGACACAATCACAGCCAATCAGAACACGCTTTGAGGAATTGCCAATCTCGCTGCTTGTTTTATGTGACATTTAATAACAATAATTGTTGTTCTTGGTAGTTTTTGTGAGAAGCGAGAACTGTGCAGACCGTTTCTGTTGTGTACTTTTTAGCGTGTTGAACTTAATAAGTAATTAAAGAGTGAATAATTGCCCTTGTCAAAGCTGAATTGCTCAAGTAGCTGTTTTTGTGGAGTGACATATGGACGCCTTCACCGTAATGGCTTGTTTATGTTTAGGGTGTGTTGTTGGGTTTGTGGTTTGCACAGACGAGGAGCCAAATGAGTCTTGTGAGGTTGAGGACGATGTCATCATGTTATTCCGAAACCTTTCTGTTTACAGTCTCAGTTTATGGATCAAACAAGCTCGAGGCCATCAGCTGTGGCGATGCTTACGTCTGTATACTAGGACTGTAAATATTAACAAAAATATATTTTTATATACCATTTATATTTTGATGATCTTGGTGTTTGTTTATTAGAATGTAGAAAAAATTCTCTGTTTTAAATTCAGTGTTTTTTAATTGGGGGTAATTGGGTTCCTGTTCCCCAGTTGGTAGAGCATTGTGTTCGCAGCCCTGAGGTTGTGGGTTCAAAGCCCAGGTAACCCATATACTCCAAAAATATATATATATGAAGCCTGAATACAAGGCAAGATAGTTTAGATTCTAAGATCAAATTAGAGACTTGTCAAATAAATCTGTCTTCATTTGCTCCTAATGAGGAAACGTAATTTTTTTAAAAGAATTAGTGCTAGCGAAGTCATTGCTAATATATACTGAATACTAGCTATATAGATACCACAGGCTTGAAAAATTGCAACACATCCTGTTTATTATTGAAATTTATATAAATCAATCGTGGAAAGCGTGCAATAAATCTGTCACACTGACTCGCTTGCAACAGGAAAAGCGAAAATCGAATACAAAGCCATTTAGTGCTGTGTGTTTGAGGCCCGTGACAGAAGGTGAAGGGTTTGAGAGTTAAAAAGGATGGAAGGAGACACAGAGATGCGGGAAGATAGAAAAATAGGAAGGCAGAGAGCAATGAGAGTGAATCGGGATTAAGAGGGGGAGTCTTGTCATATTTTCTATCCATTGGAAGAAAGCTCAAGGGAGGAGAGAGGAGGTATTGTTCTGTGTTGAGCACTTCGGTGTTCATTGTCTCGTATAAACACACACACACACACACACACACAGTCGGTTCTCTGCTCTTCAAGATGGTGCTGAAGGCTGGTGAGCAGCCAAATGGAACCGGCACCTACTGTCAACATCTTCATCTAGAGATGAATGGAAAGAGCTGGACAAAGAGAAAAATGGATTTGGAGAAAACCTTTGTGGATTTTCTTAATAGTGCTGGTCTTGTTTGTGAACACACATTTTTTATGGGATTTCAGGTGTAGCACAGTTGTGCTGGTAATGATATCTGAACCATGTTTAAATGTCCGGTGTATGAAATTTAGCGGCATCTAGCGGTTAGGATTGGAATTGCATCCAATGGCTCTCTCCACCCATCGTCATGTTTTTATTATCTTAGAATTAGTTATTTCTATCTACATACACCGCGGGTCCCTTTACATAGAATTCGAAGCACTGCGGTGGCTGACACAGAACTACTTTGCTGAAGGAGATAACGTGTTCACCAAAACCGCTCTGTAGACCAGTTTGTCCGTTAAGGGCCACTGTAGAAACAATATGGCGAATTCTATGCAAGGGGACCCGCGGTGTAAGTAGATAGAAACAACTAATTCTAAGATAATAAAAACATGACGCTTCATTATGTAAGGTCTTTATAAACCTCTGAATATGTAGATATGTGTTTGTATAGCATTCTGTCCTCTGATCCTCCCGAAAATTACAGAAAGCATCTTTAAGTTTATTACTCTTTATACAAAAAACAATTTGGGTCATTGGCTTTGGCCAAATGAAGCTCATCAATACTTAAACATTTCAAGACCGTTTGTCCCCAAACAGTCAGCATGGGATGTCTGACCAGCCCAGGCGTGAAGACAACCCCTCGCAAGGTTTTACAAACACGCGTCCCCTTGCATTAAAGGGACAGCGGACAGGGCCTTTATAATTTCATGATCTATCACTCTTAGACACAACATGGCAGGTTTAATTATTTAGTTACTCCAGAGCTCCACTTCAGCAGGATGGGCGGAACTCTGGGTCGCCGCTTTACCACCTCTCTTGTCGTCAGGCAGATTTTGGGCTTGTTGACAATGTTGAATAGCCTGATGCTGCAAACCAAAAGATATTTAGATTGAAGACAAATAAAATGTGTAATTGAGCTAGTATATCTGAGTTCAAAGCTGTCTTATCTTACCCTTATTCACAACACTGATGTTATAATAATGATTTAAAATGTGAGCCGTCTAGTTGTCTGTTTGACATCATTTGACATATGAGATACCAATAGAAAAAAGTCACTAATCCAACTTTTTGTTTTCTGGTGTTACCTTTTTTAGAACTTTATGTAAATTGCTTTATTTGATTGACTAAATCACATGTGTAATATTAAGATTTTGTGAGGTTTCATATTTTTTTAAAGGGACAGTTCACCCAAAATAAGTGACCTACTATGATAGTCAGTTGGATCCAAGAACTTAATTGATAACAAGCATTCTTCCAAATATCTTTCTCTATGTTCATCAGAGGGTGAGGAAATGATGAAAGAATCTGTATTTTTAGGTGAACCGTCCCTTGAAGGGTTGTTTTGAGCTTAAAGCGGTCTGAGTGAAAAAGTAAAGTATAGTAAACATAGTTATTTACAAAAGACCTTGGAAAATCATTAGCATTTCAAATTAAACTTCTCAAAGTACTTTTCGAGGCGTCCGACCCATTTTCAACGAAGGAGAATTAGTTTAACAGGAAATTATGACTTGGTCAGAAATCACATGTTGCTCGACAGCTTTATGAGCTTCATTAACCTTTGTGACTGTGTAACTAGGCTTATCGATGGAGGTCAAAGGTCACCATGCATTCACTGATGGAATCTTTGATCTTCGCAGGTGAAGAAAAGCCGAACGCATTAAATATAAGCAGTTTGACCCTTGACTCCCTTTGACTGCTCTTAAACCGTACCACATTTCTCTGTTTTGTTATCTTACGTTTGATCTCTATAAAGTAGTTACGGGTCTTGAGATCATAGGTCACCCGTGTTTTCCAGAAGACCTATTTTTGTGGGAGGATCTATTTTGATGATTGACAAACAGGTATGCGATAATGCAACACATAGGGCCTCATTCATTGAACACATTCATGAAAAAATTAACCATGAATTTATCTATAAATGGTTTTACAAACGTTGTAATTATGTGTATTAAGGTGTAGAATTGTATAGAATGATGTCATGAATGAGGCGTGCTTCTGTATCCCTCACATCATGGTCTTATTTAGGTCTATTAAGCTGCTTGTTCTTCTCGTATTTCTTGTGTTGTTTTAGTATTCGCCTCTGTTTTCTTTCCTAAACTTCTTCAGACTTGATTGGCCCTTGTTATCATCTCTCAGACCCCTCCTCCCGGGTCCGTTTAGTTTAACCTCTGTCTTTTTTCCGTCATTAACCGTGAACTTCGAGGAGCCCCAGTGTTGTTTTGGCACTGAGCGCATGGCTGACTGCATCCTGCTGAAGCGTCTGGGGGGGTCATTCGTCTAGTCGGCTGTCTGTCTGTCTAGCTTGACCAAACACAACACACTCGGTATCAGCATCTAAAGAAAGAAGTGTTGAGAAATCCTCCTCCTTCTCCACCCTACAGTCACTTCATCATTGAAGCATTATGAGTGTGGTCCTTTGTGAGTGTGCTGCATTGCCCTAGTGGGAATACACACAGACACACACACACAGTTGATTTTTATAGCTTTTGTAGCCTTAAGCGTACAGTACAGAAAAGAGATGCTTTCATCCAGACAGAGCCTGTCGCCGTCCATGGGGTGTGTGCTGGAAAATTCAGCTCAAAGGGAAAGTCCACCCATAAATAAAGATTTTGTCATTTATTCACCCTCACATGGCTCAAAACCTTTAGATGACTCTTTCTCATGCGGAGCACAGAAGATATTTTAAGAAAAGTTTAGCTTGTTTTCTGTGTTTACTGTACAGTGAAAGTCAATGGGGGCCAATGTTGGGGCTACCAACGTTCTTCAAAAATACTTTCTCTTGTGTTCTGCAGAAGAAAGAAAGTCATACAGGTTTGGAATGATATATGGGCGAATAAATGATAAATTTAACTTGAAAACCTTAAGCTGATATGACCAGCTCTTATTTTGTCGAACGTGAAGTCTGGCTCTAGTTTTTTTCTAGTTTCCCAGTTCAGCTTAATGGACAACTTGGAACTGGAAACCAGCTACTATGCAACCAGCTCTCATCGTCAACTGGATTTTCCAGTAGGACGGTCTCTGGATGAAGGGAATGAGATAAATAATAAGTCTGAAGATGGTTAAGGCCGAGGAACACAGGGGGGGAATTCAAGAGTGATGAAAACCAGCTCAATGGATTCTTTGTTTGAGTCTCTCTTATCCACTGATGTTTCTAGCGCCACTTGACTTTATCGCTTCATTCCTGCGCTGCCATCGGTCATAGTCACGGCTTTGTAAGCGAGCCTGGATATTTGTTTATAGCCCGGCTTGGCCTCTGTTACACTTGATCTCAGGTGAGGAATGTCTTCCGTTGGCTTCTAGACTTCCATTGGTGCGCAAACCTCCCACGTGGGTGCGAGAACGCGGATATTTGCATAGGATTTAAGAAGGGTCAACTGTTTTCAACGGTTTTTAAACGTTGCAGATCCAACATTTATTCCATTCAAAGGTATTTTTATGCAACAGTGGTCGAAGCGACGCCTTTTCAACTGAAAACTGAAAAAATTTTATACGTTTTAGCCGTTCGTTTAGACTGAAACAATACAATATAGCGACTTTTCCATTTTTCATCGTGTAAACGTGGATGATCTTAAAAACATTTAGTTTTTTTATGAGAATGAGTATAATGAAACTTTTTAACCACTTTGGTTTTGAATCATGTTATAATTTTTATCCTCCACCTTAAGTAGTCGCTGGTTATCCACAAAATCGAAATACCATGATGTAACCAGAAACGTCACATTTATCAGCCCATGTCTTGTGTTTTAGAGTTCCCATGTGTTGACATTCAGGTAATCTCTCCGAATTCCACTGTACATGTGAAGTTTCTCTCTTATCTAGTAATTTTTTAACCAGTATTCTGTCTTATCTAGTTCTTATCATGTAATGTGATGCACTTGTGGAATCTCTTGTGGTTCTGAGTTATGTGACCGAGAGAGAGAGTTTGCAATGCCTTACGCCAGTTTATAATGTCCCTGTGTTTAATTGGTACCGTGTTTTTAAGTCTGTCTTAGAAAACTGCATAACAAAAGGAAAACGAGCTCTCTGTTATGCTAATTGGTCAATTTTAATGTGCATATCAAAATCAGAGGAAGGATTCTTTCATGCGTTCTAAGAGGCGTTTCAGTTCAATAAAAACGAACCGTTTTTCAAGTGGAAACACAAAACATTAGGCTGGAGATATCATAAAAGGACGCCTTTGGAAAGAAAACAGCAGGGCATCTCTAGTTCCTTGATTCTAAGTTTTTCTCTCGCGAACACTTTTACACCAATGTTGTTTTCGAAATCCAGGCTTGGATAATTGTAACCTTTGTGATTTTGGTGGTTGTGCAGAAGATTTAAAACCAGTCTCTGTGTTTATTTGCACAGATTTTCCATGCCAACACCGACCCATCTGAGGTGGTTTTGAATCGTGTTCCTCAGCCTGTTCTCGCTCGCTTCGTTCGAATCCGACCACAGACGTGGAATAATGGAATTGCTCTACGCTTTGAACTTTATGGCTGCCAGATTACAGGTGAGTGCTCGGACATACAAACATCCGCCTTTATGAGATGCAGGTCTTATGTTTTTATCAGTTGGAAGATTTTTTACATCTGTATTTTAATAAATGCTTTTTAGAGTTAGCCTTACTTCATTCAGCAACATTTGTGTTTCTTTGGGATAGAACCCTTAACATTGGTGTTGCAAGCACCACACTTTTCCAATCGAGCTATAGGATCTTTTTTTGATCTCTCACTAAAAATAAATGGCATCTGGTCTCTTTCACTGCACATGCCCCTTTATAAATATGTTCTGAGTCGCTTTAGATAAACGTGCATGCTAAATTAAAACTTGATTAATATTTTAAATGTGTCCTATTTTTTAGCTCAACGCCCCTTTTTTGAGACAGTTTTTCTTGTTTTTCTTGTAGATGCCCCTTGTTCTGAACTCCAGGGAATGCTTTCTGGCCTCCTCATCGATTCCCAGATCTCAGCGTCCTCGGTCAGAGACCTCCATTGGACACCCGGAGCCGCACGTCTGGTGGCCAGTAGGTCGGGATGGTTCCCCGGTCCGGCCCAGCCTATTGCTGGAGAGGAATGGCTACAGGTGGATCTTGGAACACCCAAAACTGTGCGAGGAGTTATCACTCAAGGAGCTCGAAGCGGAGAGGGCGGAACCACCTCGGAGAACCGGGCATTCGTACGGAAGTACCGCATAGCTCATAGCATGAATGGAAAAGACTGGAACTTTGTAATGGACAGCAAGACTAGCATGCCTAAGGTACTTCTGATCAACATAGCTTACAACCAAATTTAGATTTAAATTATTCAGTCTTTTAATGTCTTTCTGTGCTGTAGGTTTTTGAGGGGAACACACACTACGACACCCCAGAGCTCAGACGTTTTGAGGAGCTCCCCGCCCAACACATCCGGATCTATCCGGAACGGTGGTCTCCGGCAGGGATCGGAATGAGAATGGAAGTCCTTGGCTGCAACCTGCCAGGTAAGGCGCAGTCTTCGGAAACACAACTAATGTGAAATCCTGATGTTAAGGGGGAATTTATTCTCGGCACATCTGAAACCGAGCCGTCGCCTGGAAACGCACCGTCAGCTATAAGCTGTTGAAGCATAAACGTTGTTGTTTTTCATTTTTGGTGGGGAGAAAATAGACTTAAGAGGAGAAAATGGAAACAGGGATCCTGTCTAAGTGAAGCTGATAGAGGACAACATCAATTTGAAAAAGAAAGTCAGAACATTTTCCAATCTTTCTGCTCAGTTTGGTTGCTCGGGAAACATAATAAAGATCTCGGTTCGGTCTCAGAAGGTTCTTGTGAAATTATTTAAAAGACACAAACATGGACTTTAGAAAATGTAGTACTCGGTGAGTCCCAAATCTGTGAGTTTGTCTTAAACTTGACATTGGTGTCTTGGATAAATGACCCAAGCTTGAGACATTGAGCGCTTTTTTACCATTGCGCCGAACCCTCTGAAATGATTACACTTATGTTTCCACATGAGCCCGGCCTGAATCCTATTAATGAATGCGTGCAGAGGCATTATAGCTCAGTCCTCGGTGTAACCAAGGCAGCGAGTTACGTGTTTCTTTTTACATTGGAAAATGTAACCATTTAAATAAAACCATTTACATACCGGCTGGCATGGATTGGCATGGAGTCGAACGATTAAGCAACGAGTTTTGGCGCAATGTTGGAAAAGAGCTCATTGGTTAGATCTCGTTTGTATCTCTGAAGGAGACTTGAGATTGAGTCTTTTTCACAGGAGGAATATCTCATAAGAAAGAACTTGATTAAAAATCTCGATTTGCTTTCTGTGAAATCTCATTGCTTTTTGAGGAGACGCAATCAAACAATAGTGAGGAGATTTCATTTTTTCGTTCCCTTGGGAGGTTGCGAGTATACAGTGTAGAATAATATGCCGTACGTTGAAGATATTTGTGATCATGTATTGTGGACTGTTTGCCGTCAACCCCCTACCAATACTTTTCATGGCATTTACATGAAAGACACACACACGCACAACACTGTAATAATTAGACAGCTTTCTGTGCCAGTAATCGACTGTGTTGTATAATTTATCATAGAGCTGCGGGAGACTTGTGTGCGTGTGTGTGTGTGTACAGATGCTTGATCTACTTTTAGGAATGTTAATAAAACACTGGGGCAGTATCATGCTAACATCATTACAGACCAAATTTGCTCAGTTTAGATTTGATACCTTTGACTTTTGCACAAGTCAGGGATAATGTACAGGCAGCCGGCTGTTATCGCAGAAATAAGCTCCCCTAATCTTGTATCACATTGAAGGGGCTTATTTTTGCGATAACAGCCGGCTGCTTGTACATTATCCCGCTTATTAAACGGCTACTTGCCAGATGAGAAAAAAACTGAACATAAAATGTGAATTTAAAATATTTTATTAGCAAATTTGTACCGAATGCAAGCCGTTTAGTTTCGTTTTTAAAGTAAGAAGCGACGTTCAAACGTCACGAACAGGCAAATTGGTTTAATCATTTGTAAATATAATGTCATTTATATTATTAAAAGACATATTTATGATACTTTTTTGTGTAATATTAAACTGCCCCTCTCAAATTAATTTGCAACATCCGGGTTACAGGGTGTTATTCGTTTTGAGCGGTTGTTATTGGAAAATAACAACCCTTGGAAGGTTTCGACTGGTCAATCAGAATCAAGCATTCAGATGTTCTGTGTAATAAGTGAAGATTATTGAATGACTTTAAAAGACGTTGAGTTTTGAGTTGAGTTTAGCAAACAATCTGTATGAAAGAGAAATTAACAGATTTTTTATTTTTGTGAACCTCCCCTTTAACAACCACAGCCTGCGTCTCTTTTTCTCATCCTATGTTTGTCGTTCTCTCTCTCTCTCTCTCTCTCTTTCCCTCTTCAGGTTGCACTATTCTGTCCTTCAACTTTCCCGTTTCCCATCGCTTGTTTTCAGGGAGCGGTCTTGCCTTTGTTCGTGTTTCTCAGCTCTTCCTCACCAGACACCACATTAAACTCTTTTCCATATTCTCTCTCTCTCCCACGCACACACACGGTCGCGCACATGTTACACATGTTCTTTCCGCCAAGCAGTTGTTGTATAGTATGTAAACACACACCTGCCCACGCTGTCAGTTAAAATGTTATTATAGATGTTTGCCAAGACAATCACTGTGGATGTTTTGGGCTTGCGGTGTCAGATTTTATGAAACCAAATCCTCATTTTTAGGCTTATATAACACACGCATCTGATTGTGTTTTTTGTGTGGTTTATATTTGCTTTCGTAAAAAGATCAAACACATGTAATATATAGAACATTGCTCGTGCCTCAAATGAATTTCGTGGCCCTTAAGGCAGCTATTTATTTTCCCAGCATGCACTGCTGCTCTCTGCAGCCCTGCCAAACCCTGATTGGCAGGCTGAAATATACAGGGAAGCTTTATGCATAATTGAGGCTCATTAATTTATTTATTTATTTATCTATTTTTTATTATTGATTTTTTTCTCCCCTGAAACAGGCTTTTGGAGAAGGATGTGACAGCTTTACTTAAGAGAGGGTGAGAATGTGATTAAAGAGGAATGACGGGAGAAAAGGTGGGTGGGGGTAGTACCAGAGTGAAGAGAATTATGGGATACGAGCTGAGAAAGGGAGAGCAGAAGGGAACGGATGGAAGACAGATTACAGCTATCAATAATATGCTTTCATTTCTTTGCTTTACTTGCCATTACTTCCCACACACACACACCGTCGCTCGCACAAACACTCTCAAGACGAACACACATATACACACCAGAGGCAATGATCTTCCCGCTAGTCTTAATCACATTAAGGCGGCTGAAGCCTGTGGTGAGGTGTACAGTTACAGTACATGTGTGATTTAAAGAGATAGATAACACGCTGGCATTTTGTGACGATCAGCAATAATCTTTATTAAGAAAATGTAAAAGTGCGCAATGAAAATCTTTTTTGTGCTTCGCTTCCATTTGATGACTTTTTAGATCAATTATTTTTTAAATGTAATTTTTGACCTCTATTAACCAGTTGATGTCGATAGTATTTTCTTTTTAATTTAGTTTTAACATGATTGGCCAAACTTTGTAAATGCATTGATTTATCGATCACTGATATTAATTGGCAAATGATTGATCAGTTAAAAACCATTGACATATTCAACCTAATCTCAAGTTGGCTAGTTTGTATGAATTCGCATGATGTCAATCATGGCAAAATTTATGATTATTTCAAAAAAGTAATACCAAAGCCACACCTCTAAACCTAACATCACTAGCGCGAACAAACAAACCGTGCTAAAATATACAAATAAGGTCGTATGAATTTATACAAATTAGCCACCTCGGAAATAGTTAAGAATTTTAGTGAGACAGCATGAAAAAGCAACAAAAAAAAACTTTAATATTTCACCGTTTTATTGTTTTAAATCATATCCATGACCAGCTAGCTAGTATACCTAAATACACGTTTGTGTATTTTGCTAAATTATATATGATTGATGAAGTTGATATTAGAGATGCATCGGTTTTAAATTTCTGTCAATCTACTAATACCAATAGCCGAATATTCAGTGTTGTCCGATGTTACCGATAATTTTGTTGGACGCATTAACTAAATTCTGAATATTAAATCGTTTTTTCTTTACTTTCTGAATCTTACTAAAGCGGTCATATGACACGGCTCAAACGAATATTTTAGTTTGTTTTAGATGTAATGCAATGTGTAAACACGATTTCAGGTTCAAAAACGCTGTATTTTCACACATACCGTCCATGTTTGTATCTCCTCTTTGCCCCGTCTCTCTGAAAGGTGTAGATTTTCTACAAAGCTCATCGCTCCGAAAAGCGAGCTGTGCCATGATTGGCTAGTTAACAACTGCGTAGTGATTGGTGGAATACTGCAAGCGTGTGATGGAAATCTAACACCTCTTACCATATTTGGAACATCAGGTTCCAAAGCAATTGTACTGACAGGTACGCACCTTACTTGAGTTTACATT
Organism: Triplophysa tibetana; assembly: GCA_008369825.1. Taxonomy (NCBI): domain Eukaryota; kingdom Metazoa; phylum Chordata; class Actinopteri; order Cypriniformes; family Nemacheilidae; genus Triplophysa; species Triplophysa tibetana. The sequence goes on along the minus strand of CM017896.1, from coordinate 29,192,385 downwards.
TGGGCGGTCTTAGTCAAATCAAACCATAAACTGACGTAGATTTGTTGGGGTGTGGTTACACGAGGTGTACAGGCAGGTCTGGGTGAGCATTCACTTTTAGATAGAATGCATCTTTTGTTCCGACACTTTATTTGTTGCCATTTAAGTGTCTAATACATGAAAAAAGCCTGAATCAGCATCTGCCAGTAGTTATGCTAAAATCAGTATTGGCATTGTCCAAAACATATCTAAACGCTAAATGCAACGCTAATGAAAATTTGTATTATCATTCAATATTTTTTATCTGTTTTCCTGGATGTGAAATTGTATGTTTTAGTATGAGAGTAACATGAGTATTGTGCATACTAAAAAAAATGCTTACTCTATTCTTTTCCATAAAATGAAAGGATGCCTTCCATATTTAAAAAAGAAAAAATATAGATATCATGCGCTACCTTCCAAACCTTTTGCATCCCTACAATAATGCATTCATGCTGCATAGCTTTTGAAACAGCCTTATACCGTGAAAGTTTCTGTGACAACCTTCCCGATATTTGTCTTGTCTGTTTTGCCGACACAACTGTCACAACTCCGAAAGGTCAAAATCATTACTCTGTGACACAAGCCGACCTTTAAACACTGACAGAGCATCTTAACCGCATGCTGAGTGTTTGCACACGTGCGTGCGCGGATGCGACATCTCACAGGTAATATTTATCCGTCATCTCTTTACTAATAGAATGAGAAGACAAAGAAAGCAAATGAGAGGTGCTGCAGGTGTTGACACACAGGACTGTATTAAAGAGAGGTGGAGACGGAGGCAGTTAGCGATAGGGCACAGGACGTGGTATTAGATAGCTAATTGCTTCAGAAAAGGCCACGGCATTACAATGACAAATATCACCAGCTGTGTCTCACCTTTTATGAATTCAAAATATTAATGTATGCGCCGAATCGCTCCCTTTGCAGAAACTTCAGCGTGACTGACCGTTCTCTGCTACTATCTGCGTCGGCATACTTTTGTATTTTAAAATGTTACATACATATTTTTTCTAGGGAGGTATTTGTAAGAAAAAAATGATATTTAAGAAATCATATCTCTTTAAGACAGTAATTAGATGAACAGAGAGTCTCTTGCATTTTAGATCTCAAAAATGTCTCAAACTGTGCTTAGAAAGAAATAAACATCACAGATGAGATCTCTTTGTTATCTCAGTTATTTTTCCTGGACTTAAATGAGATTTAATGGAGAGAAATAACAACTTTTGCTTAATGCTAATCTGCGTCTCCGATATGTCGCCTGAGAAAAAAGCTGAAACTGAAACTTTCCGTTAGAGTTCGAGAAGAGACGCAGAGCTCAGATTTCATTCAGAAGTCAATATTATTGAAGATCTGAATTTGAACTCAAACATTTCTTATCAAATTTACCCAAATCCAGATGATTCTACCTCTACAATCTAAATTCATTTACACCTTCATGGATTTCTACAATTGTCGTTTTTATTTCTCATGAGCAATTTTAGGAAAAACATCTGAGACTAGATTGATACTTAAAACACAACTATAAAAGAGTAATGAACTTTCCTCTGGGATGTCTTAAAAGTGCGTTTAATAGAAAAGAGGTTCTGTATGAATTTCTATACAGTATATGTATGTACTTGTGTATTTGATTATGTATATATCTGCCTTGTGCCCGTAAGCAACTCCATCCATCATAAGACGTTGTAGGACTAATATCCTTTTTTGTGGGTGTATATTTAAAATTCTGTGCACGTTTCTGTTCTCTTGGACCTCTGCCGTGACATAAATTCAGAGTTTGCCGCTTTATGTTTTAATTTATGAATATCTGACTCATGGCCGACTGCATAATTAAAATGATTTATACAATACGTTTCTCATTTCATCAAGCTTTTTCCACACTGGATCTTACAGCCGCGCTGGCAAATGGGAATCTCATTTGAAACGAAACCGAAGGAAAAGAAGTCTCGTCTGGAAAGAGATAATATTATTAATTGTGTTTTTCCCCCGCAGAGACGTCCACACCAGCTGTAGAGACATCCAAACCCACTCGACCTTTCTCTGCCGAAGCCAGCACCACCCAGAAACCCAGCCCAGGTTAGATCACATCCGAGGACAGAATGCATTCGCGTGTTCCCACGCAGACATATCAAGCTATTTTTTTTTTAAGCTAACTTTTTACTGCATGTTTGCACATGAGGTGAAAGGTCACAGCTTGAGGCACTGATCAATGTTTGGACTGATGAATATTAATGTGAATGCTTACATGTCTTTTGTACATCAGTTACGATCGCGGCGCAGCCGTCTCACAAAGGGCTTTGCGATTTCGAGCAAGGATTGTGCGGTTGGACACTCGACCCGGATTCTGACCTCGGCTGGGTTCTACACACCTCCAGCAAAACCACAGCCTTGGGGCAGAGTCAAGACCTCTCCATGGGGTCCAACAGTGAGTGTACACACACCCGTCACGGGTCCTCGTCTGATCTTATTGAGCAGTCGAACTAAACTGCTCTCAGAACAGCTCCCAGAATGCACTGATTCTTTCTGTCTGCACCGCTCCGCTCTCCACATGCCAGCCGCATGAAATCCAGAGCGGGAAAACGGGATGAACGATTGGCATGCTCTCTCTCCGTACCTCGCGAACGCTCTCACCGACTATTTCCATCCCATGACACATGGCAATTAGAGGCGACACGAGGAACAAAGCACGGCTGTAAAGACAGAAATAATCTCGGCGCACCGAGTTCATTGTTTGATCGATAGTCGGGAACCGCCTTGTCTTTAATTGCTTTTATAAAATGACTGCACAAAATAATGTTTCATTAATAAGATGCCGATGTATGATTAATTACATTAGCTGATAACAAAACAACAATAGATATTCAGATAGTACAATATTGTTGTGTAGAGCGATTGCTGTTGTTAAAGGAAAAGTTTACTCAAAAATGCAAAATCTTTCAGCATTTCTTCACTTTCATATCATTACGAGTTTTTTTTCCGCAGAACACAAAAAAGATATTTAGAAAAATTGAACTAGATTGACTATCATTGTATGAACATAACACCACTGAGACATTTCTCAAAATATCTTTTTTTGTGTTCAAAGACAATAAAAAACATGAAAACACACGGATTAATAAATTACAGCAGAATTTTTATTTTTGGGTGAACTGTCCCTTTAAGTACTTAATCTAAAAGAAATCTAAGCATTTTTATTCTTTACTTGGTAGCATTTAATTTTACGTGCCTATTTCCCATGTACATGCTTTGTACTAATTACAGTTTATATAATAACTGTTTAATAACTAGGTATATTACTATATTATATTATATTATAAATTCATCGCCTTTCATGCTTTAAATGCTTTCTCTGAGATTTAACAAGCAAAGTCGACAGCTGCAAAGTGTTTTAAGTTGTTTTTGACAGTTCCTCAAAGTGTCTAAGACTCCTGGAATCCAACTGAGTATGTGATGTGATAGAGTCAAAGGTCACATGCCTCGCTCCCGTCCAATAGGATCGCTCGGAGAGATGCTGGCCTTCACCATGTGCGCTTCGTTCAAGAACTCTTTAACCTTGAAGCGTCAAGAAAAATCATTCACAAAAACAAAGCGAGATCTCAGAATTCGCACCTGCCTCGCTGCTCTTTCTTCACGGTGGGCTTCGTGCCTTACCCCCACTCCAGAGATGTCAAATGCTCTTTCACATTTCTGGCTTGGAGAACAGATGCTACAGAGAAATGACACTAATACTAATGACGGAGCGCTTGACTTTTATCACAATGACACACTTGACTCTTCGGTTTAATCACACATAGTGTTGTTTAGATGCGGGTTGCAGGGACACGCAGGCCGGGTTCAGGAAGTGTGCAGTTGTTGCCTTCAGTCACCCGCCGTTTGATAGGTCGGGCACACGTGTATGAAGACACGAACTAGACGGTGGAATTGCCAAGGAATGAGTATTACTAAGACGTGATCAAATATCCGCCTAGAGGGACATGACGCTGCTCAGATGTTGCGCTTTTATAGCTCAGGAGATTTGGTGTAGTTCTCAGTTGATTCATTTAGGTATCAACTTGGTCTCAGTTTTTTTTAATGATTAGGAGAAAAACAACCGTAACATATGAGACAATTGTTGAAATACATGAGGTGTTAAATTATTGTAGATTTTAGAGGTCGAATAATATGGATTTGGGTCAATTTAAAGAGAAATATTTGATTTCATATTGAGATCTTCAAAAATATTGACTTTCGATTGCAGACAAAGACAAATCTGATCTCAGTTTGAGAAACTGTTGACATCTCTTAAATATTCGTTTCAAGCACATGTTTCATTTTTATCAAAAATAATTTTAAAAGAAATAAGTATAAATTGCTTTGACCTATTAAACAGTCTCTTTTGTGTACCAAAAATGTATAAATATTAATATTGTTTTATTTTTAAAAAGGAGTAATAGACACAAAGGGTTGTATACAGTAGTAAGGTGTATGTATTATTGTGAGTATTTTAGAGATATAAAATTGTAAACGTAAAATTAATTGGGTGTGCCGTATACTTTTTAAAAGTTGATATTTATCTCATAGATTTGGGAAACTACCTGTACATTGAGGCCAGTCCTGATATTCAGAAACAGAAAGCTCGGCTGGTGAGTCCCAGCGTGGATCCAGACACCGGACCTCTCTGTCTGGTGTTCTCCTATCAGCTGGAGGATCAGGGAACCCTGAAAGTTCTGCTGAGGAACAAACACAAAGAGGAGACGGTCCTCTGGGCACTCCAAGGAGACAAGGAACCCACGTGGAAAGAAGGACGCACCATCATACCTCAATCCCCAAATGATTTTCAGGTAAACGGTTGAAGGATAGACGAATATTGTTTCATGATTTTACAAACAGTAAATCCTTTTGAATGCACTTTGGATAAAAGCATCTGCCAAATATATAAAAATATAAATGTATCTTTTACAGCCACTATGTTATGTTTGAAAGATTGATTCTTAAAACACTATATAAAACATGTAAAAATATATTTATAAACCGTTTCATCTTATAACAACATAAACAAACGTTACTGCGCATGAGCACTTTTGTGACCCCAAGTGAGCTTCCGGTTCACATTCACAATCAATAGCACCTGCAGATTATTTCTGATGACAATCAAGAGAAACAGAGAAGAAGCCTTACTTGGCTAAACTTGTCTCTCCAATATTTTGAATTAAGACTGCGAGACCAAGCTCAACCAATGTACCATGCTGTTTGTTTAAATGCAACCGAACTACAGGACTCATTCAACAAATTGTTCATTTAATAAAATGAGCATACAACAAAAAATGTATTTAATACGATTATTATACAGTAAAATAATAAAAAAAATGTATATTAACATAAATTAAATTAAATACAATTCGTTATATTTTTAAACACTAGACAAACACATTATCTGGGGGTCAGACAGTGCGCGTCCGATGAAACGGTCTATATATAAATGTATAAATATTATGAAATATAAAAAATGCTTTTTCTTAAATTATATTTAAATTATATTTAGGGTGTAAACTTACAAGGGCAACAAGATAACATTTGATATCACAATGATGGAAATTTTAATGGAATATATTACTGGAACACAATTTCGACCGGCTTTGGAGATTTCAGTCTTTCCCGAGGATGTAACCAACATGGTCGCCACACGAACTGACCGTCTTAAACTTGCTTTGGAAGATTTCCTTCGTCCAAACGTATAGATATCACAGAGCGTGATATTTTCTATGATCTCCTTTCTCAAGGTCTTTTTCACCCCTCAGGTGGTAATGGAAGGATTTTTTGAGGGTGCCAAAGGTCACATCTGGATCGACAACATCCATATGAGTGTGAGCACACCTTTGGAGGAATGTACGGGTAAGTGTGAACATGCACCTGTCTATCCTTCACCCGCCATCACCATTTTTGTTTGTGTACGCACATCCTTTTCTTTTTGTATTAATTTGTGACGGTCCATGTCGAATACTTTAAGTCGATCAACTGAAGTGAACAAATATAACGTCAAATATAAAGTAGCTGTTAAAAAAGCACCACTAGACATCAGAACGTGTTTTTCGTCCTTCCAGCTGTGCTTTGGCTCCAAGCGCGGGTTGTTTTCCGAACCTTTCTGTGATCAAACCAAGAGCGGCAATCACAGACACAATCTTGAAGAGTATCTCAAAATAGACTTTATTAACGTGAAAGGGACACACACACACAAAATAGCGCTGCTCATTGTTTGCCATCAAAGACAAACTGTGGAATCAAATCTAGGCCGTCGATGCCCCCGGGCCCCGATGCTAATCTACCTTTCATTATTTCTCTATTACTTATTTCCCCGTGTTTGTAAACAGAGATTTTAAAGGAATTTCCTGACGGGCCGAGTGTTTTGTGGAAGGATCTATATTCCACAGGAGCTGGGCGTTATGGTTTTAGTGAGATCAGAATGTGACCGCTCAGATTCCCCGACCGCTTTACCAAATCCTGATTTACTCATTTTTGGCTCCCGCCGTTAGCGGTTGGCTCACACCGAGCCAATGGGACTCGGTTGATTCAGAATCCAGAAGTTGGAAGGTTCGAGCCCATGTTTTGCCATACGGTTGCTGCGATTCCTCCCAGAGCGCGCTGAGAGCGTTCTTATCGAGCGGTGCAGTTGGACTTACCCGGTGATCTGCATGGCTTGTGCCGAAATGAGGTCCCAGAGCCCCCGCCCCCCCACGATAGTCCTTCATCTCTGTTGGTTATTCAAGAATTCTAACAATCTTATTTTACACTTCTACATCAACAGATACTGTATGGGATGAAATGAATAAACTCATTAATTTAGTCAAAACCCATTAAATAAAATAATTGATTAATAATATATATAAAATACTATAAAGCCAGTAGGGAATGTTTGCTTTAGAAAATTCTGGACTATTTCCAAACAGTCCTCCGAGTTCTTCCTTGTACATTTTTATCATGTAATGATGTTCTTGTTTTCATGTTTTTAATGTAAAATAGTTTGACACAGTAGTCCTGGGATGCACATTTTCGCTAACCTCGCATAACGGATTAATGTTTTGCCGTGTTTGTTTCTTTTTCTCTCTTTTCTCCATCCAGAGCCTTTCCTGGCGCTCCCTCCGGACATGACCGGTGAGTTTAAACTCTCTGCTTCGGGTGTGAATGTTTGCACTGTCTGCCCTCTGCTCGGCTCAGCAGTTACTGTTTACAGTTAAGATCTAGGATCCGTTTTTACCTCCCGGCATGTGCTATTTATGCAGTGACTTGAGGAGCCTGGGTTTGGATCGGTTATATAAGCATTTGGATATCTTCTGATACATCTGGAAAAAATGGTAGCTCAACAACATCTCAAATCGTTGAACAAATTTTTGAGTTTTTGAGTAATTCGTAGATCGTTTGCATTTGAGAGAAAGAGCTTTGTAATTGGTGGTCCCTTTGGGGGCGGTACCAAGGTTGGCAACTTTTTTAGATCGAAAGTAGCGAAATCTTGCATGATGTATGCGCATGATGCTAATAAGCATATTCACGATGCCATTGCATCATATTTGGGTTCTGTGTTAACATCCTGTTTATTAATCATTTATAAAGCCGCATTTTTTGCGTTTACATATTTTCTGTTGTCAAACAAATAAGAATGAAAATAAAATTAAATTAAAATGACGTTCACTACCATCTAATAAAAGAAGCTGAGATTTGTCCAGAAAGATGCTAGATCGGCACTAGGCGAAGTCGTATTATCTGTTTCTGTTGTCAAAAAATGCAATGAATATGAAATAGAAGTAGAAATGGAAATCTAATTTAAATGATGTAAACTACCGTCTAATAAAAGAAGTGATTTTTTTCATAAAATAGCTAGATTTGTCGAGAAACTTAATATATTTTTGTCGCTAAAAAGAAGTCGCATTTTCTGTTCCTCTTGTCAAACAATGTAATGAGTATAAAATTGAAATAAAATTAATATGACGTTACACTAGCGTCTATTTAAAGAAGCTTAGATTTGTCCAGAATATATCTAGACTAGGGACTTTCTTTTTAATTAAAAGAAAACGCTAAAGTGATATGAAAAGGTGCAAAATCTAACGACCAAGTCGCTTAGTGGGCTTCACTGGACACATTATTTTTGTCTGTTTTCCACACAAGATGAGTGGCCTATCAGTCTACTTTTGGCCTTTCTACTGAATGTCCAGAAAAATATTTCCAAATCCTTTTCAGTTTTTCAGTCATGGAAATGCATCGAGTTAAAGGTGTTGGAAAACTGGAATATAAGTCAATGTATGTGTAGGTATATTCTGCTGTAGATGTCAACTTGTCCTCTGCGACTTGTCCAACACATGATATATTATATTTTGGTCGTAAGGGCTCCATAAAATATATATTTTTAAAACATGCATTGACAAGAATATCCAAACAAGCCACAGGCACATTAGCATCCGCAAAACAGCGCCTCCACTTTCCTCTAACAGATGAGTGTAAATAACAGACAGACAGACTCACTAATGATGGTCTCAGTCATGTTTGGTGGCGGAATATAGCATAACAAGATGTCTGCCTGTGCCGGCTTCTTCTCAGATGGCAGGATTGCATTAGAGACTCAGGCTGTGTCACGCCGGAGTCCCAGGAGAAGCACATTTTCTGTCATTCTTTTCTCAAGAGTTATCTCCTCACACGGTGCTTACTAATCCCCGAGACAGACAAAGCCGGGCTGACAGGAACTACTGCTTCTGCTGCTTGTGTGATCGTAATATTTGTTACTATTTTGGTGGGCTTCTGCAGTCAGATGGGGTTGTATTTGTTTTCAGTGTGGCCCACGCTTTGCAAATTTGAATACTGGTTTGGCATTGTGCGGCTTCAGATCGTGGTGGTTGGTGTGAAACCTTTATAGTATCAAAGTTGCTGTTTCTTGACAGAGGTTGGGATTCATTGCAATCTGTTGAATTGTTATGTTTATTGTGAGGTTGTGATCGCATCGTTACAGGATTTGAATGTTTGTTAGCATTTAGCAAGAACCAAAACTGTGGAAACAGAATGCATGTGCCTCTGCTTGGCAATACAACCTCTTGTTTTGAATGCAGCCCCTTTGTATCCCTACAACATAACATCGTTGAGAAAAACCAGTACTCGAAATTTAGCCGACTGCCCTTTGAGTTGTCCTGGAGAGCCGCTTCTACCAAAATCTAGCATGTCAACCAATGGACCAGTCAGCTTTACCATTTTAAAATTTTCACTCTTCAGGACTTGAGCATGGGCAGTCTTAACACGTGACATGCTTGGACTCTGACGCAGGTGTCTATCTAAAAGCACGTTACATAACAGCACTGCACTCACGCCCATTGTTTCACTGTACACACTGCTTTTCAACCCAACAGATTGCGGACTCATGTTCTTTAATACGTTTTTAATTGCGATTCCGAACAGTGAAACATTTCGGGAATGTTTTCAGTTTCGAGCATGGAGCATCATGCATTTTCACGGCATTAGTGTGCTTGCATTTTACCCTAGGAGTACCGTAGTGTGGAGTATTATCACAAGTTTGTATATCTCTCCACCAGGGGGAGCCCTGCCTGGCAAGAGCGAGCCGACAGTAGACACGCTGTCTGTTCTACCCACTTTGCCCAACTGGTATTACGTAATGGCAGGTGGAGGCGCCATCTTGTTCCTGGTCATTGTCGTTCTCATGGCCGTCTGTTGTCGCCGCCTCACGGCCAGGAGGAATCAACCCACAATGGCCTACTACAGCCCACACAATGCACATTATCCAAACGGTGGCATGCATAGAACAACGCCCAAGTTGACTGTATGGGTTGAGAAGGGCGATGGAAATTCTTACTGGTGAGAGGACCGGACGGACGTTTGACTAGAAGTCTATTCAAAACTTTGAGACCTGAAGAGTTGGATTTCTTTGAGAATGCGATTTCTCCCACATGGTTATGGTATCTTCCTGTACCATTGGATGCCGTGTCGGACGTATCCAAAAGAGGGCGAAATGAGGCCAACGGTTCTATTTTCGTTTTCTGGTTTTCTTTTTTGTTGGCTTTCTTGCTGGGACTGTTTGGGTCACTGAACCTGGTCTTACTGGTGTGCTCAGCCTGTTTACCACGAGATCTAGCCAGCTCCTACTTATTGGCGGTCTGGAAGAACCTTTCGGAGCGGATCCGAATCCAAACTTATGATGGACGCCAAACGGATCTTTCGCCAATGACCTTAATCACAGATCCAGGATTGACTTTGATCCAATGTTCTGTTCTGATGTTAAATCAATGTGGGTCAGAAGCGGGTCATGAGCTGTATTGAATGTGCTGTCTGACACAATGAGTGTCCTAGAGATTGATTATGAATATCTCTTTACCTAATTCTAGCAGAACACAGGAACAGATGTTTGCTGAAAGATTGTATGCTTAAAGCATACAAGGGGGCTTCAATACTTAGAATGTGCTTTGGGGACGTCTCAGCACTTTTTGATACGATGCAGGCATGATTTTTTAGAGAATGAGAGGGTAAGGGATGTCTAAAAGGTAAGACAGATTTATGCATGTTAACAGCTTGAGTTCTTGAGTCTGATCGACGGAATGTCCATCTATTCAGATATGAACAAATGACGTCACAATGTCCGAGCCATGTTAACACAATGAACATCGCCTTAATATCAACATAACATTTCCAAATGGCTACTTGTGTTGCTGGACTTATTGTGCACGGTTTGCAAGGGAATGTTTTTTTAAAACAATGTCACCGCGGTTAACCAACGATGTTAGCCAAACGTCAAATGGGCATATAGGCCTTGTTTAAAGCGATAGTTCACCCAAAAATGAAATTTCTATCATCATTTATTTTTCATCATGTCAAACCTGTGTGGCTTTCTTTCTTCTGTGGAACACAAAAGGAGATATTTTGAAGAACGTTGGTGACCAAACTAGATTGGCCTCCATTGACATCCATTGTATGGACACAAAACCACAGAGACATTTCTCGAAAAATCTTCTCCTGTGTTCCACTGAAGAAAGATTCATATACAGGTTTTGAGAGACATGAGGGTGAATAAACAGTGATATTATTTATAATATATAAAATCCATCACATTACATACACATCATGTTGACTGTAAACACTGTGGTGGGTTTCATGTTAAATATGTTGTACAATGCTGGCACCACTTTGAGATAAAAGAGAATTATGGGTGTGGGGGTAATAGGGTGCTTAAGTCTCTTTGTCCTTTACTTCGTCGTATTATTTTTGTCCAAAAAATGCCTTAAATCTGCGTCAGCGTGTGTTATGATGAGCAAACGCTTGCTGGTGTTAAGGGTGTAAAACAAAGACAGCTGTGTCTTTTCTCTGTGTCTGTGGGATGAGGAAGCACTGAGCACCGGCGTGGGTGTGAACTTTGTGCAGATATACACACATGGTAGGGATTTCGATCTGCGTCCAAGACGACCATATGCTTTTTGACAGCTGTGTGAATTCATATATTGAATTGAGCGTCAATTCAGTTTAATAGATCATTATCAGTTCTGGATAAGGACAAGGCAAGAATTGAAACAAAAATGTGGCAGTGCAATGGTGCTCTGATGGTTAAAGATGGTAGTATTATACGAGTTTGATATGTACTCATTCATTTACCATGGTATTTCAAATATATCGCAAACAGTATTGGGGTCTCAGGACCAATCCGAAAACCATGCCTGTGCCAAATACCGTGGTATGTTTTAGACACCTTACCATAGGACTACCACTGTTGTTTGGACACATAGGCTACCATCTCAATACCGTGATATTTTGAATATACACAGTACATCACTCCTGAGGTTACCACGGCCATTCCGTGATTTCCGAAAAGTGACACATCACATATCACTAGTGTGGTGCTTTAGGTATGGTACCACGATAATACCATGGTACAACTTTGTATTTTGGATATGTACCCTGGTATTACTATAGTATTTTAGGAAATGCCGGATCACAAACATCCCATTCATAGTGTTACAGACAGTGGATACCGTGATAATACCATGGTATTTTTAGATGGCACCTTTACCATGGCACTACAGCTGTTGTTTGGACATGTTGGCAACCATGGCAATACCGTGATACTTCGAAAAGTGACACATCACATATCACTACTGTGGTGCTTTAGATATGGTACCTTGATAATACCAAGGTATTTTAGACGCCCAACATGGTACTTATATGTTTTTTATATAACACTGGTAGTACTATAGTATTTTGGGAAATACCACATCACGAACATCCCTATCATAGTGTTAAAGGCAGGGCGCATTGACAATATCGTGAAATTTTGAGAAGGTACATTTATCGTTGTACTACGATTGTTATATGGACATCTAGGCTGTCATGGCAATACCTTGATATTTCAAAAAGTGACGAATCACACACAGTAAATCACTACTGTGGTGTTTTAAATATGATACCTTGATAAAATCATGGTATTTTAGACACATACCATGGTATTGCAATGTTTTTGGATTTGTGTACTGGTAGTACTATAGTATTTTAGGAAATACCACATCACAAATATGCATATCATGGTGTTTTAGACAGGGTACCATGATAATACCATAGTATTTTGGGAAGATACCATGGTACTAACATGCTTATTAAAACATACTATAATAATACCATGGTATTTTTTTTTATTTACCGTGTTTTTAATACGACGTCGCATACACGCAGCTTGGTGTTTTATATACGAGACTGTGATACTACCATGGTATTTGGGGAAATACCACATCATATGCATCACAACTATAGTGTGTTGGACATTGTACCATGAAATACCATGGTATTTTTGGCATATATCATGGTCATGTACAGTATGTGAATATTGTATGTGTGGTATTACTTTAGTGCCATATTTTAAAAAGCTGCAGTACATGATTTGTTTCAATTGTAGTACCCCTTGTTTTTTAAAACTGTTTGGCCAAAATGTTTCATCCTGTCCTCATTTTCTCACCCTAAAACCTTAAAACCCTAAGACCTTAAATGCGTTTTTCAATGAAACCCCCAAAAATATGTTCTGAGCAAGGTGCATGTTATTCTTCCCCATACAATAAAAGTGTAATGTCGGTTTGGATTGACTTATGGGTGTGCAAATGATGACTGACTTTTCAGTCAACAGGTTTAGAGAAAAAGTATTGCGAGCCATATAGAGAAGCCTATATGTTGATATGAGTCACCTAGAGTTAGAGAATGAAAGAAGAAGGATGGAGACCCTTTTTAGCTCTATTTATGGTGGTAAGAGATGTTTTGGCACTGTCATACAATGTGCTTTTAAAGCAGCCACTTTATCGCTCCGTTCTTCCCTAAACCGTGATCACACGTACTTTCTCTTAATATTTTCTAATTAGTTAATGGACCAGATACCATTTATTAAAGCTGCTAAAGGCGTTCCACCCCCACCCCTTTACCTCTCGCCGACTCTGAAAACCGCATTAATGAACGTAAGCGCTCTCTGGAGACCCACGCCCGCCCGTCAACCGCCAGGGCTTAATGCCAAACAGCCATTCTTCTCTTCTTTTAAACAACACACTGTGAAAAACTGAATACAGCGAAGCAGTTGTGTGGTTGAGTTTAACGTCGGATCCCTCCATACTAAATTATACCTGAGATGCTTTTGGGCATCACGTTGTAGAATAGATCACGCAGATCCGGTCAGGCTTTCTCGTCCACCTCTCACATCCATCTCTCCGCTTTCAGACGCTGTAAGAACCAACATTTTTGGAACGAAGTGCCGCTGTTCTGTAAAGCCATTTTAAAATGATGGGCTTTTTGTCTTACCGCAAAGCTTGCTGAAGAGGTGGTGATGCTTAAAAGACTATGAATTAAATCACGTTAAATATGATGATGAGGATGATAATGCACTTTGCTTTATTGAAAGGACCTTCTTACTGTGGTCAGCATATACCTCAATATCTTTGGATTACTACATTGTTTAAAATGCGAATGTGAACAGAATATTTTTGCTCGATGAATTTGTGTCTTGAAAACCTGCTTTTAAAATGTGACAATAAAATCTTATTTTTCTAATCAGCATTTCTTTTTGTACTTATATATGTAATACGTTAGAAAACATAGTTTTGCTTCTGTATTTGAAGAGTTAATTTGCAAAAAAAATCATGTTTTCCAAATAGCATCAACTGAAGTTGGCTTGTTTTGATTAAGCAATAATAAAAAAAAAAACTGCAAACGAACACAATTAAAAACTCAAAAACAAAAATGGAACAAAAAATATGATTTTTATGTTTTAAAAAATCGGGGGAAATAAAAAATATTTTGCAAATAAACTCTTAATTTGTAATTGTGTTTTTTGTCTGTGTTGTGGTTCATCTATTTATGCTCCTTGAGTTTTAAAATAATGTAATAATAATAATTTGAATCTCCTTTTGTCGATGTTTGTAACGTTTCAGACTTTAATTCATTATGTATTGAGAATCTTATTGAGTTTTTATGTAGTTTTATTATGGTCTGTATTTCAGAAAAGTTTCATTACATCAAATTGAACTCTTTGTTTCAGCATGTTCTCTCCATCTTTTTTTGCAGTTAAAAAACATGACATCGGAAGCGACCGTCTCTTTAACAACAAGGACCACATAAATGCAGGTCAGTTCATCTACATCACATACATATGAATATACTGTACACACTTTGAGATGCTTTGTAGTTTCAGTTTTTCTGTAATGAAATGTTCACATGAAGTGTATAGACGGATAAGAAAAAGCTGAGATTGTAGATTTGCACACATTTATAACTATTCCTGGCACACATGTTGGACCTTCACATCTTTGTATGTTTCTTTGTCAGAGCTGATGTTACATTGTGTGGGTGTACATACGTGTTTGTTCAGACTCGCAAAGCCCTTCCGGTTATCAGTCCTCCATCCCCCCTCCTGCCGCGAGCTTATAAAGACGTCTTTGTATAAATGAATATAGAAGGACAACGATGAGTTAATTACCAGACCCAAATCTTATAGACTGTCAGCCTCCTTCCGTACGCCTTCCTTTATGTCTCATATGAGAAAAAGATGGAAAACAGATAATGAAGTCTCTGCCTTGCTCACAATCTGTCAGTCACCTCAGAGCCGTTGGTTGGGACTAACAGGGCGAAAAGGGAAATTTGCTTTCACAAAATGCAACAGATATCAGTCAAAGTGCAAAGCAGCTCAGCTGGTGTGAGTTTTGGTGTGGGTTCGCAGTCGGTCTAATTAAGCCCATCGCAACCTCCAGCGAGTCACAGGGTGCCACAAAAGAGTTTGTCGGCTTAGTTGTGTCAGCCGTTGCTTTTAAACCAGGCCGTTAGATGGTTATGTGTGTTCCTCTGCAGGATTCAGTGCTGGCTAAAGGAAAACAAATATAAATTGGTCGGCATTTTGAAGAAAGCCATCGTAATACTACTGTGCTTTGATATTTACCCGGGAATTTACAGGCGATCTCAAGGAGACTTTAAGAATACCGGGGTATTACCAACATGTTGGTGTCATTTTTTTTTAGTATGGTAGTACCGGTGTACTTTTTTGTAAGTGAAAAAATTATAATAATATCACGGCCCAAAAGCTCGGTGGTAATACCATGGTATTTTGAACACAGTATTACAGTACTACTATTGCATCTATACATTTGTACTGCCATGATTTTTGTTCATGTTCCACGGTAGTACCACGGTGTTGTTGGAAGTACGTCGGAATAGCTTTTAGTACCGCGGTATTTAATACGTGCCGTGCTATTTTAGCATGCCATATTCATAAACCATGGTGTGTAAAGTATAAGGTATAACAAGGATATGTACAGAATACTATAGTAGTATTGATATAATAGTTTAGTTCCATGTTTTAAAAAGACATTGTGGTGGTAGTGTAGTACTTTTGTATGTGGAAAAAATATGCACAGCAAAGTACAATGGTAAACACAGTGCCACCGTACCACCATGGTATCTTGGTCATGTGCAATTGTATTTTCCAGGTAGTACCATAGTATTTTGGAAGAACCAAAATATTCCATGTTACATTCATTTTAGTCCTATGCTATTCAATAAAGCACCTAGTTTTTACCCTGCGTTTATCATTTCATTTAGAGACAGAGGAATTTACAGGGCACAATAAGGAGATAAAGAATACCCTGACATGGAAGTGTCCAAAAGAGTTTAGTACCATGTAAAAAAAAAACTGTGGTAATACCCTTTTAGTTTGAAAATGGAAAAACATAAACACTATGTATGAACTACTATTTTATTTTGTACATGTGCAGGTACCACGGTAGAACCATTGTATTTTTGGCAGAACTTCAGAGTATCACAAAATGTCCACGTGGCATTACATTCAGCACCGTGGTATTTAATCAAGCACCATGGTATTACCGTGATATTGTATCGTAGGGTTAACCATCAAAGTATCATAAGAACCACAGCTGTACCATGTCTTTTGTACATATGCCATAATAGGAAGTGCCTCAAAAAATTCATGTTGCAGTATTTTCAGCACCACGATATTCAATATCACCGTTACCAGGTTTACAAACCATGGTATTTACAGGACACGCTGACGGTATTTCAACATTACCGTACTACCAACATCAAGGTTCACTATTAAAGTACCGTGATAAGAAAATAAATGCCATACTGTATGTATTTACAATATACCAACAAAGAACTAAACTTTCCAGACACTTAAATCTAGTAGTAGCTGGAGTTGCCTAATGGAAAAGTTTGGGATCCATTAAGAAATAGATTATGATAGTAACCCTTGTTTTTTGGTTTATTTGTAGTTAAATATACTAGTTGTCACAGATTTACCATGATCTCACCATAGTAACCATATTATTTATAGTAAAGCTATGGTTATACAAATGATAATCAATCCACTATAAAACTAAGGGAACTACACTTTAACTATAATAAAATCATGGTACCCAAAGGATTATTGTGCAGATACTCATTTATCATCTCTTCCTCTTGCCGCAGGTTTTCAGTCTCCAGATTGGAGAACAGCAGAACCGCCATCAGATTCTCCCGTGACACATGTAATGGACAAGGACAGCACGTGGCTCTACTCGCTGGACCCCATTCTTCTAACCATCATCGTCATGAGTTCTCTGGGCGTTCTTCTGGGCGCCGTGTGCGCTGGTCTCCTGCTGTACTGCACCTGCTCATACGGCGGCCTGACGTCACGCTCCACCACAACACTGGAGAACTACAACTTTGAGCTCTACGACGGCATCAAGCACAAAGTCAAGCTCAACCAACAGCGCTGCTGCTCCGAGGCCTGATACCTAGTATCCCATCCTGACCTCAAAAAAGCCCGATTTGACTCTTTGAAAGAGAAACAAGCCTCGTCTCTTAGTATTCTCGGAATGCATGTCCAACTCGGTCGGGGACCTCCTCAGCTACTTCTGGTGTTCCCGGCAGTTGCGCTTCTCGACTCAACATCTGCCGCCGAGGACCTCGTCTTTCACTGGATTCTTGAAAAAGTGGAACGTTTGGTGCCACAAAGACTGAAACGCTTTCCAGGGCTCCGCCTCGAAATAAATGTCGACACATATCAATGTTTTGCTATTCCAAAAAGATGAAAGTATATCAGATTTCTAAGAGATCTAGTTTGTAAAACATGTGAAAACTGGCTGGACGCGGAGACCTACTCTTTCTTAAAAGTGAAGTGTTTGGGATAGGTTGTGATGTGTTGTCTTTAAAGGCTCTCGTGGGTTCGGTTTAATGTCACGCCATCATTTTCAGATTATCCTTTGTTGTCCCTTTGCTTTGGTCTAACCATTTTGTGTTTCTCTTTAAAGATATAAAGTAAGGAAAAGTCAGATTAAGGGAATCTACTAGATTTAGTGTTAGGTCGTGTTTGGTGGATCGTGTTCGGAAAATAGGCACTTGTTTGAAATTTACACGGATTTTGAAAGTTTTGTCAGCGCAACCTATGGATTGCTGTAACTCATAAAGATGAGACAACGATGAGCAGGGTTGAGCTTTGATCTTACAAACAGGCATTGGATTGGTAAAAGTGTTAAGAAGACTATCGTTGCTTGAACTTTGTTCGAGTTCACATTGAAAGATATCTCTTATACAAACCATACGGTTTTCAGTGCCAACACCCGAAAATGATCTCCTGCCTCTTGGGGTCAAACTGATATTTTTTAAACATCAAAATGATTGTTTAAAGAGTTTGTACAGCTTACGTTTTCAAAGCACTAAACACAGAAACCTTGCATATATTTTCCTAAAGTCCTTTGTGAGGCCCACTTGAGTTTCAGATACATCGGAGGTTCCAGCAAGAGTTTGGAGCAACCGGATCAAACGTCAAAGCAACGTTAAAGAACACAAACGTTCTCCGCCACGCAGCCTTGAATGTGTAAATCATCAACCACAACCTTTCTTTAGTTCATTCCCGATTCACTTTTTATCCACTTTTATGTTTCCACAACAAGGCTTAAATTATAACAGGACTTAGCTTGTAAATCACATGCAGGCAACATCAGTTCCCCTGTGGTTCCCAAAGCCTGAAAAAGAGGAAGACAGATGTCCTAAATCTACTCGCTCAGTTGGGATTCCTCACCTTCATACGCACATTGTTGGACGTGAAAGTGAATGCACGTAAAGCACAGCAAACCTGCAGATTAAGACACGTCATTAGAAATGATGTGGAGGCACTGGTGTGATGTTTCTACTGCCGTTGGACTTTTCTCAATCCATTCATATCTTCTTGAAGACTCTTGCTACTGAAACTTTTGCAAGTGCCTTGGAGCTGTCCCGTTCCAGCGTCGGCTCTGGACCTGAATCAAAGAAACTGCTTTCGGAGCTCTTTTCTGTCTTAACCACTCAGAATACTTGAGAATCACGGCGCTGGTTGGAATACCAGTCACTCACTTTGTACAGAAAATGTGCTTTTTATGATGATGATTATTGTTATTATGATTATTTAATAAAGGATTGATAACATTGGGGTTCATGCGGTGCCGTCTTCCAAAACGAACATTCCGAGGTGATTGTTTGATGTTTTATGGTAGGTCTTCAATTTCAGAGTCGAGGGATCGTTCAATGCGTTGGGGGAAATACTTTCATGTTGCTTAACATACGGCTTTTTCTGTTTTGTACCGGACCAGAACAAAATGTACCTCCAACGACAACAAAAGAGTTTTGGCATCTATCAAACATCAACACATTTCGTCCAAAAACACACATCTCTCTCTCTCTTTCTCTCGCTCGAGTCATGTCGGCTGCAGTTTCTCTCATCTCCCCATGGGCTCCCATTAGCACGGACCTTCAGTCGCCTTCATTTAGGGCCTCACGACATCAAAGCTTTGAAGTGCTTCACTGTTCCACCCCCTAAAGTCGCCTTCATCCCTCGACCTCACCAAACCATCCAGTAACCAGTTTCTCTACCTATCTTCTTTCCACAATCACAGGAAACTTTTACTCCAAAATCTGGTGCAACAGACCCAGACTCGCATGGGATCATTAAAAGACAGAATACTTGAAGACCCTGTAAAAATCAAACTGGGATTTAGGGGGCTTTTAGTTCATGTTAAGAAGACCCCAGGCCATCTATATTCTACTATGCTCCCATGCATGTTTAAACTTATGGTTCTTGTCTTGCCGGAAACAATCCGGTGAAAAAAACATAGATGTATGCATGAGTCATCTTCACCGCAGGGGCTTATAGAAATGCTTGTCCATTAAAATACTCTTCAGTCCAATTCAATTAAAAGCAAGTCATGATTCATGGCCGTGATATAAGATAAATGCATTAATTAATTTATTTTACATTTTCCTTTGTGGCCTTTGAGAACAGGAGCCACGGCGTAATTTAGCACACGCTCTCATTCAACAGATGTTTGATGTAAATTTTATTACATTTATTGTGTATGATCAGTTCAAGATTGATGCAAAAAAGGAAAACCTTTTGAATGCTTTGCCGAGATAACAAAGTAAATACTATGTCGATATTACGAAGTTCACAGGAAAGCTCCGTTCACGACAGTGGGGATATAAATATTTTTCTAAATATAAGAGTACGGTGGCAGCCACGTTTAAAACGACAACAGAACCGAGAAATGTTATTCTTGGGAGGATTGAAAATGATCATTCTTGGCGTAAATAAATAATGAAAAATCTTTCGTCATTTATTAACCTTCATGTCATGAACCTTCGCAGAACACAAAATAAGATATTTTGAAGAACGTTGGTAACCAAACTACAATGATCCCCATTAACTTCCATTGAATGGGTACAGAGCACAGAGACATTTCTCAAAATATCTTCTTTTATGTATCACTGAAGAGAATGTTGCATACAGGTTTTGAACAACTTTACGGTTGAATAACTGCACAGTTTTATTTTTGGGTGAGCTTTCCGTTTCAAGGTTGCATGAGTAATACCATTTGGTCTAGAAACGATACAAGCATCTCCATGATCGGTTTTGATCGGCCACTCTGAGCCACATCTATCGGAGAACCAGGAAATAACTCGGAGGAGCCCGCCCGTCGGGCTCTGCTTTTCCACCCGAATTATTCTAAACTTTTGTAAATGTTGTTCGCCTCCCTGTCAGATTGAAATCTAATTCTCCGCCGGGACCTCCCTGGCGGAGATCAGAGCGTTTTCCCTCTTTCTCGGTAAGCTGGACTTTCCATCAAAGCTCAGCCGTGCCCGCTGGAAGCTTATAGGTGATCAGCGTTCGAAGGAGGCCATGCTTGAGAAATACAAAGAGCGCAGGGCTAATTCATCTCCAGAGGAACAGAGGACAAGTTGACAAATGATGTTGAGCTTGAAGCACGCCGCTATTCCCGGTTGGCCATCCAGTCTGGTGTCGGTTCTGATGTGAAGGCTTTGGTATGTTTTACATCTCCTTCGAGAGGCGGCTTTCGGTTATTCTGGTATGTTTATGTTTTAAGCAGATGCTATAGCAAGGTCACTTAAAAGGTGACTTACGTTGCGTTTAAACTTTGCAAGTTAAATATCGGATCGATACCTAAATATTTAAGATCAGGACTTAAATGTGAAGGAAGTCAAAAGTTTGTGATAACAGAACTACAGACATTTAAGCACAAACCTTGTCTGTCGTAGGCGAGTGTTTATATTCAAAACCAGATTCCCACATCCACACTCTTCCCTATCTAAGAAACGGCTCAAGCCTGCCCACGGCTCACTCAGCAGATTGTGGGAAAGCCTCCCGGAGCAGCAGCAGCCCACCTCTCTCCACGGCTAACAGTCCAAAGCTCTTATCTGGGTCAGCAGAGGGGCGGCGGGGTCTGGATTTTTCTGCACTAGATCTGGTGCGTGACAGCCGGACCTCCCGCTCTCTCTGCATCTTCATTATTAACCACGCAGGAAATCAGCTCTGAATGAAAATAATCACAAGACCAGAATTAGGAAATGAGATCAGCGGTAAACAAGAAACTGAAAGGGGTCAAAACGTGGTTCTATAAACCGTTCATTGAGGGGAAGGAAGTTTATATAATGAAATAATGAGAATACTCTGCTGAAATGACTGATATTTCAGAAATGAATGATCTTACTATCCTACAAAAGAATATAAAACACTTTTAAATAAAAAACATGTTTTCAAAATCTTTTTAGAATGTAGTTTTATTCATTAGCATCAGTAATTGCATTAACTATCATGAACTAATAGGAAATTCATTTGACAGAATCTTTGTTAACGTTAGTTTATAGGAATTTATAGGAGTTTGCTCTTGTTTGTTCATGGTGCATTAAGTAGGCAAAATTTTCATTTTAAAGATGTGTGAAAACGTGAGCATCAATAAAGGTTAATAAACGCTGTGGACATTTGTTACCTGGACCCTTACCCTGTAAAAAATCCCATAAAACTTGAAATTTTCTGGAAGCTGGAGTGCCAGAAAAAGACTATAAAATATAATTTTTGCATGTAAAATTACATGTTTTGCTTTTTTTGTAAATTTATAAATTCAATAATTGGACCCTATTTACTGTTAAAAAATACAATAAAAAACAAAAATTTCTGGCAGGTGGGTCGTTTTTTTCACATAAAATGACATTACATTTTCTATTTGCAGGCTTTACCTTTAATTATATAGGTTTTTTACCTCATTTCAAAAATACGTGTAAAAAAGAATACAATAATTCTGTTAAAAAAATTACACACACTTCCACGCTGTGTTTTTATAACAGCGTATGTAAAGTCTTATCAGACTATCTGTGCGCCTGTTGAATGTCTTCAGGCAAATCCTCACAACTTAAATTAAATGATATTTCATGTTTTACGAGTAATCATTTAGCGGACGCTTTTATCCATGCGATTTACAGATTAGGTGAAACAAACAATGGAAGAAATTTTTATAGACGTTATAGTGCTACTGGGGATTAAAATATCGGTTTGCAATGTTCTGGTTTGAATTAAGCAATGCTCCACAGACCAAAAACCCTAAATGTGGGAAAAGAGTGAAAATGTGGTGTTTACTGTATGTGTCATGCAAGTGTAACCGCTCTGAATTACGTGTGGATTGAACTGAATCAGAAACGTGACATTAAAGAGACCCAGGAGCTCAATATCTGCCAAAACATAACAGTTTAATGATTCAGCTTCATCATATAAACCCTTAGGACTATGTATATGCTTTTTCTTCTGCATTTATTGCAAACTTGTGTGACCTTTTTTCCTCTGCAAAACACAACAGATGATATTTTGAAGAACATTGGTATCCAAACAAACCATTCCCATTGACTTCCTTTGTATGAACACAAAACCGTAAGACATTTCTCAAAATATGTCCTTTTGTGTTCCATGTCATAAAGCAAGATTATTTTGTATGAACAGGAGAGAATTAATAGAATGGTATAGTTAAACACAACATAAAAACTGTAAACAATAGGAATTTATTTATGAAAAACTTTAAATAAACTAATATCGTCAATGAAAACCCTTTGAAGTTTTCAGAGATTATGCTTTAAAAGAAGCTGCGTTTTTGTGTAAATCTGTCGTCATGCGGTTTGAATGAAATGCAGGTGAAAATACAGCCGGCTCTGCAGATATGTATGGAGAGATAGAAATCTCCGGATAATGTAAAGAAGGTTTGAATTTTCAAGTCTGTAGTCTGTTTTAACAATGAGTCCAGCCTGGCAGATAAATTCTTTTGTTGAGTAACAAAAAAATCTCTTTTCCCTGCAAAACAAGAGGCAGCTAAAGGCAGAAACAGACATGTCTGCTCAACGAAGGGGATCTGGAACAGAGCTAAAAAAAAGCAAAGGATTCAAAAGCAGGGAAATATTCAGAAAATTAAAGTGCAGTGCAAGAAATGTTCTCATATTCAACATCTGACACAATGCAAGGAAATTAAGATTGGGGTCCCTCTAAAAGCGTTATCTTTTACCGGATAAGCCAAAACCCACACACATATAAACCCCACTTGAGCCAGAAATACACACGCACCGGTCATCTCCAACAATAAACAAAACAAAATCCACTGCGGAAATATAGTCAATATCCGCTTTTTATTTTGCAAGGTGTTGTTTTGTGTCATGTGTTGGGTCTCAAAGGGATTTAAAGCAACAATATGGAACGTTTGAACCGCTAGATGGTGCATTTTCAAAACAATAACAAAAAATGATTTTGGTCTATATAGGTCAATTTGCCCTTCAAGAAAACTGTGAGGCGGGTGAATTGATTTAATCTAAACTCATCCATTTAGATTATATTGATCCTTTAAATTCTGCATAATTAAGGGCGTGGCCACTTGAGTGACAGGTGTCCATTTAGCTTTCACATGTAAATTTTTTTGTGTAGTTTCAGGTAGTTTACCTCAAGAGTAAGCTGTAAACGTCTGTAAATGTTTAATTGTAAACCTCCAATACGTCGAGCTTGGCGGCCGTGGTTTGTTTCAGCATCCAGGCACGTAAGCTTTACCTACGTCCTGCCTCTTTGCCTATTTTCGATTATCCGGAAGTGACGGGCGATGCCAAGATGGCAACGACCGCCTCCGCCTACTTCAAGCTTAATTTTTATTCTTCACAAACCTATGGGTGACGTCACGGACACTACGTCCATATTTAATTTACAGTCTTTGATGGAGAACGCCCATTATTTTCACGGAGGAGGTAATGAATGAATTTTATTTTATGTCATTTTAACGAATTAGCTTGCAAAAAACGTTGAATGAAATGCTATTAACACGCCACTAATAAAGGACTTTGTCAATTTATTTGGTAGCGTAATGCTACACAGTTTTACGTGTTTAATTAAAACAGTCGTAAAGTCGTTGTTTAAAAAGTTAATTTGAACAAACCCACAGTGAGTAACGTTACTGGATACATATTTTTGTGCGACATAAGCTGTATTTCAAAGGGTAACTGCATCTATAACTATTAAAGTAATACATGAGTATTTCGTGTAATGCAAATTTTTTGCTTACCTGTTAATTAAAAACACACGTTAGTCGCGAAGCTCTCTACATTTAGATAACACCACGCCAATATTAATCCTTGTTACTATTTAATCGCGCTCCATAATAACAGAACAACAGATGCTCCGTCCCAGATGCAGTATAACAACTTCCGGATTTGCGGTGGTGCCGTAGTTACTACAACCGGAAGTGAGGGTAGTGCGGGGCAGCGGATATTAAGTCAATGATATGCCACAAATACAAGGGATACAAGGGACAGGCCATTATTTTAAATAAGAATGTCTCTGGATTTGCACATTCTTGGGAACATTTAGGATTTTGTAAGTACCAACTGCATGAAACATATCACTTTGTGCAAGTGATTTTTGGATATTTCATAACAAAATTATTCCATATTGTTGCTTTAATCAAACATCTGTTGAAAAAAAACAGATGATAAAACGTCCTTTTTCTCTCCGACCTGTTTTGCCGAGTTATTCAATTGTTTACGCACAGTTTTAGTTTTAATGAGGAAAAATGGTGTGCAACTTCATATTTAATCAGAAATTATTAAAGAAATTTGTTAAAGAATGATCTCCATATCACAGGTGGTTGTGTGGGACGGGATACAAAATTGGTGACATCAACCAACCCAGAAAGTTGTTTTGAAGACTCAAGTTACAAACAAGACGAACATTCCTTATTGTTAACAAGTTTAACTTCGCGCGTTTTCTTTCTCTTTACGCTTCCATTTTCCAGTTTAGGTACACGGCCTCCACCAATTACGACTGCAGTCTGACATCCGGATCCGAGTCGAGACCGACCTTTATATCAGTCGCTAACAAGGATCTGGCAGAATCAAACCGGTGGCTGATCACAAGGCCCCATCAACCCACAAAGTGGCGAGCCGAAAAGCATCTTCTGGAGAACATGACAGAAAGCAGAACGTTTCGGGCTGGCAGAAACACGCCTCAGATCTGGTTCAAGCAGTCTTGGTGGCAGTCGTCATGGAAACAGAGGTGGGCGGCAGAGCTGTCACAGTCCCATTAGTGGATTTGATGAGCGTGTGGCACGTGGGCAGGCTGTGAGGGGCGCACTGCAATAATAAGGCATCATATGCTGTATGATATGTCGTAATGACATTTCATGAAGGTTTTGTACGAAGCACATAGTACGAGACATCTAGCGTCAAATCATGCTTGGACTTGTCCTACCGGTAGCTTTCGAAAAGGAAGTAATAAGGTTATGTGGGAGTTGGGAAAATTGCTATACGAGGCACACAAGATCTCATTTATATCTCAATTCTTTCTTCTCTGTGCAAGTAAGTTTGAATTCAAATTAAAAGGAGGTGGAAGCTTCTCCTTCGGCTAATAAAATATGTTCTGAGAACATTTTGCTAACATTTCCATTGAGTTGAAAACTGTTAAACGTGTTTTAAACGTTCAAATAAAAATGTATACCAGCATGTTTAAAATGTTTAGGGTTGACTTATAATGTAATGATGCTCATTTAACGTTATGGCAAAAACACTTTTTAAGAGAGAACTTTAAGAAAACATTCCTTACCCAGCCATCACATTTAGCTTCTAAAGATCTTGAAAACATCTGCTAAACATCTTAGAAAGCGCAGTTTAACATCCATTCTAAATCATAAACATCTTCTAGATGTTTTGCAAAAGACATCTGACAGCAGACGACTCAGAGTCATCTTGAGGATGTTATTGCAGACATCGAATAGACGTCATTTGCAAGACATCTGTCAGATGCTGTATGTCCATCTGCCCTACATCTCTGAGACGTCTGCTGTCGTCTGACGTCTGCCTCTAGAAGATGTCTGTAAGATGTGTTTGGTTCAGAATGGATGTTCGACGGCTCTTTCTAAGATGTTTTTACAAAGCAGATGTTTTACACATCTCCAGATCTTTAGCAGACATCTTACGGATGTACCTGTGCTATCTGTCCTGGGGTATTACCTGTACGGACTAAATCTCTATTTCTTTCTACGAAGAGATCTCAGCAGTGTCTCAGTTAGTGCTCAAATATGTCAATATACCACAATCTGTAAAAAAACGATTACAACGTGAAGTCTCTGCAAATGATCTCATCTACGCTGTTCGCGTGATTTTTATGGTCATATTTTTCTTTGTGAGTCAAATTTTCTGTGTGCCATTTTTTATCTCCAAAATAAATGCAGGATTAAGACATGGCCAAAGTTATAAAAAGCTATGAAAGAGTAATGAGTTTTAACGATTTAAGTCACAGAGAAGACGTCCTAGAGTCACGTGACAAAGATGATAACGATTTACAGGGTGTCACTTTTGCGCTTCAGAAATCGCATTCTTACGGTCAGTAGATGTATTATGACAAATGGAATGTAATGAACGTTTTGACACTGACTGATGGTTTCGCTTAAATGTTCGCAGAGATGATGGCACGTAGCCTACAGCGCAAACCGTGACGCGCCAAGGCACGTATCGCTAAAGCCACGACGCTGTCGTTGTCGAATCAATGCTCTCATAATTTTGCAAATAAAGCTGAAAACTGACGCCCAGCTGTGGATCTGTCACTAGACGTCAACTCTGACGGCTGTTTCCAGCGCTCCCCGTGTCCTGCTCCTCACAGGTTTGGCTTGAGCCCAGTGGACGATCGTATTACTTTCATGTCACACAGCACGGCTGTGATGGATGGCTGTTGTTTGTACTGTAACGCTCATACACGTTATTCATGTGGAGGATCTACTCTAAACAGAGATTGTCTTTCTCATATGGGGCCAGCATGTAGAAGACGGAGATTGAGAGATCTCTGGGAGAGATCGCTGGGTTTTCTCATTAACTCTTTGATTTCATCGTTCCAGTACTTGATGGTGGAGCGTTATCACAGTACAGTAGTTTCTGGTACAGTTTGGTACATTTTTTCTGTAAAAAAGGCGCATAGATTATGAACACATGGCCCGATAGCTGTCAACCGTCCGCCATTTTGGAACGGTCAAAGATGGTCCATGAACACTCGAAGTTGACTGTGCGTCTGCAACCTATGCGTATGTATAAATATCAAATGCCAAAACTGACAAATTGATACCAAGATAAAGGCATTAGTTGACATGACATAGAAGTTACATGGTTAAAAAGATTTTGGAAACGTATTTGATGTCTGTAACGTTTATCAGGGCTGGAGTCGCCTGACTGAGATGATGATGATATTTATTTACATAAGAGGGGTTTGTGTCACTTTTGCTCTTCAAAAATCACATTCTTATGGTCAGTATTAGGACGAATGGAATGTAATAAACGTTTTGACATTGATTGATGATTTCACCCCAAAATGAAAACGTTCATCATTTACTCATCCTTGTGTTATTTCGATCCTGTCTTCTTTTGCAGACCACCAAAGAAGATATTTTAAAAGATGTTGGTTACCAAACAACATAGGCCCCCATTGATTTCCACTGTGTGGACACAAAACAGGGCCCACACCCCTTCCCCACACATTCGGTAATGCGCGGTCCTCGCTTTTTGCTGGATTAAAGAGAAGTATCTGCACTTTTGATCTTTCTGGGAATTGTTCTCTAAATCATCTAGTGATGGATGGTGAACTGGTTGACTGAGTTTAGAATAGGCCTCATTGTGTATGGTAGAAAAAGCCTGACAAGGGAGATCTTATCCGTCATTATTCTATGAAATGTTGAACTTCTGTGGAGTTTCCTGATCTTATTAAAACGAGTCGTTCTCTCTTTATTTAGTTATAGCTTATGCTTATCACAGTTTGAATCTGATCTGAAGGGTCTTATGGTGAAAGCAGTTTATATAGTCTTGCAAAAGTGGTAGCTGTGCATGTACTGCCATCAGCTGGTCATGGAAGGCTTTGCAAACAACACTTAATATAACATTGACTTTTTACGGTGTCTTTGCTTTTCAACCTTTTAAGACCCTTTTACATTTTTTCAATAAATATACTATAAAAACAATTTGAGCAATCATGCCTCTATTAAAATTGAATCAGATATTTAAAAAGTAAGATCTGCAAACATAGGTTTTTTGACCAGAATTAACCTTTCTGAACCAATGCCAATTGATATATTGCGTCATTTAATAATGTCATACGTTAACATTTTAGAACCACTGCATATACAATCATAAATGTTGCATAAAAGAAAATACAAAAAGCAATTCTGATTAAATTGTACTTGATTTTAGAAAGTAACTGAGAAATGAAACCCTATTAGAAACAACATTTAACATTTACAAAAGCAGCATGATCATCAACTTCTGTTGTTTTACAATGAAATGCTTTCACTTTCTAATACACATTCATCTCAAATTCATGGTTTGTTATTTCCTTTTTAACCTCAAAATCTAAAATAACCTTGATGCTAATTTCTTTAATAGTTATTTGTATGTTATGACTGATAGAAATGCTGTGTACATAGGCCTTCCATTTAAAAAACACGCTAAACATTTGCATTCATAACAAAGTGCATTTTAAAATCCATTAATGCTTGAGATCCATAAACCCATCAGTGTTGTCCACAACATGGCGGTTAGCGTAATTGCTGAGCTGGTAAAAGTCTTAGTGTGGACATAATTTATGATGGACATTGCACCCTGGTAAGCCTCCTGACACGTGGGTTGAATTTGATCGTCTGGGAGAAGGAAGCCGTATTCTCCTTCGTCTCGTAACTCGAACGTAAAGGAGTAGGGGATCCCGATGAGTCTGGCAAAATCACGGGATGAACCGGAATTTGGGTCTGTGAAAAATATTGAATGCAGTCATACATTCAACAAAAGAACAAAATGTCATTGCATCAAATGATTTAACTTATGACATCGCGGTGTGTCTCACAGAATATACTTACAGAGCACATCAGGTGAAGAACCCACTCTGTAATCCTTCCCGTGAACTGCTTTGATGGCTTTAGCTGCAGCGAGGCCTACTTCCATCTACAAACACAT
This sequence comes from Triplophysa tibetana, assembly GCA_008369825.1. Lineage (NCBI taxonomy): Eukaryota > Metazoa > Chordata > Actinopteri > Cypriniformes > Nemacheilidae > Triplophysa > Triplophysa tibetana. The sequence goes on along the minus strand of CM017896.1, from coordinate 29,163,066 downwards.
TAACAGAAATGCACATTTATTACAGTTTATCCTTCCGAGCCTATTTTATCCCCAATGTATTTGGTTCTTTATCCTACTCACAAGCTCATTGTAATTCGGTGCTGAGATGTTTGGGTGTCCGTAGGGGACGAGGATCAGCTGACCGTAGGAATGGATGGTGAGATAGCAGACAATCGTGTTCTGATGCTCTCCCAAAATATCAGTGACGGCCACGGCTTCCGGCTCAGATAGAGCTCTCTTACCGTTATAGATCTCCGAGCAACAGTTTCTGGAGATCCCGACCACTATGAACGAATAGCAAGTTGATGTGATGATGGTCAACTTGTATTATACTGTGTTTCAAAATGAAAAGTGTAACTTACTCCCCCAGTTAGCGTAAAAGTTGCGATTGAGATCTGTGCCGATGCAATCGCAGTCTGCAGTGCCCGGTGACCTGGACTTCCTCCACAGTCGAGTCTTAAAAATACATCAGCAATTCTGTTTTATATTGAGTTGCAAACCATCAACTGATTAATCGAGTTTTTATTAGATCTGTATGGGATGTAGAAGTACTCACAGTGTTGTCTTTCCAAGAATAAATATACCCGTCCATGTTCAGCACCGGAGTGATGAAAAAGTCCAGATTTTTCAACAACAGGTTCATCTTTGAGTCTGTTTTGTAGGAGCCAAGAATCTGTTCCAGCAAAGGAAGGCAAACTGTTCAAAACTATCATAACTTTTAGAAAATGAGATATTAAATAATGAATCATGAAATCACTGTAATGACCCTTTACCTCTTTAACAAAATATTGGCAGAACGCTGGAGCGATCCACTCTCTGGCATGGATTCCACAGTCTATCCAAACAGCCTTCTTTGGTGCGGTGCTGTTGATGCCAATCTATAAATTAATATTAAAAAAAAATTGGTCTAGCTACTTGCAAGAACGTTGCATAGAAATAAGACATTTTGTAATATCGTTTACTGTATTTGAAGTACCTTGAAGTGCTATTGTATAGCCCTAGTTATTACTGTGCTTTATTTTGTTCTCATAAGGAGCACAAAAGTAATCTAAATGTATTGTGCATTGGCATTAAATCTAAACGGTACACAAAATGGCATTACCTTTAGTAATGTGATGTTCCTCTTTTCATAAGTTTGTCCATAGATGAAACTGGAGACAACGTCTGGATTTTCTCTCTCAATCTGACTCATCCAGGTTGAGATCTGTGCGGAGAGATAATCAGAGCAATAAGTGTATTGGTCATTTAGTGAATCATCGGTATCATGAGAGAATGCAGAACAAACTCACCTCATCCATAGTGTGATACTTATTATAGTCATGAGCTTTGTGCTCCAGTCCACCAACAATTCTGTAATATATTTACAACCAAATGAGATCAATCATAATCTGTGTCTGATTTGATCACAGGTATTATGTGAGCTCTGTGAAGGGAATCTAGATATACCTGCAAACATTTCATGGGGTCTTTTATTTACATTTACATTTACATTTATAGATTTGGCAGACGCTTTTTATTCTAAGCGACTTACATTGCATTAACCTATACATTTATACTTAGGTATGTGCTATCCCATGGGCTCAAGTTTTTTAAATAGATTTTTAATAGATTTATTTTAATAGATTTCCTATCAGTGATTACATGTTATTGTTATTTATAAAATAGTTATTGACTATTATTATTTTTATATGATTCGTTTTTATGATTAATTCATTTATATATATATATATTTTTTTTTTAAGAATAACTTTTTCATTAATAATTAATACCATGGGGCTGTTGAATGCTTCATTGTGATTGGCTGACCAACGTTCCACGGGTGTGCATTATTTATTATACAGTTAACCCCACACCTATGAAGTAGTTCCAGATGTGTCGACCGAATTAAAGTTCCATATCACTGCGCCAAGTTTGACTTAATTAGGGTATAATGTAGCCTGCTGTCCACCACTGAATACGGATCTAACTACTGACCAAAATTACATTTTCTGAGAAGAAATAAGTATTAATATTTATGGACAGCATGAATATTTCAACAAAATCTTGACAGCGCTATACAGGTCTGTTCAGATGAAAAACTAAAGAATATAGGCCTATAAAAAGGTAAAGACAAACAAACTACATGACACAAACAGCGGGTTATAGTAATCGTCATATTCTCTATATAAGGAAAACTTTAATAAACATTTTCATTGTAATTTTTGCACCTTTATAGCTTTTAGTACATTGCATTGCTGTGTAAATCATTATGTCCTTAAAATCTCACCTGTCCTGGCCTGTCAAAACCAAGAGCATCACAGCTGAAATAAATGAGCCCAGCATGGTTCTGTTTTTGTTGCTGTACCACAGCCGTCTACAGTCTGATTTAAGTCTGACTTGGTTTATAAACACACTGTATCTCAATCAGATTACGAAACAAATTCGTTCGTGTACCACCTCCAGCAGACAAATGCACAGATAACTCTTAATATGAGTTAATATTTAAACCTGAACTATAGTTTTTCATGTCTTAAACACAGTCAATTCTTACTACATAGTACTAAAGCATTTTAAAATAAATTAGCCATGTAATCTTACGTGTATTAAAAGAATATTGTCCAATACCAAACACAATCATTTAATTAATATGTTAATATAAAACTAAAATCTAATGGAAAGCAGCATTAAAAATGGCATGCTAAGTTGATGTGTAAATCATGGATAAAGACTGAGATTTACCATTATTTATAACTTTAAACAATAGGCAAGGCAAGGCAAGGCAAGGCAAGTTTATTTATATAGCACATTTCATACACAAGTGCAATTCAAAGTGCTTTACATAAAATGATCGACAGAAAGAATAAAACGTATCTTTAAAATGCAAATTATTTAAGATCACAAAAATTTTAGATTTTAAGAAACAATAAAACAGCAATAAAATTGATTAAAAAAGTGAGTGTATATATAAAAAGAATAAGAGCAAAATAAAAATATATTAGAAATAGAAGTGCAGTTGATGTAAAGCAGCACAGTGCTCAGGTTGTGAATGCACAGATAAACAAGTGTGTTTTTAATCTGGACTTAAAAGTATCTACTGTTGGTGAATGTCTGATGTCATCTGGAAGCAGATTTCAGCTACGGGTGGCGTAATGGCTAAGCGCTGACTCGCCCTGTTTTGAGTGAACCCTTGTTATCTCTTACTGACTTGATCCTGATGATCTGAGAAGTCTGATTGGTTTATATTCAATGAGCATATCTGAGATGTATTTGGGTCCTAGACCATTGAGTGATTTATAGACAATTAATAATACTTTGAAGTTGATTCTTAAAGTATCTGGTAACCAGTGTAAGGACCTGAGGATTGGAGTGATATGCTCAGATTTTTTGGTTCTGGTCAGAATCCTGGCAGCAGCGTTCTGTATGAGCTGCAGCTGTCTGATGGTCTTTTTGGGAAGACCTGTAAGGAGTCTATTACAGTAATCCACCCTGCTGGTGATGAAAGCATGGACTAGTTTCTCTAAATCTATGTTTGAGACGAAACATCTGATTCTGGCTATGTTTCTGAGATGGTAGTAGGCTGATTTGCTTATTGCTTTGACACGACTGCTGAAACTAAGGTCAGACTCCAAAATGACCCCAATATTTTTTACCTTGCTTTGTGTCTTTACACCTCTTAAGTCAAGGTATGTGTTTACCTTGTTAGTTTCATCCTTGTTACCAAAAACAATGACTTCAGTTTTGTTTTTATTTAACTGAAGGAAGTTTTGACACATCCATCTGTTAATTTCATCAATGCATTTGCAAAGAGAATCAATAGGCCTGTAGTCATTGGGTGAGAGGGCTAGGTAGATCTGAGTGTCTACCAATAGGTGGTGCATTAGCCAAATTAATGATTCTTATATTCCAAAACTCTTACAATTGTAGCTTTTGCTATAACATTTTAACACTTTGTATATTGTGGGCATTGTGACAATGAAAAAGCTATTTTGTCTTTATTTGTTTATGTTGTATAATTACAACACCGTACACACCCCAAAAAGTGTATAAAATATATAACAGTCACAGGTTACATTTTTAATTCACCCTACTCAATTATAAGGAGTATGACACATTTTTGCTTTTAACCACGTAATGCAGTTTTATGGGCTTGTGAACTCCCATCCATAAGACTTTGAAAAGATATTTGAGGTGTTTCTCCTTATACTGTTAATTGATAACAATTATACGGGACATCTTTCGTCATCTCAGTCTGCATGAGAGCAACTCATTAAGGGTGGGTTTCAGGGCTGGTGACCCATAAGTGAGAAAGCTGATTGATTTTGACAGTTAGTGACTCAAGTCCAAGGTTACTGGCGCCGAGTTGACAAACCTCACAATGGTCAGATATAGATTTTAGTGAAAACACTTTTTGGTTAGGCCTACATGTGTTTGCAATAAAGTTAAATGTTTCCACAGTGTCCAATGTTCAATCTTTACTATGCACTGTAATCAGCATATAATGTATCTACTGCTAATATGTTTCAAGCGTTTTATTAGAAGTGGAAATTTAAGAGGGTGCACTGTAATAGACATCAGCTCCAGTCATTAATAATCATTCTTTATCTGTGTACAAACAATTGAACAATAACTTATAAAATATAGGAATAGAAAAATATTTCTATTATGTAATTTATTTTATTGAATGACCAACAAAATTGTAATTGCAACAAGGGTGGGGTCAGAGAGCTTTTCATTTATGACTGTTATCTCTCATACCATAATCATATACAACTACTGTATTGATTAACTATGAGTTGTAAATAGTCATAAACATGTATCATGCAAGGTTCACAGGCCAAACCCATTTATATTTCCCATATTAACCGTTGCTTACGTCATTTGATATATATGTTTATAAACATATAGTATAAAAAAATGTTAATATATTACAATATATTGACTCATGAAAAATCAATTGCCGTTTTATTTAAAATTATAAGCAGTTGGTTCCAGTATGAGGAAAATAATAATAAAATATATTGCATTTTATTCTCAAGTATATTCCCATATAGTTTTGTTTTGTAAGGGTCAATACACCCAGATAATTCCCTTACAAAATAAACATTGTTGTATTATATAGTAAAAATGAATAATTTAATATATTGCATTTTATTTTCAAGTATATTCCCATATAGTTTTGTTTGGTAAGCGTCAGTAAACCCAGATAATTCCCTTATAAAATAAACATTGTTTTATTATATAGTAAAATTAATTATTTATTATATTGCATTTTATATTCAAGTATATTCCCATATAGTTTTGTTTTGTAAGGGTCAGTACATCCAGATAATTCCCTTACAAAATAAACATTGTTTTATTATATAGTAAAATTAATTATTTATTATATTGCATTTTATATTCAAGTATATTCCCATATAGTTTTGTTTTGTAAGGGTCAATACACCCAGATAATTCCCTTACAAAATAAACATTGTTGTATTATATAGTAAAAATGAATAATTTAATATATTGCATTTTATTTTCAAGTATATTCCAATATAGTTTTGTTTGGTAAGCGTCAGTAAACCCAGATAATTCCCATATAAAATAAACATTGTTTTATTATATAGTAAAATTAATTATTTATTATATTGCATTTTATATTCAAGTATATTCCCATATAGTTTTGTTTTGTAGGGGTCAGTACATCCAGATAATTCCCTTACAAAATAAACATTGTTTTATTATATAGTAAAATTAATTATTTATTATATTGCATTTTATATTCAAGTATATTCCCATATAGTTTTGTTTTGTAAGGGTCAATACACCCAGATAATTCCCTTACAAAATAAACATTGTTGTATTATATAGTAAAAATGAATAATTTAATATATTGCATTTTATTTTCAAGTAAATACCCATATAGTTTTGTTTGGTAAGCGTCAGTAAACCCAGATAATTCCCTTATAAAATAAACATTGTTTTATTATATAGTAAAATTAACTATTTATTATATTGCATTTTATATTCAAGTATATTCCCATATAAATTTGTTTTGTAAGGGTCAGTACATCCAGATAATTCCCTTACAAAATAAACATTGTTTTATTATATAGTAAAAATGAGGGAACCACGTTTTTTGACAAAATGGTTCTATTTGCGTCACTTTAATTTACCACAAATATCTTTATATGTGTGTTAAGTGTGTTTATTAAAAACAGATATCATAGTTAAATTAATGCTGCCTTCACGAGCTCACGAGGTCTCGGATATTCGATTATTCCCACTTAAACCCGGAAACAAAATACGGAACGGTGCTCTTTTAATGTTAGCAGATACTTGCAATCTTTTAATGCTACAAAATCATTATTAATATAACATTAACGGTTTAATGTCACTAAATACTGACAATGTTACTAAATCGAGACGTTACTTCCGGGTTGAAGTGGGAATTATCGAATTTCCGAGAGCACTTAAAGGTGTACCGTAAAACCACACCCCTGGACTGGCAAATCTATCCAGTACGTATCGAGCGTGTTTACGTTCGAGCGTGACATTCTGCATTCCACGCAACGCAACTTACGTAACTCAACTACGGCAGCAAGAGAGGGTGCCCATACGACGCTCTTCCCCTCGCCCTTTCCGCGTTTCAGCCATTTACACTTACTGCTGAAAGCACAACATGGATTTCAATGAGTTGTTTGACGAGCGAACGTTCACCTTTTCTGACTTTCAGGAGTTTACGGTCAGTATCTTTTTCGTCAGTGCGTTGTTGTTGTAACGTAACGTTTTGTTGTGCTATGTTAGCGGCTAACTTTGTTTCTCCCGCGAAACCGAGTAACGCGCCAACTTTAATGGACATTTAATATCTATCTTTACATTTTTTTATATTTTCCTGTAAGATGACGGGTTTACGTGCAGATCTAGCGAAATGCCAACATCAAGGCCTTGGGGCAGTCTGTAAAACAGCAACTAGCTAAGTTACTGCATTAATTTAGACCGGGGCTTTATAGGCCTTAATGTTAGAACTTACGCTTTTAGCAGTGATGCTACACAAGCTAACGTTATTGTGGTTATGTCATCACGCACGTTAGTTAGTTTATTTATTCGTCATTTGTGGCTTCACGATATCTTACTATAAAGCTTATAAAATCGAGCTGGATGTTTATAGGGAACGGTCAGGTGGTTTGTTATGGGAGGGTTCCATGTAACATAAGTTTTTGTTTCAATCATGTTAGCATTGTATTGTAATAATAATCTTAATATTCATCAGTTTCTGCCCGGGCATGAGCAATGGTCTGAGAGGGTGAGGAAGCGTCTTTATTATGGGATTGATTCTGACAGTCCACTGGATGCTCTATCATGTCCCATGACAGGTGAGTCAACAAGTCAGACTCGCCACTACCTGTGTTTTTTCTGTACCTCTGTAGTTTAAAAAAAATATGTTAATACATAATTTCTATTATCCATATAAATCATTAGCCATAACATACAAATATTGTCATGGTGTCATACGGGAAACAACTGTTAAATCAGCTATAATTATGTCTCCTACAGATTTATGTCATGAGCCTCAGATTTGCTCATCAGATCAGTGAACTAGAAATAGTGTGAAATCTTAAAAATATTTGAAATGTTATTTGCTTTAGATATTGCTGTGGAACTGCTCCAGAAATCGGCCCCAAGTCCTATACGAAAACTCCACAAGAAATATGCTGCACATGTGGCCAGGTAAAACCGCCCTCTAGTTTTATCTGACAGCAGTTTTCACACACGTATATAGACACACATGAAGTAAATTATTTATTTATTCTGTGTTACAGGGAAGCATGTATATCTCCCTGTGCCATGATGTTGGCCTTGATATACATTGAAAGACTCCGACACAGAAACCCTGAATACCTGCAAAAGATCTCGTCCTCCGACCTCTTTTTAATTTCCATGGTACGTTAAATAATCTTAAAATGTGTTTTGGTTATTATCTGTGTTTGCATTTTTAGGTCACTCTTTACGATTATCTTTTCAGTATACTAATTCACTTTTTAGAATTTAACATTAGTTGTATGTTGGTTTATCTGTTATTTTATTCCTTCATTTGAAATTCTGAATGTCTCCTGTTGTCTCTAGATGGTTGCCAGTAAATATTTGTATGATGAAGGAGAGGAAGAAGAGGTTTTCAACGATGAATGGGGCACTGCGGCTAAATTAGATGTTAAGACTGTCAACACTTTAGAGATGAACTTCCTGAGCGCAATCGTAAGCTCACTGCTCCCCCCTTCCATAAACTACAAACCTATAGTTTGTCTTGTCCTTCCATACTAAGAATAAATTCATTGAGCTGCTTGGAACTTTTGTTTGACATGGTTTGACACAATAACTTTAACATTCACAGGATTGGAACCTCTTCGCCGAACCCGGTGACTTCTTTAAAGTTCTCAGTCAGATGGAAGGCAGGTTGGTCAATGCATTTCATAAGAGCTCATCTCAGATTAAACTGACACATGGCCTTAAAATCATAGTTTTCATTTTGTCAGTTATGATTCTGTATTACATCCAAAAAAGTTATTTTTTGCAGCTGTGTCTTAAAATGTATGTAAATAACTGTAGCAATTTAAGTAAATATATTACCCTTCTTACTCTATATTAGCTCAAGCTGACTGAATAGACAAAGTTGCTTAACATTTCTGATGTAAATATGGCTGGTAGTTTCGATGGTCTCTTTGGACCTGGAAGAGTAGTTCTGAGAGATGATGTCATAGTGAACTTTGAAAACATGTGACAAAGTTCAAGACCTGTGTTCTTGCATGTTTTGCTGGCACAAGATCAATATTTTGAAGGTCTTTTTCCCATGTAGTATTGCAGAGCGGCAGGGTATGAAGCGAGGATGGTTTACCTACACGGATCTCTGCGTTTTGCTAGAGCAATCCAATTGGAAGGAAGCATTTACCGGCATTTACCAGCACTTTACTAAGGTGAGATATTGAGCTTAAATTCTGTTTGCTGTCCCAACACAAGTCATATCGGTTTGGTGTAAATTGCGACACAGGAAATCCAATGAAGTTGTGACATCAAACTCTGCAGTGTGTCTGCAATCTGCATTTATAAATTTCTCTTGAATAAGAAATAAAATCTGTGGCAGTTTTGGTTTAGTTTCAAAGCTATCAAAAAAGGTAGACTAATTCGCTGTTCTCCACCTTCCTGCAGGTTACCTGTATGTTGGGTCTCCTTTACTTGACAAGTGTAGCCGGTCTCATCGCATCTTCAACGATGATCCACCTTCTCGCTCGTCTTCCCAGCACCAGTCGCACTCAGTTGGGCTTGATAGAGCCCACGTCCAATGAGACACCAGCATCTCTTCCAAATCTCTCACTGGACACTCCAAACCAGACATCAGATCTCCGCTGCTGCACCCTGACCAAGGACGGCGTTAATCTGCACGCTTCGGTGACATCAGAGCACCCGGGTTCCAAATCCATGAGTAGGAACACTGTGCTGTGTCTCTGGAGCTCTATCCTCTCTACACTGAGCTACCCTAACCCCTCGCACAACAAACAACAAGACTGTTTTCATTCTGAAGGGTTCTGTCAAGGTTTCCCGCCCCTTCAGTGCTGTGGACGCAAAAACGCGACTACTGATTCCTCGCCGTGGGGTAACCTCCATACGGTACCCTGGTTTGGGTTGGCTCCTGTCACCGAAGACCTGGTGTTTCCAGACCCCCACCTCAGCTCAACGCCCACATTTAAGAGACACCCATGCTGCCGAGAGACTACTTTACCATTTGGGAAATCACAATCCCTCCTTATGCGAGGCTAGACGAGGATTTCTGCTAGGCTACAAGGGTTCTCTTGTAGCGAAATTGAACCAGCTTTGTTTACATACGCAGTCAACTTCTTTCGGTTTTCGTTGTTTTTGTGGGGAGCGGTCGTATAGGTTGTGTTGGGTGTATAAGTATGTTGGGCAGAAAGGGCTTAATTCAAAGAAATGTTGACGGTTGGATTTTTGATGTGTGATCCATTGCTCGTGGAAAGGTTTTCTATATTTTTCTTTCGTGGACGGGTTGGTTGGGTTCTGGTGTTGGATACATAATTCCTCCAAAAGTGTCCAGGTAAAAATAATCGTTAACATCGACACTGACTGCTCGGAGAGATATTAAAACCTCCAAAGTGAGGAAGTTGAACTGCGTGCTTTTGTTTGAATTGTTTGCCTTACCTTGCACAACATGCCGTAGATTTGCTCAGGAAGGATGAATAGTTATGAAGTTCCTTCCTGTGATAGCATTTCTTTTCAGGTCAGGAAATAGTGTACATTTTTGGCTAGTTTTGTTTTCGCAAACGGCATTGTGTCAATTAGATAAATTAGTTTTGAAGTATGTTCCGGTAGGATGAAATCCTTTGTAATGCTTTAACAACAAAGTTCACACGCTGATAGTTGATGCCATAAGCTTTACCTCGTCCAAAACAAAAACCTTTGTCATAGGATGTGGCAGTCAACTTCATGCCGTTTCAATCCTCAATATTTTTATATTCTTAAATTGTGATGTATTAGAACTGCCAAACAGGCTAAATAAATAGATTCTGGTTCACTGTTTGATCAACAAGTTGTTGCGGAGTTCAGTTTTGGCTCTATTTTATGCGTTTGGTGTATTCTGTATTTTAGCGAGTGATGTGTTATTTAGAAATGGACTCGAAGCACACCCTTTAACTTGTTTAGGTTATATTCTTGAGTACATTTCTCATTAATTGTTGATGGCTCATGTAAATCTAGCAACTACTTCTTTTCCTTCTCTAATTTTGTAAATTTTGTACAAACTGAAAACTATATAAAGCTGCAACGATCACAAAATGATAATAAAATAGCATATAACCTTAGAAAACGTGTCGTTCGTGTTATAAATTGTGAGCTTATGTTCATGTTTTTTCTTTTTTTCATGCAAAATCATGACATCACCACCAGCAATGTTGAAGTTATGTTTCAGCCAGCTGTTGCATAACTGTGCCTTTTTTTTTTAAAGGGACACTACTTTTTTAACCGGGTATAGTATGCATAATATTAATCTAAATATAACAAGGAGGGGGGTCAATAATTATCAATCTTAATGATTTATAGGTTAATAATAAATTAGGCTCACATTTGTCACGGGCCAAACAGTTATATATATATATACACACACATTCTATTTATGTTCATTCAAAATACACCGTTTAAAAATATGTCCCTAACATTTCAACAAAGTTCATTCCGGCCCCGTCCAAACATGCGTAGGGGCTCGTGCATACAGTGAAAGAGTGTCGCGCGCATATCGCAGAGGGCACGCGCTATATTTGGAATAACTTGCGCGCTTCTGCATACCAGCTCTCGCGCTGTCGACCCGTGTCAAACCTTCACGCCACTTTTAACGGGGTCCTTACGAGACATCCTAAAATAAGTCTTCTCTTGGCCGCAGCTTGGTTCGGCCATCGCGTCCTCTTGCGTCTACACAGAGCGTCTTGTCTTTCAGCGCGCATGCGCGGTAGCAGGAAACGCAAGGGAACAAACACAAATGGACCGCACGCAGGTAAGTGACAGCAGGGTGAACCTCTGTTTGTGGGCGATAATGAGGGTGTGTTGCATGCGTTAGACGAGACGCATTTTTAAATTGAATACAAACACCAAATTAGGAGTTTGACGGTGATGGACCGTAAGAATAGGACCATCACTGCTAAAAAAACATTACAGAGGTTGAAATTGTAAACTGTTATGGTCTCTGCATGTACTGGTGTTATCTGAATGCTTAAATCCCGCTGAAGTAAGATTGTAAGTCACACGTTTATGTGATGTCATGCACATTTTGATGAGATACATAATGAAAAATGTTTTGCTTCTAATTCATGTATATACTTGACCCAAGACACCAAAACCAGTCTTAAGGGTAACTTTTTCGAAATTAAGATTTTGACATACTTTGAAAGATGAATAAATAAGATTTATATTGATGTATGAGTTGTTATAATATGGTAATATCTGGCTGAGATACAGCCGTTTAAGCTCAGGAATCTGAGAGTGCAAAAAAAACAAAATATTGAGAAAATTGCCTTTGAAGTTGCTAATAAGGGGCCCTGTAGCAGGCCATCCACTCCAGTTTTTATATATTTAAGGTAGGAAATTTACACAATTTCTTCATAGAACATGATCTTTTATGAATTTCCTAATGAGTTTTGCTATAAAAGCAAAATCGATATTTTTGACCCTTACAATGTATTTGTGTCTTTTACCAGAAATGTTCCCGTGCTACTTTAGACTGGTTTTGTGTTTCAGGGTCACATATTATAAACATTCATTACATTAAACATGATCTCTTTTTCTGACAGGAGGATTGCCATGAAAACCATATAATGAACATCACAGGTAGAGATATAAACACAGCTAATATCAGTGTATGCATATTTATTATGCGATGTATTTACAATCTAAAAAAATCCTTTGCATGCCATCTGGATGTAAGACGGGACTGTGACCTGTGTGTGTGTTGAGTGTCTGTTGTGTGTCACAGCACAAAATGCAGGCCTCCTGTTACCCGCAGATCCTGACCCAAATGAAAAAGCTTACATGACCTTCATGAAAAAACACTGTTGTTATGATGCTATTCCCACCAGCTGCAAACTGGTCATTTTTGACACCTCACTGCAGGTAAAAGGGTCTTTGTGAATTATTCATTCAGAATGAGTCGAAGATTTTAAAACGCACTTTCTTATGCGTCTTATGTACTGACTCAGGTGAAGAAAGCCTTCTTTGCTTTAGTAGCGAACGGACTGCGGGCTGCCCCGCTCTGGGACAACAAACTGCAGAGATTTGTGGGTAAGACCCCTTAAAGTAACAGTTCAACCAAAAATGAAAATTCTTATTTTGAGGGGAACCTTCCCTTTAATGTGTGCATGGTGTTATGTGAATCAGTTCATATAGATTAGGAGATCGTTTCTCTTTGTCTGCACAGGTATGCTGACAATCACAGATTTCATCAACATTCTCCATCGGTATTATAGGTCGCCTATGGTAGGTAGCGATCCGTTTCCTTATTCTCTTACTATGTCGTCTTAACAGTGTGTTGTCCTTCAAGCAAAGTCACGTTTGGAATAAAGTTAAGGTTTGAGCAACCTACATTGTTCTGCATGAACCTTTGGTAAATGTGTGTTAATATCTAACCATGATTTGGTATAAATAATGTGTTCATGGGGAACTCTGCGATTTGTTTTATCTTCAGGTTCAAATCTATGAATTGGAGGAGCACAAGATTGAGACATGGAGAGGTGATTCATTTCAAAGTAAATAATCTCCGATCGTGTTGAGATGTTGCATCACACATTGTAGGCTGGGACCACGTTCCCCTTGTATAAGTCACCGTGACCAGCCCAGAGAAGAGCTTATACTGGACTTATATATTTATTTCTGTCTTATAAGGCAGGGGTTTTCAAACTCTAGGATGCCAAGGACCCCCAAATATGATTAACCTTATGTGAGGGACCCCCTTTTCTAAAATATATATCAATCTATATTTTTTATTGTGTAAAGAAATATTTAAAAATCGGTTGCTTAACTTAAAAATTTCACTTTGAGTCCGAAAAAGCTCACAAGAAAGATTCAAATATGAACAATTCTGGAAACTATCCATAGCAAAAACGATGATAAACATGGACTTTTGTCATTTTTGGCTTAATCTTATGTCCTAGAAAATTTCGGGGTGACACCTTGCATCCTTCTGGAGGCCCCCTGGGGTCCCCGGACCCCAGTTTGAAAACCCCTGTTATAAGGGACATGATTTGCTAAAGGATTTCGTACGCAAACATGTCCTCAGCTCACGCTTAGTTTCAGGTTGCACGTTCGGATACGCAATGGATATCTTGTCTGGCAAAAGATGTTCGGATGTCATGTGCTACCTGGCAGCATCTCTACGCAGCTCAATAAATCTCGTACATCTGTCATTATCTGTCCGCGTGTGATTATAGGAGAGATCGACTGCTTTGTGTTAACTAAGATAGATAATGTCTCGCTTTCTGTGTCGTTTTCTTGTTTGTAGATGTTTACCTGCAATATCAAGATCAATGTCTCATCAGTATCTCACCTGATGCAAGGTAACAAAAACATCAAGGTCCAAACACATTCATTAAGGTTTCTGGGGTACTTGACCCAATCAATATTTTTGATCTTAAAACCCTTTTGGTCTGAATGTACCGTGTATGGAGATTTTTTTCCCTGGTCAATGTTAATTTTGTACATGACTGTTTGTAAAGCATCTTATGGTGAAACCTCAGAAACATGAAAACATTGCTGCAAATTTTAGACAAAGTGTGACTGACGTAGCTTTGAGTTATCTTGGATTTGAGATTATTCCCAAAGTTACAGTTGTTTCTTTCTAGAAAGTTTCTTCTAAGAAAGTTTTTTTAATTAATTTAGTGTATCTTACAATTTGCACACAGCCTCTTTGATGCAGTTTACTCTTTACTGAAACACAAAATCCACAGACTGCCCGTTATCGACCCTGATTCTGGAAACGTCCTTCACATACTTACCCATAAGAGAATCCTCAAGTTCCTTTATTTGTTTGTAAGAAAACCACTTGATTCATTTTTTAACCTCTGCCTATTATTAACTTTTAACTAACGCACTTTGTTATGATTGTAGACAGCGTAACATTTCTATTTCCAGGGAGCGTCAATACCACAGCCACGCTTCCTACATATGAAAATGAAAGATGCGGGAATAGGAACGTTCACAGATATAGCCACAGTCCCACATACTGCAACTGTCTATGATGCTCTGTCTGTGTTTGTGGACCGACGAGTGTCTGCGCTCCCTGTGGTGGACGAGAACGGTACGCTTAACTCGAAGAAAAATATACAAAATAAATGAGAAATGAGTCTTCATGCATATACTCGATGTCCGTCTGAAACCTCATATTTTTAAAATTGCTGTTTTAGGAAATGGAATAACACTACTTTTTAAATGATGACATACTGTGTTGTCAAAATAGACAAGCATTTTTAAATACATTTTATTGGTTAAATATTTGCTTAACCTATTGATAGACACAAAGGGTGACCTATAAAAATTATTTATGGCAAAAAAAGTAAAAATCATAAAATATGGAAATGCAAGGTTTCAGAAGTTCTTTACTGCTTTGTACACCTCTGCTTTTGGAAAACTGACAATAATGTTTCTTTGAATGTGTTTTTTTAGGTAAGGTGGTCGCTCTGTACTCCAGATTTGACGTGATAGTGAGTGTCTTTTTCATTTCTTTTCACCTCTGCTTTAAAACCAACACTTTGACCAATATTGTCTGCATTATAATTGTAGATATTATGTCTGTACTTTGTGTATTAGCACTGTTTGTGGCATTATTTTATTTGGCAGAATCTTGCCGCACAGAAAACGTACAATAACCTGAGCATGGGCATGCTTGAGGCGGTGCGGAGGAGACATTGTTTTGTTGAAGGAGTCATTAAATGTTATCCTGACGAGACTCTGGAAACGGTTATTGACAGAATAGTTAAAGCAGAGGTGAGCGTGAGTTATTGTATTCATTTTATATATTTAAAAAAAAAAATGTATATTGATTAAAATGATAGAAATAATCATTTTTTTAATTAGCATAAGAGTAATAGTTTTGTTTTAGAATAAATGTAATTATTTTATTTTGTTTTAGAATTAATTTAATTGTTTTGTTTATGAATAAATGTAATTTTCTGTTTTTTGAAAAAGTGTATTTGTTATGTAGTTTTGTGAATGAATACCTTTTTGAATAATTGTTTTTTTAGGTTAAATATTAATGTTTTGTTTTATTTAGTTTTTGGAATAAATATAGATGGTTGATTTTGTTATAGAATAAATGTTATTGTTTTGTTTTTGACATTTTTAATTCTTTGCTCGGGTGCTTGTGTCCAGGTCCATAGGCTGGTGCTTGTGGACAGAAATGACGTGGTCCGGGGAATAATCTCTCTCTCTGACCTGCTGCAGGCCATAGTTTTATCTCCAGCAGGTATTGATGCTCTGCTTTCATAACCT
Organism: Triplophysa tibetana; assembly: GCA_008369825.1. Taxonomy (NCBI): domain Eukaryota; kingdom Metazoa; phylum Chordata; class Actinopteri; order Cypriniformes; family Nemacheilidae; genus Triplophysa; species Triplophysa tibetana. Next base: position 29,147,070 of record CM017896.1, on the reverse strand, counting down.
GAGAGGATATATTTCCTTCTCTTCCTTCATGTAACCAACACTAGAATCCAGGTACGCTTTACTTTGCCAACTCCTTCATTGCGGCTTTTTAAATATTGTATTTACTACCCTTGTAAAAAGAAAAATGTGAGGATTTGGCAGTAGACAAAAAATTTGAAACATCAAAGGTCAAATATTTTTCAAATAGAGGAAACAAATTTCTGTCCATTTTAAATATCTTTAAAGGGTTAAAAATGAAAGGGAGAGATATTATGTTACTGTTCTCTCATGTTATGTCTTCTGTTATGTAAGGTTCCAGCGCCCGTGAAATGTTCCTCCCATAATACATTGTGTTCTCCACAATGCTAAGGCTTAAGTTCCAAAACAATTCTCTGCATTCGGCTAATCCCAAGCAGTGAGCAATGAAAATGATGAAAGATCCTGTACATTCAATGCTCGCCAAAATAAAAACTGCATGCTTGTTTGGTGTATGTGTGTGTGACCTCTTTGTTTGTCATGCGAATATTTAGTATGTTTAAGAATAGGGTCAAGGACGTGACCCTGTGTGCTTTTGTTGTGTTCATAACGCCAATGTAACTGAAAACATAGTGTAGTGTTTCAAAAGTCTCTGTTACATTTAATCGCTGGTACTAACCTGTTTGTGTTAATAATATATTTACACTCATAATAACGTCCTTCAAGTAAACAACAAACAACTCTTCTTTTCTAATTGTAGGTATTGAACGTGGACGAAGTATGACTGCTGCCAAGAAGGAAGATGTAATGATCTGAAATATATCCCTGCAAAATATTTACGTGACAACGTTTCATTTTGTACATAATGTCGTTTTAGTTGCGTCTTCGGTTAGGTTTGAGTTAAACAGTGAATGCGCTAAGTACATTTTTTATTTAAATGTGAAACATGTCTTATGTTGACAATAATTACACAGAAAACAACAGTATGTAACACTTATTCAAATCAAATTGATCTAAATTGCCTTTGTGGGCTACTGTCAGAATATCATGTGTTTTTGTAATAAATTATTTCCTGTTTCCTCTTTTGCTTGTATCCTTTACTGTTTCCCATGATGCAATGCGTTCAACTTGACATTACATTTCCAGTTTGATAAATGAGAAAATAGTATATATAAAATAATATTAATACCTCCATTTTTAACAGTCATTGACTCATTTTAATCAAGCAAAAACTATGAAACGGTTTTTCAACTTAAAAAGCAAAATTAGTTTTCTTGTATTTATCTGTTGTTAACTAACATTACATTCCGAATGAATATAATAAGATTATAACAGCATTTTGATCAATTCAATATGCAAATGTATGTCAATTACGTTGATACAAGTATTTATAAATATGCATAAATACAAAATCAAAATAAATATGCTAATAACAAGATGCTAAACAATAAAATGTTAGTTTTAATTCCAAGGTGTTTAATATTCGAATTATTTTGAACAAAATAAATGATATTTAAATGATATTTATTTGTTGAATACAAAACATTGTAACTTAATTAAATAAATACAATTATTTCAATAATAGCAAAATGCTAAAAACAAACGTTTCTTTTTTACATATATTTTGTCAATATTTTTTTAAAATTAACTAAATGTTCTTATTTAATTATATGTTATTGCTTAATACTAATAATAATTGTGCAAACAAAAGACATAAAATTGTTTTTCTCAAGCACGTGTTGCATCCAGCAGATGTCACCCGTGGGCGCAGTAAACAGTGCGCACGTGACACCGCAACAGCCTGTAAAATCCCTTCTGCCGTGTTTCTGTTTTTTTCTTGTAATCCGTGACGAGCGTCTCCTGTCCGAACCCCGTAATCAACACGCACAACAAACAAAACTGGACCAGTGAAAATGGCGAGCAGCGAGGAGGAGGGTCTGGAGGCCTGGTTCCCCGCGCCCGTCGGCGGAGAGGACGAGCCCGAGCTGCGGCGGCTGCGGGAGCGTCTGCGCGGATGGCTGTCGCAATACGAGCCGGCGCTGATCTCCGCGCAGCGGCTGCTGGTTTGGGAGAGGCCGCTGCACAGCAGCATCGCGGCGCTCATGCTCAACACGGCGTTCTGGTGAGAGTTTAGCGAAGAACACACGTTAATCCTTAATGGTTGTTAGTTATCGGGTTAATCTGCGGGTTAGTTAGTGGATGGATCAGGTCAAAGTTTCCATCGTGTTGTTGGACGGCACACTTTCTTCGCTCGCGAGACCGTTACCATGCTACTGCTGCGATACATTTGGACATTCACCATGTTTTTTTGTATAAGAATCGTGCTTTACTGTTTTACAGGAGTATTCAATATCGACGTAATATCGTGGAATTTATATGTGTTTATTCCTATTATTTTTATGGTAATACCAATGGATTATTTATGCGTACTTTAAAGAAAACAGAATATAATATTGCGAGATTACTATAGCTTTTACTGCATTTTTCACACATTTTACTACAGTATTATTTAGTACAATGATATTACTATGTTTTGTTGACATTCATCATGATATTTAATAAGAATACTATATTTAACAACATTTTACCAGTGTTATACAGAACCATGTTATAACTTATCTTTTTGGACTTTCACCATATTTAAAATACTGTTGTTATTAAGTTAATACTAAATTATTTATAATTTACTTTAAATATGTAAATCATACAGTACCAATGGGAATGATTTTTTCTTAAAAAATGTTGGATAGTGTTATTATGGTTATTAAAACGGAAAACCATTAATATTCTTAATGACATTGTACCTTTTATATATACCATAGCGTTCCATAGTATTTATTTTTATGTTGTTGTTTTTTACTACGATAACCATGATTTATTTATGTTTTTTGTAGAAAAATCATATCAACCACAAATTATATCATATTTTAACCGAGACATTTGGTTACTGCACTTTCACCACGATAAAACCATGGTTAGTTTCCATAAGGGTTCAATACTATATGTATTGTTAAAGTACCTCAGTCCAAACCATGGAATCATTCATTTTTTAATTTGTACCTTTATTGTAGTCTGCAATACTGTTGACGTTTATGTAAATACCATGGTTAATATAATATCATAGTTTTATCATTCTGATACTGTTGTTATCTCAATTATGTACTATAATGGTTAATGGGCAACATATGCATAATATTAAAATATTTGACACTCAATTTGTCATGTGACGTGAATGTATTACTCATCCACTACACGCATCAATATCATGATGCTTTGATCAGTGATGCAGAATGTTTTAAGTGCTTGTGTATGTGTCCTAGGCTTCTTTCGTCTACGTCCTTGCGACCCTTGTTTCTCCTGGGTGTGTCCCTTATTGGACTGACTCTTCTGGAGAGATGGAAAGACAAGCTGCCAGAGATCTCTGGTAATGTATCAACACATTATATTATCAACACTCGCCCTCTTGTCATCTCAAACCTGTATGACCTTCATTCTTCTGCAGAACACAAAAAAATATATTTTGAAGAATGTTGGTAACCGAACAGCGCAGCCAGTCATTGACTTCTATGGTATGGACAAAAAACCAATGGGGGCCGGTTAACGTCATTCTTCAAAATATCTTCTTTTGTGTTCTGCGGAAGAAAGAAAGTCATGCCGGTTTGAAATGACAAGAAACTGAGTTAATGATGACAGAATTTTCATTTTTGGGTGCACAATCACTTTAAAGCGTTTTAGACTGATACCGTCTGATGCTACATGATATGTTACCGAAGTAATAACAATCTTTCTGTATGTCCTTCAATCTCAACAGTGTTTCATTCAGAGGTTGCTGTGGTTAAACGGTATGTATGTTTTCAAGGACATTTGCGTGTATGTCATTCATGTCAGATATGTAGTTATTCATAATGCAGCACTGCTTTGCATTTTATTGAATGCGTTCAATGCAAAATAAACGTAGCTAAAAATAATGCTTTTAGGATAATGCTTTTACAGGGAACATTGCTCCATAAATGATAGTAAAAAGATAAAAAAAATTATAAAATTGAGACAAACCTTGTCTGTGTAAAGGTGCATTCGATTTTTAAATTGGATGACTTAAAAAAGGAAAATATGTTATTACGTAATGCAGCATAACTACAATTTCATACTCGAGGAAAAGTAGCTCCATTGTTTAGGAGAGGGATAATGTACAGGCTGCTTGTACATTATCACGCTTATTTCACGGCTACTTCCCAAAACCTGGACATAAAATGTGAATTTGAAATTTTTACCGGATGCAGACCTTTAGTTTCGGTTTTAAAGGAAGAAACAACTGTCAAACGTCACAAAGTCAAATTGGTTTATTCATTTGTAAATATGATGTCATATATGTTATTCAAAGACATGTCTAGAATACATTTGTTTGTAATATTAAGATGCCCCTCTCGAAATGATTTGCAGAATCCGGGTTACAGGGTGTTATTAGTTGATATTTGAAAATAACGACCCTTGGATCTGGCCAATCAGAATCAAGCATTCAAATGAGTTGAGTAATAAAAAAGGACGTACAACTCTACAACAAAGAAAACACACAGTTTTATATAATGAAGAATACACATTTGACAAAAATGTGAGCTTCAGATTTATGCCGTGAAACCCCTGAAATGACTTGACCTGTATTTACTTATGTCATGAACATTATTGTTTTTGCCATTTCATAGATTTTTACTTTTGAAAGCCTGAATATTCCTTAAAAATCAGACTGTGTTCATAGTTTACGTGTGAGCTTGTCTAATGAAATGTACTTGTCTCCCAGTTGTGAGAATGAGTCGGTCGAAAATGTTTCGTTTCACAGTGAAGTGATATCGGATCAGCCCCATCTGTTAAGTGTGGATGAACTGAGCCATCATCTAGCAGAAAGTTACCTGACCTTCACCCTTTACATCCAAGAAACCCTGCAGTATAAACGCCAGAATCACGGCAAGGTGAGGAGAAGTGTTACCTAACCGAAGTTATTCTTAATATTTTGTATTTTCTAGAACATGTACTGTGTTAAGAACCTGTACAGTACTTGATATTACATGTTTTTTTTTTTTTTAAGAAATTTAAATAAAAAATGATGTACGGCAGAAAGACATTGTTTTGAATGAAACTGTAAACTATATGTATGCCCAGACACACTTTACTAAACTTTATTTCTCTCCTCAGTTCTGTATCATGATGTGTTCGGGATGTTTTCTTTTGGCTGCGGTTGGACATTACATTCCTGGGATTATGATCTCCTACATTATATGTAAGCGGAATTCCTTTGTCCGGGTTTGTTTATTTCCATATATCTGTCTGCACACATGTGACTCGCTTTAGCAAAAGCTAAGAGAATTATACAACACTAACCTTTCAAATCAACCTCTACACTTGTATAACACTTTGTTGGTGTTTCAAGTGCTATATAGTGCTATGTACTAGAAAGTTATAATTCACATGATGGATATCTATGTATTTTCTCCATTGGTGTGAAACAGTATAATCTTAACGGGGTCATATGACACGGCTGAAACGAATATTATCGTTTGTTTTAGATGTAATCTAATGTTTACATACGATTTAATGTTAAAAATGATGTATTTTCACACATGCGTGAAAAACGCAGATTTTTTTCAAAGCTCATCGCTCTGAAACGCGAGGTGTGCTATGATTGGCCAGTTAACCAATGCGTAGTGATTGGTCGAGTACTGCAAGCTTGTGACGGAAATGTAACGCCTCTCACCATATTTGGAACATCAGGTTCCAAAGCAATTGTACTGACAGGTACGCCCACCTTACTTGCGTATACATTTGGGCGGTCGTAGTCAAATCAAACCATGAACTGACGTAGATTTAAGGAGGTGTGATTACCTGAGGCATTTCACACAGGTCTGGGTGCGCATTTGCTTTTAGATAGAATGCATCTTTTTTCAGACACTTTCATTTTTGCAATTTTATGTATCTAATACATGCATGGGCAATTATAACACAACGAGGACACAGAAAAACACGTGTTCGAGTATTCATGTTTATTTATTATTTATACAGTTGACGCACCGAGTGGCAAGAATGTCCTGCGGTGTAATGAAGCAATTAGCCCCAAGAAGCAGTGGGTTACAGTGCATTTTATAACAGCTAAGGGCGTTGTGGCACGACCCGAGTGGAATGATATTTAGGCTATGTGGAGAGGTCAGCCGTTATATATGGGGGTACTTCGCTCAGCCAATCAGAATCAAGGACCAGAACTGAGCGTTTTATAATAAAATAATATACATTACATATACATTTATATAAAGTTTTGCGTTTTAAATGAACTCATTTTAATTAATTTGGGATGTCATAGCAAGCAAAATATACAATAACTTCATTTATTTGTTTATGTAAAATGTAACTTGAAATCATAATGCTTTAAAAGTAATTCATGTTACTTGCCACTTACCCGTTCACAACTGCAGTTATAAGAATTTGTGGATTTGATTAGTGGACAAATCTTAATGTGAACCTTTATAAGAAAAGTTCAGCGATAAAAAAAAAAATGTTGTCGAGTTTACTTCTATACCACAATATTACAATTATCACAACTTTATAGTCTTTAATACTGAATTAAGTGGAGATAAATCATGGTTAATAGATATAAATGTTAATTGTGTGGTTAATAGAGAATATTGTGGTAATAGATGTTAATCCTGGTTAAAAGATATTGATCGCCGTCTCTGTGTCCTGTATTCAGTGCTGAGTGTCCTGCTGTGGCCGCTGGTGGTTTATCATGAGCTCATTCAGAAGATGTACACCGGACTCGAACCCATCCTGATGAAACTCGACTACAGCATGAAGGGAGACACACAACGGCGTAAATACGATAAGAGAAGTGAGCGGGCATTCTTTTCCATCTAAATAAAACCTCAGATATACACAAAATGGCTTGTCATGTGCAGTTAGATTTTCATGTCACCAAATGGTTTGTTGTTTTTTTGGCTGCTAGTATCTCTGTTCTGTGATTTTGTATCGAATGCTTCATCGTTCTGTCAGTTGTTGTTAGACGCTTGTGTGTGTATTTGTGTGCGTAGAGCTGAAGAAGGAGCAGGAAGAGGGAGATGAGCCCAGGGCGGAAACGGAAAGCGAAAGCGAGGAAGAGCTTTCCTGCTTCGCCACGACCGTGAGTTTCTTTAGATTGTCTTGTGATGGTGAGGGGTCTGCAGTTTGACAAATGACCTCACAGGAATCATTTACCTCAAAATGTCAATTTTGTCCTTAAAGGAATAGTTCATCCAAAAACGAAAATTCGGTCCTCATTTACTCGCTCTCAAATTGTTTCAAACCTAAATTAATTAATTTGTTCTGTTAAACACAAAGAAAGATATTTGTAAGAATGTTCACAATTTTCAGTTCTGTGACATCATCCACTATTAAAGTAGGAAAGAAAAGATTCTACCTTTCTAATCTGTTCAACACAAATTGAAAAATTTTGAAGAATTTAGGAACTCAAACAGTTTTGGGGAACCTTTGACTACCATTTATTTTTTCCAACTATGGCAATCAATGAATTCAAAGAATAGAAAATCTTCCAAAATTCTTCCAAATATCTTTCTTTTGTTATTTTATTTTTAATTCATACAGATATGAGATGAGTGTGAGCAAATGATGACAGATTTTCATTTTTGGGGTGAACTATCACTTCTCTCATTTCGTTCCAGCCAATCAGATTAGACCTTACTGTTTTAAGAAGCTCTTGTCACTTTTGCATGGAAACACACTTGACAATCTGTGAAATAATAGCATGGTTTAGTGTTTTCTTTGTTATTTTTGGTAAATGGTTGTTTTTTTGGAGCAGGTGGATGTTAAGACTACAGCACTGGCGATGGCCATCACTGACTCGGAGCTCTCGGATGAGGAGGCGTCTATACTGGAGAGTGGAGGTTTCTCTGTATCCAGAGCAACCACCCCTCAACTTACAGACGTCTCTGAAGGTACTCGATGCATTCAGAATATTATGATATTTGTACACATGTACGTCATTAAAATAGTAAACAAACAACAAAGGTATGTTCATGAAAAAAAAATTAGTTGGACCAAATTTATGCATAAATTATTAAAATGCTTCTTTCACAACCAATCTCAATTTAACATGACTACATAAAATGGTTTTATGGAAATCTCATGCATGACTTTAACGCAACAAGTTCACAAATCGCCTTCAGTTCCACCCATTAATGGTTTCATTACACTAACAAATTTTTCCTCAGCAGATTTGGATCAACAAAGTGTCCACAGCGAACCAGAGGAGGCGTTCACCAGAGACCTAGCAGAGTTTCCATCGGTGGACGAGTTGCCTTCTATTGAACCGGGTCTGTTTCATTTCTCCCTGCGTGTCCTCGGGTCCATTCAGACCCGAGCTTCCGGTTCAGATCTCCAGGAGGAACCGTTGTCGCCGGCCAGCCTCCTCATTCAGCACTTAGCATCTCCGCTCCACTTCGTCAACACGCACTTCAACGGAAACGTACAGGCCACGGGGTCAGAGCAAAGCATTGTGGTAACTGAGCAAGTCCCGACACCCTCTCGCTCCCTGGAGGCGCTTAGCGAGGAGATAGTGACCACGGCCATCTCCACCGTTGTACAAAACACTCTTTCGGCACTGTTGCGGTCTACGGAGGCCAGCGAGGGGTCCTCTTTGGGCTCTTTTCTTCCCACTGAGACCCCTCCTTGCCCGATGGAAACGCCTCTCGAGTCGGCATCCGCACAAGAAGCCATTGCGGAGGAGGAGGATGATGTGGACACGACGGACGCCAGCACGGAAGAGCAGCCCGATGTCACACTCGTGCCTGCCGAAGAAGAGGACTTTGAACTTCTGGACCAAAGCGAACTGGAACAGATGGATGAAGGGCTGGGCTTTGATGGACAGGAAGAGGGCGGGGTGTCCCCCGACACGCCCCCGAGCAATCAGCAGCCGGCAGAACAGCAGGATTCCTAGCTTCCCAACTGTAAATTGTTTCTTTTTATTTATGGTTGATGTAGATTCCGTAAACTGACACACGCATATGTTTTGTGAAAGGGTACGTTGAGGTCGACTTTGCCTTTTAGTTTGATTTCATGAAGGAGATCACTGTGATTGTTGGCGGGCTTGTCGAGAAGGTGAATGTCGTGTCTTGCAAAACGTACGACACCAAATCCGATTTGAGATGGTAACTTGTTTTTTTTCTAGAGATTCACGTTTAGCCTCGAAGCAACAGCAGCAAATTTAGCCGCTCGGATTTGAAAATCAATGTAAGGGAAGAGTTCACCTAAAAATGAAAATCATATGTATTTCCATTTTTTTATTGAACAGAACAGATAACTTTACTGATGTTATTTTCGTGCAATGAAAGTCAATAGTGACCTAGAGCTGTCAAGCTTCAAAATACATTCAAAGTCTTCCGAAAGCCATACGACTTACATTTTTTGTGCGTTTTTCACACAGAGATGTCCGTTGTAATGATAAGACCTGAAATATAGCGCATGAGATATTTGAATCACTTTATTTCTCCTGGTAGGACTGGCCAGCCTCTCGTCCCCATTGACTAACATTGTATCAAATTGCGTGCATGTTTTTTCCTTACGTGTTCACCAGAAGAAAATCTTGCAGTTTACAGAATTTTAACATTTGGGTGAACTGCTCCTTTCAAAAAGACTGAAATACTTTCAATGTTTACTGCATATTTTGATACTCGTCACATCTCTGTAACGGATAACATGAGACCTCGGTTGCCAGTCCCCGACTGACCATCATCATAAGGTTTAATGAACTGGTATTAACTTTTCGAACCTGCACATAAGTAAGTAGTTATGGAGATTTAAAAAAATATCATAATCAACTAATGAACTAATATATTCTGGAATATTTACATATAAAGTGGATGATTGTATTTATTATAATTGGTCGGAATGAAAATATAGTTTATCATAAAATATTTTGGGACGGCAAAACCCGGAAGAATTTAATGCAAGATTTTAAAAGCGTAAACGTTGAATAAATTGGGTTTTATGGATGTTACGTAACCAGTTTCCGAAAGTAGTCTCGATGAAATAAATATTGGACTGTGCCATTTATTTTTGCGTCTTGAAAAGTAATATATGAACTTGTTGAATTTACGCACAACATGATTGTGAATGCAGCCCACGGAATAGTAGCACACACTTATTTAGCCGTCACAAAAATGTCCCTGCTTTCATTAAAAATGTTAGAATTGAATCCTAACATTAATATATTTCTATTCAGGTTAAATATATTATGACACCTGTATGATTTGTTTGTGTACATGCTTGATTTTTGCAGGACCTCTGAATTTTCATAACCATGCCAAATGATTTCCATTGCATTGTAAAAAATCCCATACTGTGGTCACAGATTCCCTGAATTAGCATTTCAACAGATATGCTTCAGTTTCTGTGGGAGGAGTTTGTGCATGGCCTTGACTGAATCAATTTTCCCTTTTTTCCAATCGAAATTCAAATTTGTAGAGGGAATCATTGAGCCTTGTTTACGTTTGTGACATGTAAGCGATATGTCCCCAACATATATTTCTACAAATCATGAAGCTCAAACTGAAATGTTTGCCTTTATGTCAGTTTCAGAGTCTTGGTGACTGTTTTTGTGGCACTTAATGAATATAGGATTTTATGATCCAATATATATAATATATTTTTCAATTAATAATCACGCTAAAGGGAAATATCTTTTAAACTGGAGACGTGTATATAAACCATTGTATATATTTAATGGCCTGTAACATTGTACACATCTTTTTAAGTAGATGTTCGGGAGATATGCTCGTTGCTTGTTCACATTCCTCAAAGTGGAAAGTTGAATTGAACTCATACACAGCGAGCTAACCAGGTGCGACGTCATAAACTACAAGTTATTAAATCTCTTCCAGAATAATTGAGAGCAAAAGAGAGTATTTTTTGTCATTTGTTTGGATTCTACCTTTCTAATTAAATTGCTCATATTGTGAAATATCATTGGTCCAAAATGAAACATCGCAGATTTTCAGGTTTGCTTTTATGTGGACCGATTGCTTGCCGCTGGAAACCTGAAGCATATCACGCCTGGTTAGGACACTGTGTCAAAAAGTGTTTTTTTGCACAGTCATTTCTCTGGATGGAGTGCTTTTATGTGGATCCCCACAAGCATCCGACTCCGAGAGTCTTGTGTTTTAAAAGAATTCAGAGACATCATGTTTGTGTAGAAGTGATTGTGTTTTGCTCATGCTGTTACTGCTTTAAGCTCTATAAAAAGCACTTGGCATTTAACTGAGTGTATTGTTGAATGGTCGGTCTGGTCTGAATTTTTATCTCAATGTGTCTTTCTCTAGTTTTCAACTTCAAATGTTTTATTTTCATTTTTAAAATAATTTGAATGTTCTTTTAATAGAATTAGTTAGTATTGGATGAACTCCATCTCTAACCTCTGGGTGTGGCGTCTCAGGCTTTTTGGGAAAACGGAGAGGTGATGCCAGGCATGAGGAAGGTCACATGAGGTAAGGGCGCCATCGTTGACCTGCGGTTTGTGAGGGCATGTGGTGAGCTGGCAGCAGAGGACACGGCAGATGGTCCTCAGAAAGTGAGGTTTTTGAGAGTGGGTGTATTTTAAATGTTGCTAGAATTCATTAGTTTTGTGCCGATACAATAGCAGCCAATGGTTCAAAAATGAATATTTGATGGAATAAGACTTCTTTTTAATCACAGCTTTCATGTGTCTTGTCTCAGTATTTCACATATTCACTATTGGGCTTTGTCACTCCTAAGGTTTCCTTTTAATTTAATGTGTGTAGAAATTAAGATTCAATTACAATTTGGAGCTTTCTTCATTTATTCAGTGGTTGTATAGTTACATAGAAAAAACAAAGCTTTATAAGTTCAATTCTTATTGAAATCACCACGTTTTCATTGATGAAGTGAATCATCAGACACACGTTCCTTCCGTACTCCACCTGCAATGTGTCTCTCCTGTAGAGCAAATAAATACAGAAATGTGTATTAAAGGGGAGGTCTGATGGAATTTAACTTCTTTAAATAAAAAATATATTTTCTTGATCAGAAGTTAGACTACAATAAATGGATCATTGGAACTACAATAAATGGATCGTTGGAACTACAATAATTCGTTTCCTGGGTTAGTGACATCATGACTCCTACGAGGAACATCTCAATGCACACACTAAGCGTGAAACCCAATCACAAAACATTGGCTCAGCTTGACCAATCGGAGCGTTTCAGAAGGTGGGACTTCATAGAACCAGGAACTCAACAGCCTGTTTTCTGAGATTCGAGGTGAGGGTGTAAAACACTGGTGAAATATGTCATATATAAAGCATTTTCTTTAAATCAAAATTGTACGTCATAAACATATTGAAAAATAGACAAAATAGGACCCTTTTAAAGGGGCTGTATGTAATATTTAATAGAATCTACTGACAGAAATGCAATATAGTATACATGACTATGTGTTCAGAGGTGTATAAAGACCTTAAATGATGAAGCATTATGTTTTTATGATCTTAGAATGAACTATTTCTATCTACATATAACACGGGTCCTCTTGCATGGAATACGCCAAATTGTTTCTAAAGTAGCCCTTAACAGACAAAACTGCTCTGACAAGTGGGTTTCATAAATAAGTTATCTCCACCAGCAAATAAGCAAAAATGTTACAACATATTAGACCTGTGTCAGCCACCGTAGTGCTTTGAAAGGGAGGGGGGGTGAGCTGTTGGTTACAATTCACAACATCAACGCTAGATGCTGCAAAAATATCCACATTGCTCCTTTAATATCATATTTGTATAGCTTGAATATTTTGCTTTGGAAAATGCGTCTCCCAAATGAATAACTAAAAAATGTAAACTTAATGGTAAGCACAAAACCATGTGCCATGTCAAGTATTTTATTCTCATACTGACCATTTTAAGTTCATCAGTACAAGCCTCAAGCTTTGTCTTCAGCTCATCTGTGACAGAAACATCCAGTCGAGGTGACCATTGACCGGCTCTGAAACTCACAGGCATAGAAAACACCAAACCTTCTGGTATACCAAACTGTCCTGATGATACAGAAAAGGTCAGGTACATTTTTCATATTATACAGTATATGACCCATTAAATACACTTATCTATGAATTCTAATGTACATCCAGAAAACTGTTTTATGTTTGACTTTCTTTTGTACAACTTGCACTATACATTGCAATAATAAATAATCATTTATTCACCCTCGGATCATTGCAAACCTGTATGGCTTTCTTTCTTCTGCAGAACGCAAAAGAAGATATTTTGAAGAATGTTGGTAGTCAAACCTCATTGGTTACCATTGTATGGACACTTTTCAAACTAACTTCTACTGGGTTCCACGAAGAGAAGATTTTTGAACGACATGGGGATGAATAAACGATGTCAATTTTCTTTACGAAAGTGAATCCATTTAAACCATGTGATTTGATCTAAAGGTCTTGCCTGTGCTGTATACACCCAAAGAGAAGAATTCATCTGCAGATGTATCATTGTTCCAGGCTTTTAAAACTGCCAATATCCCATCGGTGGTTGACATGCCTGTGGCTTTGTTGGTCTTTGATGAAATTGTGTTACGACGTTCACGTACTAATCTCACAAAATCTGTCTCCAGCCATTTCCTTACAGAAGAGAATGTGCATAATTTCATGGTTGGCAATTAACACGTTTTTGAAGATATGTATGTGAACGTCTCATAATGACAGTCCTGTTGTTAACCCACTTTACATCTGAATCAGCAATCTTAGCTCTCAGGATTATTTATAAAGTGTAAAAGGAATAAAACAGATTAATTTTCACCGATCGTAAATCATCTCCAAGACTGGTTGAGAAAAACTATCTGGTCCCCAAACAGCACCTTCATATCTGAAAACCGGCGCCTTCTGTAGGTCAATGTGGCAATTGCCGGTGATGTTTCCCCATATGATGATATTAGTAATGTCTGTGAATATTGCACAAGAAGAAAATTTGTGTTCACAGCAGAGAGAAAAACAATTCTATTAATATAAAGTTATGCAGAAAATGGCATTTACACCTAAATTAAATGAATGTTTTAAATATCAAATCCTGTATCTAACTCTTTCTTCTGTGCAACCCAAAAGAAGATATTTTGAGAAATGTCTCATTGTTCATGTAATGGAAGTCAATGGGGTTCGGTGTCGTTTGGTCACCAACATTCTTCAAAATATCTTCTTTTACATTTACATTTAGTCATTTGGCAGACGCTTTTATCCAAAGCGACTTACAAGTAGTGTGCAGTGGGTAGCTATCACTGCAGAGCAAACAGGGGTAAGGTGCCTTGCTCAAGGGCACTTCAGTCATTTCCTGGTGGTACTGAGGTTTGAACCAGTGACCTTCTCGCTACAGTCCAACTCTCTAACCACTAGACCACAACTGACCCCTTTTGTGTTCTGCAGAAGAAAGAAATTCATACAGCTTTGACATTTATTTTTATACACAATCCCTATGAACATCTGTTACCTGTTGTCCTCACTGCTAACTTCTGTGCGAGCTGAGCTCTCGCTTCACACTCCAGTTGCGTTGCCATCGCCACGAAGTTGCACGGGTCGACCGAGGGCACGTTCTCTATCAGCAGCGAGCATTTCAGATTAACAAAAACATCTCCTGCCACCAGCACTCTCACGTCTTTTTGTGCATTTGCCTCGATGAGTTGCCCGTAGCAACGAAAACGTTCTGCCATCCGGCTCACCCCGTGCTCCTTGTTATCCCGCTCATCATTACTGTCACGTTTTGAGAAGGGGTCATCCAGAAAGATGATGAAGTGGGCTTGCTGGAACAGTTGGGTTTGGTCTGAATGGATGATGACCTCATGGAGGTGAGGTAGCGCGAGGTCTTCCGTCTCTATCTTGAGCTCCTGTAACTGTTCCACAGAGCCGTCGATATCAAGGAGGTGAAGACTGATGCTGGGGGAATTTGGGAACAGTCTTGGTGTGAATAACTGAGGAATGAGGCTGAAGGAGACCGGGTTCAATGCACTGAAAGACATAAAATGCAACCTGAAAAGCAACATTATCTGAACAATTGATCATACACTAAACCACTAAGAACACCTAAGCAACCACATAGCAACCTTGGCACTAACCAACAAGAATGTAGCACCACGCATGCGAGATTGGAAAGCATCTCTCTTTTATTTTCTTCCTGTTATCGAGGTTTCAAATCAGCAGCAAGTGTCAACATTATCATAACTTAAATCCAGTTTCTTAGGAAAAAGTAATCTGATAACATGTACCTGCTGATCCATACGTCTAGTGGTGTGAGTGAGTTGCATCTTTGAAGTTCCTCCTGCATGCTCAGTTCTTTCGTTTGAAGATTCTCTGCTGCAATTTTTAGCATCAGATCAGAGGTCATATCTGAGGTGATGCCATAATAACCCTGCCGGAGAGAACAACATGGTCATCACGCATACATTATGTCTTATAGTTATTGACCTTTGACCATTTCAAAAATTCACGTTGAACTTGAACGGACTAAGATCTGAATGGACATCGTTTTTATAAATGAACTTAAGACTTCTGATAAGAAATCTAATAAGAAGATCCTACGGGTTAAACTGATGTTTTTTAACATTAAAGGAACGGTTACACAGTTTACAAGTCTCCGAATCAACCTTAAAATGTGATTTTATGTGAGACAATATAAATATAAGCCAGCCAAGCCCATGATGACTGTTTACAGTGTACGACAGAATCTCTGCAAATCTGCAGCGTTCAGGATTTGGAGGAAGTCATGATTTTATCTTCCTCTTTGCATTTTGGTGTTCTCTGCAAACCTGTGCATGCTCAAGAAAATCACTGAATCCACCAAGAAGCATGCCTTTCCCCCCACGATCCACCAACTCCCTCCATACTATAGGAGAGCTCGAATGCTTCCAGCCATTTAATACACATGTGTCCTCCAGCCACACCTGCACACAGATAATGAATAAATATGCAACACGAAGAGAAGACAAATCAAAAACATTACAACAAACGATAAAAACACATTAAGTAAGTTTACATTCCAATCAGTTGGATGCACACAAATCTTGTGGATGTGAAAGTCGGGCAGTTTTTGTTGCAGCACATCTGCAAGAAGTTCAGCCTTTGCGTAATAAGGACAATCTGCTTTGCCTGCAGATGAACGACAATATTCAGAAAATGATATTGCATTATTAAATTATAAAATGAATAAGTATTAATATTATAAGCCAAAAAATGTAGTACCCGCAAGAACAAACTTAGCCATGTTTACGAAACATCCACTAAAGCGTCTAATGTTGCTATGCAACCGCTCGTGTTCCGCATAAATGTCCGGAGGGAAACACAAACTTACGGTTTATTTTTCACACAATATATATGGTAGCTTGTGATATATTTTATTTGTAATTTTAATGTAACCCTTCTTATATAATGTATTAATAATATATATATAATTAAAAATATATGTATTGTTGTAAAATCGCATGCTACACTGAAAGCGGAACTGTTGTTGGTCCGGAATTGAAATGTCCTGTCATGACTGCGTGGGTCGATAGTGAAAGCAGTTCACATGTGAGGAGACTGAACGAATGAAGGGTGAACATATAATGTATGATTTGTAAAGATTATTATTGTATGTTACGAAACTAATTGGCATTACTTAAATTTTGTTTCTACAAGAACACGTATAGTGACTATTATAACGTAGCTTATGTTTTACATACTGTAGACGGATGAGCATTAGCATGAAGCTGCTGTATTGTGTCCTCTACGTGTTTATATATATATATATGTTAATCTAACTGATATATAATCATTTCTTTTTTACTCTGTTTACAGTTATATTAGCTATATATTTATTACATTTTTGGATGGTTTAAAACGTATATCATGATGGTAACTCAATTTGTTCTAGAAAAACCTATTAAGGTTACTTTGCTGAATAAGTTTGTTTTTGTATTGCCATTTTAAACTTAAAGTACAAAACTTTCTACAAATAACAATCACACATTATCATTTTTGTATGGGCCATATTAATACAGTATTCTTTGGTGTACCAGGTAAATAAAGATGCTTGTATTATCATAGAAGTTTGTTTACACAAATCTTGGTAAATTAGATTTTCTGAAGTTAAAATGGATCCGACAAATACGTTTCTGAGCTCCAAACATATTGAAAGAGAACAATAAATATTTGCACAAAAAAAGACCGCTTGGAAAGTCCAAAATGCCTTTTTATTTGTCACAAATAATTTTCTCAAAATATATTATTACTATTTCACATCATATACAATGTTGCCTGTATCTAAGAGTGTATTTATTATTAAATTATTATAGGTTTGCAGTAAAAAAACCATTGTATTTATTAGATTTTATTGGGAATTATTACTTTGGTAATTTTCTGTTTTTGTTTCCAGTTGACATCATGGAAGAAGAATCCTGTGCCTTTGAGACTTAACAATACAAGGATGTATAAATCCGGCGTGGACATGCTCAAATCTGTTCTTAGAGTCAGATCGCTGTGGAAAAGTGACTCTTTAATACATAAGAACACTTTACACTGTAGGATTAGAAGTGTTGCCTCCTCTTCTCACTGGCACAGACAGACCACACAAGGACGCTCATTTGAAAGAGTCCGATATTACAGTCAGCCTAGTGAACATGGAGACTTTCTTAACGTTCAGGTAAAACAAACCACTAAACTGCAACCTACTGACCCCGCTGATCTACCCCCGGAAAAAACAGCACCTTTCTACACACAGTTGCTAGACTGTTCTTCACCCACTGATGTGCTGGACACGTCGCATCAGTTTCCAGAGTCCCAGCGGCACATTAGCAGCACGTTAACTCGTATGTGGGACACCATGAAGAGACTGTCGGATGAGCAGAGACGCTGTGAGCTCCGGCTGATGTTTGATCATCCGGGGTTCGAGGAGCTCTGCGATCGGGCGGCGACCGACGCCTGGCGCATGAAGAACGATGATCTGGTGTACAGTCTGCTGGCGATGATCAAGCTGGGGCTTTCACAAAACACGCGTGTGGTGCAGACGCTGCTGCGGGTGATACAGGTAAGTGCACGCTTAGTGTTTACATCTTGCGAAGAGGACTATATACACATAAAGAGCAGCGTGTAAAGTAACATCCTGAATTTGTGTGCGACACATACAGGAGCGTCTGAATCAGTTTGATGAGAGGTCTCTCTCTGTGTTGGCTGGCTCTTTACGAGACATGGAGGACAGCAAGAATATCCAGGGCCTGAGAGATGCTTTGAGGTAGACCGAGGTGCACCTATAAATAATTCCGCATTCAAATATGTGATGTCAACCTGAGATGTTTATTGTGTATTGTGAAGGTTGTTGTTGAAAGATCGTATATCAGACATTCAGAGCGTGGTGGTTCTTCAGAGCATGATGAGAGCCGTGGGCAGGGATTCTCCTATTCAGCTGAAGAAACAGCTGGCGGTAAGATTGAACTATCCTCTTTTTACAGTGGCCAATGAAACTAGCATCACTATCGTGTCTTGAGATGACTGTAACATACTGTTTCTGTCCCTTTAGATGAAAGCTTTGTCCATGACAGATAAGTTCAGTCCACCCAACAACCAGTACATGTTCTGCAGTTTGGCCGCTATGGGTCTGAACTTCAAACCCCTGTTAGATGTCTGCAGCCTGAAGATAGCTGGTGAGCTTCAGACTGCCAACGTTCCAGAACTGGAATGGTCTAATCCCGTTGCTAAATCTCTATTCTGTTCTCCTGCAGAAAACGTGCATGAGTTTCCCTTCAATAGACTTCTAGTTGTGCTGAAGTCTTGCCATGAACTGCGCTACAGGAACTACAGCCTCTTCAGCGCCGTGTCGGAGTATGTGGCCAGCACCTTTGACATGTGGTCCAACAAACAGGTGAGATCTCCACTGGTTTAAAGAGGTCATATGACATGACTAAAACGAATATTATTGGTTGTTTGAGATGTAGAGCAATGTGTATACACGATTTACGGTGTATTTTGCCACGCCTCTTCCCATATTTGGAACATCAGGTTCCAAAGCAATTGTACTGATAGGTCGACCACCTTACTTGCGTATAGATTTGGGTGGTCTTAGTCAACTCATACCACGAACTGACGTAGATTTGTGAGGGTGTGGTTACACGAGCCGTTTCAGGCAGGTCTGGGTGAGCATTCGCTTTTAGATAGAAAGCATATTTTGTTCAATACACATAAATCTTTGCCATTTTACGTGTCTTATACATGCAACTTATAACACACCAAAGACACAGAAAAACACGTATTCGCGCCACGTGACCCCTTTATGTCTTCAGTTGGTGTTCTCATACATTTAAAGCAGTTAACGGGATAGCCAAAAATTTAAAGTGTCACATTTATTCACCCTCATGTCGTTCAAAACCGGGTTGTGAGTCTTTCTTCTGTGCAACACAAAGGAAGATATTGTGAGAAATGTCTGAGTGGTTTTGTGGTCAAACAATGGAGGTCAATGGGGGCCAATGTTGTTTGGTTCTTTAAAATATCTTCTTTTTCGTTCTTAAGAAGAAAGAAAGTCACAAACGTGGGGATTGACATGAGGATGTGAAAATGTATGTGTTTTGTTTGTACTATACCTTTAAGATATTTTCAACTTTATTAAAGCTTTACTAAAAAACGAGCAAAACATTGTAGATGGATTCTATCGGCTATCAAACTGGTTCTTGTCTATAACAAAGAAAAGGCTATGGTCTGTTACTATCGACCACAAGGTTCAAAGTATTGCAAGATCAGCGTACTTTGATGTCAATTTCAATTTACAATTTGTGTGACGTTTAATTGTAATGTTTGTAAAAACAGACGAATAATCGGCTTGATCACAATAACTTATTAGACAGTTAATCCTCAGACAATTTTATAATCGTGACCTAGTCATAACATCTGTGTTATATTCGCACTCTCATTCTGAATGTCTTTAGGTGATTCTCTTTCTGGTAACGTTCGAGGATCTTGCGTTCAGACCCGCGGCTCTGTTGGATGCGTTTGCCGAGAGAATTCTTCAGAACTCTGACTCTCTGACCCTGAGAGATCTCCTGAGCATTTTAAAAGTCTTTTCACTATTCAATCATGACTTGAAAGACAACAGACAAGAGTAAGTAACTGTTTTCGTTCTTGTAAAGGAAATAAAAGATAAATCAGGTCAACAGTAACGCCCTTCCTATGGAGGTCTATAATGGGGAAACTATCGCAGTATGATAAATGTTGAAGTTTAACTTGTGCCAAAGTTTATCTAAAGTAACTATAGGATCATAAAACACCTTCTCGTGTCTTGAGTGCTTTTTCCTGGGCTTTAAAAGTCTGTTTTCAGTCAATTTATGTGATGCATCTTTATTTAGGTTTTTGATCAGCGTAACAAGAGGTTTAGAGACCTACCTTTCTAAAATCTCCAACATTGACTTGCTGAAAGCCGTCCACTATCTTGCGTTCCTAAAGCATTTCCCCCAAGCTCCACTGGAGAAACTGTTTGAGCAGGACACCCTGGACATGCTCCTGGAAAAAGGTTCATTTCTTCTCTCCCTCTGTTCCTTTTCCTCACCTGATTGAAATCCTGTTTAATCCATTTCTGTGTGTTCACAGGCAGAAAGGCAGGCAAGGTTCAGAACTGGCTGCACGCTTTGGATCTGTGTCTACGTTTGGATAAATCTCACCTGCCCTCATCCCTTACCTCCATTCCAAACCTCAAGGTCCTGACTCAGGAGATTTCAGTGAACCAGGAAGTGCTCAGTGCTGTCAGGAGCATTGTGGGAAATGATGCGGTTCAAGAGGGTGTGCTGGAACAGGGCGTTTATTTTATTGGTAAGGTTATAGTCAGGCTGAAGTGTAGTTTTTACCGATTATTAAGTTAGTGTGATATTTCTTAACTTAACTAGAATACTATGGATAATATAAAATCATAATTTTGTCTTAAAAAGTGGGATTGGTATACAGTCAAATTCCAAAGAATAATACGATCCTACATTTAATGTGCTACTTAATATTCAGTCGAAAATATGTTGCCTTAAATAAATTAAATACATTGCAGAGCCACAAATATTTGGAGCTGTACATATATTGTTTAAAACTTTTTGTCTTGTCGCTTGTTTTTAGACTGTGTGATAACTCCATCTGGTCAGACACAAGGGAATTGTGAACCCCACAATGATGATTCTAAGTATCTTGAAGTTGCTGAAAGGTAACAAACATTAAACTTATTTAATGAATGCTTGAATGGTTATTAAATGAAGACATCACTATGTTGTAGCACATACTGAGTTATGTTGGATTTATTGTATAATAATTGATCTTTCCGTATTATTCCAGGACTGCTGTTGTCTGCGCTCCACTTCATTCATTTTGCTTCGGTTCGACACATCCTCGAGGCCATCTTTCTGTGAAACTTCGCCATCTTAAAAAACTCGGATATAAACCTGTTCTGGTGAGATAAATAAAACATATACAGTTTTTTATTTTATTTTGGAGTTTGCATTCCTATTTCACTCTCTCTTTTCAGGTTCCAGTCCATGAGCTCAGATCTAAGACGGAGGAGGAGAGGATAAAGATGCTCCAGAAGCTGATTTTTCCACAGGAATCCACTGAAGGGCAGACAGTACATCAAGACAGCCCGGAAATGTTATAGATGTCACAGAACCAGTTCTGTTGTTTTTCATTGGTTTTGCCCTTGTTTCATTGGTTTTGCCTTTATTTGATGCATATTTATTGATATAAATGTTAAACTGTTGTATTTATCATTCAATATCAATTGATACACCTACTTTTAGGGAAATATATGTGAAAAATGCTATTTAAAAAAACTAAATTTCAATGCTTCCATGGATTTTCTTACTGTTTGTTTTATTTTTGCATGTGAACTATAATATAATACATAATTAAACAGTACGAGACGTTACATGTGCACAAGAAAAGATGGCACACACCTAAAAATAATGAAGTCTGTTCTTTGGACTTCAGACACAATCCTGGTAGCAATAAGTATTTAATTAATAACAGCGGATATTAATATCATGTTAATACCACATAATTTAAAATTGTAAATTAATAAATATTATATATATTAATTATCTTTATATTTATTTGAACCCCCAACAACATTTTGCATTAAGAGCCACAATGTTCACAAACTTTTTTCCTCCCTACAATAGTTTATAAATAACTAATTAAGCTTCAAAGGTTATTTAAAAATTAAATGTAAAGTTTAAATTAAATCAATAAGCCCCAAGTAGCAGTGGGTTACAGACGGGGGTCTTCTTCTCCTCAGGGTGGAGTTCTTCAACGCTTTAGCTTCAGGAGACGGCCTGTGAGATTCTATTTGAGCATCCTACGCTTTGCCAACTCCAGCTCTAACAAATCAAAATCATTTTGATTTAACATGGCATTGAATATTTTCTGAAGGGACCAAAAGAGTAGCAGCTGCAAAGTAAAATTGGAAATGGGTGGAGCCTAATATATAATTGAAGGTGGAGCTTAGGAAGGTTGCGGGTGCAGCACATTATCAGTAGAGATGTAACAGTTCACAGTGAGCCGGTTGAAAATCGATTATAATGTGTGACGATTGAGATGTTATTTGAGTCGCAATACATGTTTTGAACAGCAGGGGCCGCTGTGTTTACCGCAAACTTGGAAAACACGGAGATGCTGATATTACTTAAATGTAAATAATCCAAGAAAAGCACAGACAAAGTCTATTGTTTATATTAAAGATACTTTTGTATTATTATTTTTTTAATTTTATTTGGATTTTTCCCGCTATTCCCAAAGAGATATCTTGAAGCCTGGGTGAACTTAGTTTGTACATCAAAAACGATTTCAGACAAATATCTTGTAAAATATGAGAGTTGCGCGGTAGGATTTTAAGCCAAGTCTAGGGTTTTAGCGACTTCTCGCCCAATTTCTTTCATCATCTTGTCATTTCACACCTCTAGGCCTATGAATGACTTTCTTTTTTTCTGCAGAACACATAATATAATATTTTGATTAACGTTGGTAACCAAACAACACTGGCACTTATGTGTTCTGCAGAAGAAACAAAGTCATATGCATGTCGTGAACCACACGAGGGTGAATAAATGATGTCAGAATTGGTATTTTTTTGTGATTTATCCCTTTAAAGGGCAACAGATTAAGCTCAAATATGAGCAGCCTGACAAGACCCTTTTTCACATGACCTAACTTAACTTCGGGCTTTTTGCAACAAACACACTGTTGGCTCTTCTTGAGCGATGTTTAATTGTATTACCCAAAATGAAAATTCCGTCTTCATTTCCTCACCCAGGTTGTTCCAAACCTATATAATTGTTCTGATAAACACAAGAAGATTTTTGGAATAATTTCAGATCTCAATGTTGTTTGGTAACTAATGTCAGACAAGCCAAAACAATTTAGCTTTATTACAAAATTTCATCAAAATATATGCGGTCAGTTTTGAACTGCATTCTGCTTTTTTATATTCACAGGGTTTTCTATCATTTCCTTAAAGTATATTTATATCTCAGAATATTTCACTTGTTTATCACAAAACATTCTATATTTTGTTATAATGGGATAGTTGCAAACGATGGCGAGTTAGATACAATTAACATGTAAATAATCCCCCTAACGGTTAATGATAGAAAAATATGCTTATGTTATTACAGTAACAAAATGCACTTGTAACCCAGAATAAAGTGATATTCAGGATGTGATGCGGTCAGCAGTTACAAATCGGGGTGTTTTAACCTCTTTAAATATATTTTTAATCTTAACGCTAGTTTCAGATTTAAATTTTGTGCGCTACGCTGCTTCAACACCAGAGAGCGCTGGAAAGCAAGTGAAACCACGTCGCCCGTATTTGTGTTCGCTCACCGTCGAAGAAGAATTCGAGCTCTCTGATTGGCTAAAACCTGACATACAGGGATCACGTGATAGCTGTACATAAGCGTGCGAATGAACTGTTGTTTTTAAGTAATAATGTAGCGGAAGAAACGAAATTTATTCCACAATGTCTGAACTAAACGATTATTTGGAGGGAAAGATCACTTTCGAAGAGTTTGAGGAGCGGAGAGAGGAGAGAATAGCGAAGGAAAAGGTCATATTTTATATCGTTATTCATTTGTAAAGATGTGTCTGTTCGACAAGCATATAACTTTTATAATAAGTAAGTGCACGAATATATATATTTATGTCTTTCAGGAGGAGAAGGTAGAGGTTTCAGATGAAGGCGAGATAGGTGATCAAGATGACCCTGTGCCTTCCACTTCTAAACAATGTGTCGGAGGGACACGGAGACGCAAGACAGGTTGGTTCATAACCTAGTTTAGGCTTACAAAAGACACTGTCACGTGAACATAGTACAATTTTTAAAGATGGTATTACAATGGTACAATATCAAAATATGATTGTATCATTACTGTAGTACATCGCATAAAAAGTAACAATAGCTATGTTTATATGAAACATTTTTAAGTTGTGTTAATATCACATTATTCAGTCTGTGACGATGCATTCCTCTTAAAGGGATAGTTCACCCAAAAAGAAAATTCTGTCACCATTTGCTCCCCCTTCAAACCTGTTTACATTTGTTCTGCTAGACATGAAGGAGGATATTTGGTAGAATATCAGCAAATAAACAGATCTCACCCCCTATTTACTGCCATTGTGGGGAAAATAAATACCATGTGAGTCAATGGGTTATGAGATCGGTTTGGTGACTGACATTCTTTGAAATATCTTCCTTTGTGTTTAGCAGAACAAAGACATTTATACAGGTTTGCAACAATCTGCGGGTGAGTCAATAGTGACAGAATTTTCATTTTTGGGTGAACTATCCCTTTAAAACCCAAATCACACCTCACGTTTTATTTGGTCTTGTTAATGGCAGATAAGACGGAAGAGGGAGTCAGTCCATCTGTTCATAAAGCTTTTGCCTCCATGCTTGGAGACGGAGATGAAGATGAAGGAGATGAGGACCAGGAAGATGATGACACAAAGATGGATTGGAAAGATATTGGAGAGGAGGGCGAAGACGACAATGACGACGACGATGATGACGAAGAGGACAATGATGGCAATGACATCACACCCGGAGACGTGTTTGCCCTCGAAATGGAGTTGAACCGTGAAAATAAGAAAATGTTGAGGGTACAATGATTCATCGCCTTTTAGCAGCCATAAACCATTCATCTGTAAATCAAGTATTGATTTACAGATGTCATTCATCAAGTATTATCTGTATTGTATGCTTAATTTTATTGAGCTTAGTTTAAAATATTATTAATCCCAGCTAAAAAAACTCATTCAAAATCCATCGAATCATGACATGGATCTTTTTGTTTTCTTGTCTCGTTGTATTGGTAGGAGAGACGTCACCGTAGTAAGTTACCACGTGCGCTGAGAGGACTTATGGGAGAGGCCAATATCCGCTATGCTAGAGGAGAGAAAGAGGATGCCGTCCTGATGTGTATGGAGATCATTCGCCAAGGTGGGTTCAGTTGTGCTGGTTATTAGAGGTATAAAAACACATGACGGAAATGTTCAGTTGTAATCTTTAACGGTGATTCATGATATTGTTTTGTAATTCTGTCTTAATAATGTAATCAAATCGAAAACCAAATGGCTGTGTTCATAGTCAGCTTTTGGATGCCTAACCTGTCCTTATTCTTCCAGCTCCACTGGCGTATGAGCCCTTCTCCACACTGGCTATGATCTACGAGGATCAAGGAGACATGGAGAAAGCTCTTCAGTTTGGTTTGATAGCAGCTCATCTGAACCCCAGCGACTGTGAGGAGTGGGTCAAACTGGCAGACATGTCTCTGGAGCAAGACAACATCAAACAAGCCATCATCTGCTACACTAAAGGTCTTTACAAATGTCTTTGAGGTCTTTTAGTCTTATGTCAGTGCCATCTGAAAAAATCTATGTACCACCATAGGTGGTGAGGTAGGCAGTTTTTTGGGGTGTGTGAGTTTTTTGGTGCTTTTTTTCAGTATTAATCTTGACGAGACATTGATGATTTAGATTTTTATGTGACTGAATTTATTTGTAAAGTCTACCTTTTACTTTCAGCGATTAAATATGACACCAGTAATGTTCAGTACCTTTGGGAGCGCTCCAGTCTCTATGAGCAGGTCGGCGAACACAAGCAGGCCATGGACGGATACCGGCGAATCCTCAGCCTTCTCCCGCCTTCTGATGGGGAACAGTTCATGCAGCTGTCTCGAGACATGGCAAAGTATGCACACGGCACTTACATAGATAGTATTACGTCATAAGGCCCTAGTAGTGTGATGTTTACCATGGTACTTTGATGTAAATTTACAATCAACAAAAGAAAGCTTTATGCTGCTATGCATTCTTGGTTACATCATAGTACAATTTATTTATTTATTGAAAATGACAATTTTTAGTATTTTTTGGCCCTGAGCAGACGTACGTTATTGAGTTATTTGTGTGTGTGTGTTTTCAGGAGTTACTATGAAAGCAGCGAGTTGCCGTCCGCTATAGGAGTTATGGAAGAAGCTCTGGAGAGACATCCTGAACTCGTCTCGCACGAGTGCATCAACATGGCAGCAGAGCTCTTCATAGCCAATCACCAACACGACAAAGCATTGGAGGTCAGAGAGATAGATCTTAGGGCTCCACCCACCCAGTGTGTTTATTGGTTGATAAGGAAATGTGTAAAGACCAGACTGGGAAATATGATGTTGAATGAATTAAATAACAACACTGAAAAGGGTTTGTAAGATTATATAAGTGTGGTCACACATTTACATGTGTCTTAATCTGCAAAATGACCAAAATTAGAGGAATTTAACAAATTAGACACAATAATAATTGAAAATATACATTTTCTATATTTATTATAGAATACTTCAGATATAATGTCTTTTATATTAAAACATTGTCCTTCGTTGCTTATTGCCCGGTTAGAACGTTACTCATATAATTTTCGCTGCATTTTCAACTGGATGCTCTATAATGTTATGGTTCATATCAGCAGTACTGCAGATCATTTTAAAGCACATTCACTGTATGTTTTAAATATTTGATGTGACTTATGCAATGAATGTGTCTCCAGGCGCTGGTGAAGTTTTGTAACATCGTGTTGAGGAGAGAGGAGAAGACGGAGACGGTTGATCGGACGCCTGCAAAAGACAATGAAGAAGAAGAACAGAAGAAAACCGATTGTGAAAAGGAATCAGGTGAGATGATTGGAAAGAACAAATTGCATGTCTAGTTTGGCTAATAAATTCACTTGTGGTATAATTTCCGTATAAATATTGTGCTTACTGTATGGTTCGTGTGTAAATATAGTTTTGCCGTCTTTGTGTGATGTTTGTGTGAATGCATCTTTTTAATGTTTAAGGGAAAATTGTGGAGGTGCTTGTTCCTGAAGATGTTCCCGTGGACATCAGAGCAAAGTTGATGGTCTGTCTCATCCACCAGCATGTCTTTAAACCGCTGGACGTAAGTGATTACTTAAAAATATACCACTACGCTCCTAAGGGGTTAGTCTCTGGATGACAATTTTGATTGTTGTTTTGAGATCATCTGAATGTGCTGCCCCTTCCATTAAAGCATGATCAATGTTCCTTGTTTGTCTTCAGTCGATGTTGACGTCTCTGATGGAGCAGAGCCCTGAAGAACTGGGCGATCTGTATCTGGACGTGTCTGAGGCTTTTATGGAAGAGGGCGAGTATAACTCTGCTCTTCCTCTGCTCTCCGCCCTGGTCTGCTCGGAGAGATACAACCTCGCAGTCGTCTGGCTCCGACATGCAGGTTACTATAAACCCTCTCAATCAAACATGCTCAGAAAAGAGCTTGTTTCTAAACATAAAATCCACATTCTGCCCGAGAACCGCTCATGTAGGAGGAGATCAATTGATTGATGCATAAAGGGAGCAATAACATTTCAATAAAATGCACTGCAACAAACAAGTTTACAAACTTCTACGGTAATAAAAAAATCCGTTACACAGAAAACAAACACTTTTAAACGAGAATAATGTTTATAATATCTGGTTGTTAATATTGTTGAACACTTAGTTCGCACACGATGTGTGTACCCTTCAAATGCCAACACAGGATAATTACTGTAATTTGTGTTTACAGAGTGTCTGAAGGCGCTCGGTCACTTGGAAGTGGCGGTTAAGAGCTACAGCAAAGTTGTCGAGATGGCACCGTTGCATTTAGACGCCCGTCTGGCGCTCTCAACCCTCCAGCAACGTTTGGGGCGCCCCAACATGGCCCTTGAGGCCCTGGAGCCCATGTATGATTCCGAAACCCTCGCGCACGACGCATCAGCTGCCCAGCAGGTGGGTGTCTGCGTATGTATATGTGTGTTTGGACACAGTGTTTCTTGATGCTGAATTTTATGTGTGTGTGTGTTTCAGGAGCTGAAGCTGTTGTTGCATCGCTCGACTCTTCTCTCTTCTCAAGGACGTACCGATGATTACATCGATACTCTGATAACCATGCTGTCTATGCTTCTCAAGGTCAGATTGTGCTCTTGTATGTGACTTATTGCTGGACTCTCAGGTCGACTGATCGGTACTGATGATTCTCACCTGTTCTGTGAAGGTGGGGATGGTGCGCGCTCAGGTGTGCGTGGTTTCCGATACTTCCTCTGGTGTCAAACACCTGAAGCTTGTGAAAGTGTCACGGAACAAACTGACGAAGATTGATGACCAGGAAGCGGCGTATTTGGATATTAAGGGTAAGGCAGTAATGCGCAAACATTGTTGCACATTCCCTGCATACATCTCAGCGCTAACTGAGTCGACCGATCACTTTGTCTTTAAGGAAAGACGAGCGTGCTCTCCAGAGATGACTGGTGGAAGTTGTTGCTGCGCTGTTTGGCCGTGATGTGCGATGTGAAGCGTTTTACAGAAGCCGAATTACTGGTAGACTCTACGTTAGAGTATTACTCTTTCTACGACGACCGCGTGAAACGCAAAGAGCTGGAATACCTCGGCCTGTCCGCCGCCTTCCTCGACCGCAACTTCCAAAAGGCTTATAACTACATAAGGTGAGCAAACCGGACACTCAAATTATTGTTAAATATCTTGAAATCTTTACAACTATGCGTTTTGGCCCTTCGTTTCACGACAACGGCATTTCAAGGGTGATCTCAAAGTGCACGTTTTTGAAAATGATGCTGCTATCGTATCCGTGTAAACTGAGAAAGCGCAACTTTGTAAAAAAGCTGACATGACGTGTTTCTTTACAAAATGACATGGCCAACTACTGGCCTGGCAAACATGATAAAGGGTTTTTAGTCGTATCCACGCTTTTGACAATGCTGCCGTGTGTATTTTAAAAGTTTCAAAGACGCGAAATAAAAAGTATTTTAGGTTTTCATCACAAAAGGGGTTTAGAATCAGGGTGGAAAACGCACGTTTATGTCCAACAGAACTGTACTAAACCCCTCTTCTGTGATTTTCGTAAGCATGATTTCTTTAGTCACAAATATTTAGGTAGTTAGTCACAAACCCTCAATAACCTTGATGTACTGTAGGTCTTAAAAGGGATATTCTAGTTAAGAACATATCTCCCTTTGCAGTGGACTTTGGCTTTGTAAATTTTTTATGCTCAAACAAACAACTAAAGTTAAATGGGTAAAAATCAAAGATCATAAAGATCACGGAACTTTGTTCGCAAGAAGTTTATGGGTACAAAGAACAATGTGCTGCTATAATACTTAAATAAAACAAATTTACCAG
Source organism: Triplophysa tibetana (assembly GCA_008369825.1). NCBI lineage: Eukaryota > Metazoa > Chordata > Actinopteri > Cypriniformes > Nemacheilidae > Triplophysa > Triplophysa tibetana. Next base: position 29,117,364 of record CM017896.1, on the reverse strand, counting down.
CACCCCATAACAGGTTTGCCTGAATACATTTTATTGAAGTGCGCTTTTAAGACCACGAACCTTGACTAACATTAAACATTAAACTAGGTTAAACACAATTAGATAAGTCCAAGAGTTTTTTCTCCGGGTTGTTGTACACGCATACAGTCTTGAATCGTCGATAAATTCTGATAAACTGAGGGCACACTGTGTGAACAACACATATTTACTAGAACATTAGTTCTGGTTGTTTTTATTGAAGTTAACTGTGTGGATTACTAATCTTTGATTGCTTTCCTAATAACATTATTCGCTTATAATCGAAAATATATTTTTTTACTTTCATTTCAACGATTAATCGTAAACAATCGCATCCAGAATAAAAGTTTTTGTTTACATAATGTATATCTGTGCACTATGCATATTTATTTCGTATATATATAAGAGCACACATGTTTATTTTTAGGAAATATTTGCACCTAGGCCTAAACATTAAAGTTGATATATAAGTTATGTTATATACATATAAACATTTATTATTTTTTATATTTATCTTAAATATACACATGTATGTGTATGTGTTTCTAAATACAAAATATATATGCACACTACACAGACATTATGTACAAACAAACGTATTTGTGACCCTGTATCCCAAAACCAGTCTTAAGTAGCACGGGAACATTTTTAGTAAAAGCCAAAAATACATTGTATGGATCAAAATGATCGATTTTTCTTTTATGCCAAAAATCATTAGGATATTAAGTAAAGATCATGTTCCATGAAGATATTTTGTAAATTTCCTACCTTAAATATATAAAAACTTTATTTTTGTGAGTGGATCTCCTGCTACAGTGTCCCTGATTTACAACTTCAAGGCAATTTCCTCAATATTTAGATTTTTTGCCACCCTCAGATTCCAGAGTTGAAACGGTTGTATCTCAGCCAGATATTGTCCTATTCTAACTTATTTATTCAACTTTCAGATGATGTAAAAATCTAAATTTGAAAAATTGACCCATAAGACTGGTTTTGTCGTCCAGGGTCACATTTATTCTAGATGCGATAAAGCGAACACTAAAACAGAATTAAAGTCTATTTTGAACAAAATTCTGACCACATTTTGCACATTTTAAAGAATTTGAGTGTTCTGAAAATGAGACTTTATTTGTTTGATATAGATTACAGTGTGAACAAAAGGAAGCCTGTGAAACAGCTTCTGTTATGATAATCGTCGAAGACCTTTGAATAGGCATGCAGTGTGATGAACACATGATCTCCTTTCTCCAGCTGAATCGCTGCTCCATTACTTGCGCTGTCAGATTTATCTTCCGAAGGATGATCGCATGCAGTCAGCATTCGCTCGTTGTTTCTGAACAGACTAACGCAGCCACTTTTTTCCTTATCCCATGAGAAAATGGAGATGCTGAAGTAGTACGAACCCTTAACAGGAGCAGAGAAGATGCCTAGAGAAAAAACGGTTTATGTTAAAAACATGATTATCTCTTACATTTTAGTTGATTTTTAACCCCTTAAAATAATTTTTTCTCAAGTGACCAAGGATGTTACACGCATTAAAGTCACCTGATGCTGGGTTGTAAGCGAAGCCGATGTTGGTGAGAACTTTTCTGTAGACCAGCGTGCTCTCTCTGTCCGAAGGGCCAACATGTCCCCCATCCCACAGTGTAGCAGCAAATGCATATTTCGGTTTATCTTTGGAATAAAAAAGACAAGGAATTAAACGTTTGTTTGACTGTCTAATTTGTTATCTCTGTATAATGTTCGAATTATTGCTTTAATAATATCTTTCTGTATGACTTTCCTTCATCTGCAGAACACAAAAGAAGATATTTTGGTGAATGTTGGTAACCATCATTGACTTCCATTCTAGACATTTCTCAAAATATCTTCATTTGTGTTCCGCGAAAGTCTCCGCAAGTTCCGCAATATATTTGGTTATATATATCTAATTTTTGGGTCAACTATGATTTTTTTTATCACCATTGCACTCTGTCCTTATTTCCGTCAATAGGGCTTTCTGTTTCACCAACTCGATGTTTGTGTTGAAAGATCTGATTCTCAATTGTTTGATCTCTTCTGCTTGAACTTGGACAGCGAATATGTAAAAAAAAAAAACAATGACAACTGAAAATGAATACAGTCAAATCATAAAGATGCAAATAGCAAGACCTGATCCATTTTGAGAGAAACAGCCCAAACTCTACCTCGGTTTTCTTTTTGGAGTTCCTCAACTGTGATGCTTAGATTGTTCAGAAGGTCCAGAGAGGCATCAACGGTGTTGGTGTCATTCTCTTTTGTTGCTTCAGTGGGTAAATCATGATCATACGGACCGATTTCATTGTTTGTGAGAGGGGAATCTTCTGCCGTCGGTCTCCCACAGAAACTCAGAAACACGAGCACCCAAAATATGCTGTTCATTCTCATGCACTCGTTTTGGAATCGATTGAAAACGAATGACAGAAAAGCTCCTTATGAACCTACATGATCATTTCATCACGGTTATAAACCGGAGAGATGAGTGAGAATCAAAGCATGCGCGAATTAACTGCAGAGTCATAAATGTGGTGTTTGCGGACAATAGTTCAGTTTGTCTTTATCATGTTTTTTATCTTTTTGGTTTTACTTCAATTTATGGGAAACATTAACAAAGACATTGGACTTCCTGCTATATTTAATGTAACTTTTAAACATCATTATTTTTATCCGTCAATGTATGCAGGATATAGTAAGAGTTACGCTAAGATATTCTAAGGATTTAATTCAATTAATTGAAGGGTTTCTGTTAAATGATTTTTACACTTGATGTGTCGCAGGTTGATGTTAATGGACAACAATGAGCGAACGCAACTGTGGAACGTGTTCAACCAGGTCATTCTGCACTCTCATGATGCACGACATCATCGTTTCTGTCTGCGACTCATGCTGAAGAACCCCGACAACCACGCGCTGTATCTTCTAAATGGACACACATCGCTTGTTTCTGGAACCTTCAAACACGCACTCGGTATTGAACGTTACCTGTTCCTCTGCAGTTTCATTTGAATGCAAAACGTATGATGGCTCGATCTGTATATGAGTGGGTCACGGCTACATTTACATTTAGGCATTTGGCAGACGCTTTTATCCAAAGCGACTTACATTTCTTTATCCTATACATTTTACATAGGCATATGCTATCCCCTGGGATCGAATCCACAACCTTGCTCTTACCACTGAGCTACAGAAAGGCTAGATCTATAGGCACCTGTTTATATGAATGCTATCATTTCAGCCTAGTGTTTGATGATGTACCGATAAGTCTTGTGTGCTTTTTTTTCTTCGGCCTGCGAGTAGGTCAGTACATGCAAGCTTTCAGAAACCAGCCCAACCATCCCCTTCATTGTTTGTGTGTTGGCCTCACATTTTTCCACATGGCCTGTCAGAGGTTTGTCATGAAAAGACACGCCGTGATTGTGCAGGTACGTATTGTTTAAAATGAAAATAAATTATTTTCGGATATAAACGTCAAGGAGGTGAAAAAATTATGGCAAAATCTGTATTTTTGGATGAATCCTTTAAGTACACTAATAAAAGTGTAAAACGTTGCACTATTGAAATGCTTTTCTTTAAGTGAACATTAATCAAACACAATCCTTCAATAGTACAATATTTTCTAAATTGTGATTTAGTCGTCTCAGTCATGTCGGTTCGTTTGTTTTCTCAGGGTTTCTCATTCTTGTGGCGGTATGTGGAGTTCAGAGGTCACTGTCAGGAGTCTCTGTATAATGTCGGCCGGGCTCTCCATCAGCTGGGACTCAATCATTTAGCGCTTCATTACTATGAGAAAGCCCTCGCTTTATCTCCACTCCAGCTGGAGGTAAAACACCTGCATGATCCACCACAACAGTGTTTTTCATATGAGTTTGATCGTAGTTTTAATAATATTTCAAAATAACTTTAACAGCTGTGGGAAAAAATAAGAGATCATTGCATTTATTTGCAAAGAATGAAAACAAACAGGGCAAAAATAACAGAAAAGATGCTCTGTACATCCTCAAATATTGCAAATAAAACTAGTTCATATTCACTTTAAGCAATGCAACAGTAATATTTCTACATGTATTTACGAGTTTTAGTTTAGTTCTTATTTCCTGTAAATAATAAAGGCAGCATTTCTAATATTTCTTTATTTGATGTTTTTCAAGCTTGATGCATAACGGCTAAATATTGCAGCACAAAGCATGTTGTAATCACTCAAGTAGAAACATTATGTCTTGTGATTGACCATTTTCTGATGTTCATTTGAAGGGAATGGAAGATGATCAGGTGGATTTGAGGAGAGAGATTGGCCACAATTTATCGCTCATTTATCAATCCAGTGGAAACAAGGATATGGCACGACATGTCATTTATACCTACTGCACTGTCTGACCAAGGGATCATGGGATTTTGTTTATAAAGTTGCATTTTCAATGTACAGTTCCTTTGTAGATAAAAAAACTGCAATGTTTATTAAATAAAGTTATTTATTATTTGTATGAATGTTTGCTTTCGATTTGGGAACTAAATGTATGAATGATCATTGTATAAAACTAATTTGGGCACTAGAAATTAATTTGGGCCCTGCTTTATTCAACTAAGTGTGAAAGCGTTGGGGAGATTGGATTTATAATAGCGGATCATATCGTACGTTCTTTATGAATTTCATTTTATTTATAGTTAACCAAGGTTTTATAGATGAGGTTATTATTAAGTTATAAAGACAGCCATTTCTTGATATATGTATTATTATAGTTTTTATTTATTATACCATGTTTTATTTTTATTCAGTATTACTACTGTGTATTGTGTAGTTAAACTGTGGGTTGATGTAGTAAAACCAAGGTTAAGCAGAGAACGCGGAGTATTTTTTTTAAACTGTGCTCTTTTAATGCTATTTAAATCGTTTAAAGTTTTGATGTTGCTAAATACTTAATGTATATACTTATTGTTAGCATATTCAGATGCTTACTGATCGCGATCTAGGAAATTCGATAATTCCCACTTCAACCCGGAAGTAAAGTATGGAACGGGGCTCTTTAATGTTAGCAGATATTTGTAATATTAAATTCTGCTTAATCATCATTAGATACATTAATTTTGTAACGCAAGCCTACTAAATACGTATAATGTTACAAAATCCTTTACTTCCGGCTTGAAATAGGGAAATTCCGAGAGCACGTGAAGGCAACATTACTCCGGGATTTTAGGTTGGGAAATATCCTAAATCCGAGGTGTCTGGCAGTATTTATGCTCCCTTCAAGTGCTCTCGGAATATCGAGAATAGGAGCATCCTAGATAAAAATTGATCTCGCACGTGGTGTTAATTTAAAAACTGCAGAATGCGTCGTGCGTAAACAGCGGAGCGATTATTTAAAGATCGTGAGTCGATTCCGTCGAGAACCGCTTCAAACAAACGACTCGCTGGCGATTCGAGCATCGCAACAATGTGAGTGAACGCCTCTCTATCATCATCTGCGCGCGTCTGTGCGCTGATGCTCAAAACAAAAGCAGCGGACGGTGAGCACCGTGGATTTAATCCAACACAAATGCCAAGCAACACCCAAAACAACGGCATTGCGCGCTCGTGTGACGCTTTACGCGCACGTTTTTCTTGAAGCGCGAGTGTGTTCGTGGCTGTGAGTTGGCACGAAAGGGATATGGAGCTCTTTCTAAATTAATAAGAGATGAACGCGGCTGGATCCAGACGGGCGCGCCGTGCGCACGGATACGCACCGACGTTGCGCAGTAAATATCTCTTGCGCTTGGGGTGGCTTCGGGGAGGTTCGTTCGGTTTATGGTACCGATGAGACGGAAGGTTTAGGAGAAAGACGCGCCACACGAAGCCCGCGTGAGCGCGCTGAATCCCACACTGAATCGCTCACAGAGGCCCGTGGCCCTCGGCTGCGCGCATCAGCATCCCTGTATTGTTTTTATGGGAGCGCACCTAACGACCGAATTTCACCTTCAGATCGTTTATGTTGGTAAGTGACGAAGTTTTTCTAGATGTACACCAATTTTTTTTAAGAATATCGATGTCTATTGCGGTAACAGAAGAATTTAGGCTTTTAAAGCAAACAGTCTCGCTTTTTATTGGACGTTGATGTACCTTTAAAACTAACTCAAGCTAAACCTATTTTCATGCATTACGTTGCTTTATAGGTTACATAGATAGCTGCGGCTTTCTTCTTAAAATTAAATGTCATATGATGTGGTCACCAAATGCCACAGGTTTACATTTTAATCCCTGTCAAGCGCGTATGGCGATTAGCAACAATTCTTTCCAAATCTTCCCTCTAACCTCGTGCAAATTTATTTCACGCCTTTTCCCTATATATATTGGCTGCGTACAGTGCATTCATTCTATACTTTTTATCATTTTCTGTATTGGCTGGGGTGGGGTTCGAACCCATGACCCTTGCGTTGTTCCCCAAAATGCCCTCGATGAAGATTCGACACTTCAATTGTTGAAGCCAGAACTAAATCTTTGTGCTGAACCCTAAATCATGTTTAAGGCGGTTCCCATGTGCATTTATATCATGACTTTGAGCCACAGAGTCATCTCATTTCATCGCAATTTTGTGCTTAAAATGTAACGAAGTCATTCTGTGGAACACCTGCTTTATAGAAAGTTTGAGACTAGTTTTCCTCAAGTAATGAGGTCACATTTGCTTTGAAGAGCAGCTCCAAAATCCCACAACAGGACTATTTAGACCAGCTATTTGATCCGTGGATTAAATGACACAGTTAATGCTGCTGGTTCGGCCATTAAGGCCAACAGTCTCTAGCCCGAGACTCAATTTCAGGATGGCCTGGTTCTTCTTCAATCTAGTTGCCTTTTTAACAGGCTTAGTTAGTTACTCAACATATCTGGGTGTATTTTGAGCATTTCCCAGCATACTGTAGAATCTATACAACACGTAGCCAATGACTTGTATTTTTGGATCAGTGGTTTTATTCAGTGCCACGCGTTGTTGGTTGCATTAGGCCACACCCAAAAACATGTTTATAATGCCACAGATTGTTCCCCAAAATGCAGAAAGGGTCTGCACGCTTTGTCTGGCAAACTGTCTATATTTAAGCATTGAATGTTCATCTCTTTGGTTAAGACTGTTATTGGATATTGCAAGAGACGGAGTATAGCAGATGCTCGGGATAGATACTTATAAAGTCTGACATCACTGGAAAGTCTGAAATAAATACGTAGCGTATGGTGTGATAAATAATCGGATATTGAGCTCCTTGAACAATTTGGTATTGTTGTTTTTTATTGACAATGCGAGTGAGGATGTAGATATACATTTTCCATAGATTGATTTTCATAAGTGTAGAGTTTTAATTTTTTTAAGCTGTGATGTAACAGCTACGATGTGAGATTGTTATTTGTAATAAGCGAAGCAGGATATTAAAAAAAACAGGTGGTAAAAGGGGAGGATAAGATAAAAGAGGTATCTTTTCCATTTTTTTGAAAAAACTGATAAATAGTTAACAGAGATCAGGAGCATGGTTTTGTTAAGTAAATGAGTCTGTTTTGTTTACAAGTTAATCTTGAAAAGGAAGAGAGGAGAGGATCTTTTGCAAAAAGCCAACAAATGGAAAAGTTTCATTCACTACAAAACAAACAACCCAATTTGTTGTGTCGGTTGAGCAGAAGTCCATGATAAAGTTCAGAGAACTTCTTTTAATAAGTTCATTCAATGTAACCAAACATTTTCCTTATTAACTTCAAAATATGACTTGTGTGAAAGATGAATTCTGAAGTTCACTCAAAAAGAACTCAATAAATGTAAAATTTAGTGACGTCAATGTACAATGAACAAACAAGAGTGCGAAAGTTCCCAAGATGCACTGCAGCATGTTCAATTCGGTGTTTTTCTTTTAAAGATTAGTGTTTTAGTTTATTCTGGATTAATTTATGCTTTAATCGTGTTGTTCCTGTTAGTTATCTGTTGTGTTTAGAGTTTTTTTAATGAATGTTGGTTTTTAATTGTTACCGTTGTTGAGGTTTGTGTGTTCAAAGTTGAGGTGTAAGTTCATGACCCAACTTCAAAACTGGTATAAATGCACTTATCTTAAACTGTTCAAACAGTTATTTGATCAAAGTTTACTACAATTGTAGTAAAAGCCAAAAATATTTGTTTTAAAGTAATTGTTATAATTTATATTTTTTATTTATGTTCAGCCGACAAAAAAAAAAGTTGTTACGTTGTTCATTAGGTAAACTTGACAACTAATGACTTTAACCAAAATCATTTTTGTACCTCTCAAGAAAACTAATAATCCTAAATTAATCCTTTTTTTTTGCATTTCCAAATAGTTGTTTTAAATCAGTACAACTTCTATTAGTACTTAGTACTAAGATTTCTTTTGTTGTGCAGGCTTACATTTTTTAACAGTGTTTCAGGATGTTAAAATCTTGTGGCATCACATCGAAGTTGATGCAAGGCCTTGAAATACCAACATACAGTAGGTGGACGAAAGAAGATACATGCAGATTTTTTGAATAACAGTCAAGCTCTGTTGTACTTGTCGAGACATTTTTTTTGGGACAATTTGGACAATGCAAATAACAGATAACAGAATTTGTTTAATTTATTGAATATGTGAAGGGAACCATTGAACGTTTTGTACAGCAAAACTAGTGTTCATACAATAAGTAATGGTAACACCCAGCCTTGGAAAAAATGAAGAGACCATTTCAAAGACCATTTTCAGTTTTTCTGAAATTGCTATTTATAGGTGTGACTATGTAAAGGGATAATTTTTGTTTCAGTATGTAAACTACTAACAATATGCCTTCCCAATTTCAATTAAAGTGTTGTTTCTCTTTGAAAATATTTGGGGACCAGGTCAAATCAGAAAAGATGGTCCGTATTTATTCAGACCTCAAATACTGCAAAGAAAACAGGTTCATATTCACTTTCAAGTAATATTTGAACACGTATTAGGATTTTTTTTATGCGATAACCTGGATGTTTCTCACAGTTTTCATGTGTCTCGTCATGCTGTCAGTCTTTCACATTGCTGTTGGATGACTTTGTCACTGAGGTTTGATTTTGTTGAAATTCAACAGACACTGGACTGGAATGGCCACAATATATCTAGAAATGCTGATTAAATGAAAATTTGGACATCTTCGAATGTAAACAATGCATAAGTATATTAAGGTTATAATTTCATTATTTGTACAGAGCCAAATAATTTAACTGATTGTTACTAAATTGACTAAACCATTAAGTAAAAAAACTTAAAACCAAAATTATTTTTTGTATTTGCATTTCCTCTGTTGTGTTCGCAGTGTTTTTGTTTTTGTTTCTTCAACTCAGTTTTATGTTGAAGTTATAGCTTTTATCATTTGTCAAGTTGTTCCTGGCTGGGACACATTTTCTAGTCATAAAGTGAAGGATTGAGGGCGTTTATCTTAACTATGCCAAAACACTTTGACAAGATTTCTCCAGCTTGACTTCTGCCTCTCGGCTGTGTGCTTATTGCATTGTTCTAGTTTGATTTGGTATTTGATAAAAGAAGGTTGAAAACTATTATGCATTGAATGTAAATAAAAATCACAATTGAAATGTCAGCTTTTTGGGCGTGTTCTTTTTTTAAATATCACATTTATACCTGAGTCACCTTTTTCACTAGTCTAAATGAAGATAAACATGTGACGTTTTTATTTGTACATAGCCGCAAAAAAATGAAGAGACCAAATTTTCATTTCAAATCAGCAAATCCAGTCCGGAGTCTGTTGAATTTCAACAAAATCAAACCTCAGGAGTTTCAAAACAATGACAGAAATCACTGAAAGCATGACAAGACACATGAAAGCTGTGATAAATAATAAAATATTAAATACATCAGAAAAAATACAGAGCATCTTTTCTGTTATTTGGACCTTTATTTTCTGCCAATTGAAAATATATTTTTACTTGAAATTTGGGTTAAATGTTGTTTGTAATTTACAGAATCAAACAAAAATTATAATTTTGCCTAAACACATACCTATAAAAAGTAGAATCAGAACTTGGTGCTTAGAAACGGTCTCTTGATTTTTTTTACGCGGCTGTAACCTATACGCTATTAAAACATCAGATTGGATCTTAAATTGGACAGATTTACAATCGACTAAATCTGTTTTATTAGTGAAATATGTGTCTGTTCGTGAACAGCATGTGATTTACATTCCAGCACCATTATAAACCAGTTCTAATTTTGCACTTGTTTACTGATCAGTTTTAATGTGACATCGATCCTGGGAACGTCATTGTCTCTGCGTTACCGTGTTTTTGCCTGCAGAATATAGACACTGAAAAAGTCAAGGCTATTTCCTGACGTTTCTCTTAACCGAAGAAAAATAAACACAACTTACATCATATTCACTTTGTTCCTGAAATAGAGTAAACATCATCTATTGTTCATCCAAACAGCGCGGTCAAACTGGTATGAACCTTTTGTCAATAAAGACCCGGACGTTGATGACCTTTGTTGATGACGTAGTGGAACTCTGCGTTGTGTTTTTAATTAGATTATAAAATTTGATTTTCAATTAGCAAACACGTTATCATATTACATTAGCCTATTGTTTGCTGTAGACCAACAGCTGGTATCCATAAAGCCGCCTCAGATATGGGTCAGTGCTTTGCCACACGAGTGCTCAGGATCTGCTGCTTCATCTATAAATAGCGTCATCCTCATCGCTGAATAAATAAACACTGAAGGTGTTAGACTGGGAGTGTGTTCCTAAAAGCTAAACTTTATTTACGTTTAACATGACAATGGTAAATGTAGATAGAAAATTGTACAAGGATGTTGCTGACAAAGCTTGATGAAAAAGTTAGCTGTTTTTACTGAATATCTTTTTCTTTCCTTCTTTTATTTGTTATTGTCTTTCTTACTTTCTTTTCTTTTTTAGCATTTCTGAAACTCAGTGGTTAGAGCATGATGCTAGCAACGCCAAGGTAATGGTTTTGATCCCAGGGATTGCAGATACTCAGATACAGATGTTTAGTATAACGCAATGTAAGTCGCTTTGGATAAAAGTGTCCGTCAAACGTGTAAATGTAAATGTTCCTTCACTGAAAGAAAATATTTTGTGCCTTAGTAGATTTAATACAGAAATAACTAAAATATACTTAGTATAATTTTGTTCCTGTTTTTAACAAAAAAAGTAGTCAAAATAACGTAAAAATCTAGGGAATAAATTACAATATTAAGTAAATCCAATTCAATTTTATCACGTTAAACCCATTTAAATTGTTCAAATTAAGTTTACAAATTTATTTTGTGTTGAGACTGCATAAATAATTTTAGTAGATATAACGTCTTGGTTACGTATGTAACCTCAGTTCCCTGATGGAGGGAACGAGACGTTGTGTCGAGAACGACAGATGGGGTTCGCCCTTGAGAACCAATCAACTCTGACTACTATAGAAAAGGCCAATGAAATTTGTACAATGAAATTCGAAACAAAATCGTTCTGAATATTATAGCTCAGGTAGTTTGGTCTTGGAAATGTCAGTGTCTTTTCTCTATTCTGAGATAACTGTTAGAGACGTTCCTGAGATATATAGAGGAAACACATGCTAGATTGCCTGTTTTGCTCAGGAATCTAAAAATATATAGTTGTAACCTTGACTGTATGTCGGTGGATTGTAAAGCTTTTGTAAGGGAAGTCTGAAATACTTCTCGAGTGACTCATCACATCTGTTTAAGTTGTCATTTCCTCATCCGGTCTGGAGGTGATCTTATCAAAGGAAAGAATAACAATCCTGGTCGTTTGGTCATTTATGACGTTTGTGATCTTTTTTTTAAGGATTCGATGGTTATAATGGGAATTGCATGGTTTTAATGGAAACTGGTCACTGTGTTGGGATTTTATCTTCTGAAAGACAACCAATAGAACCATTAAATCCTACGTAAAGTAATTGTGTAATGGTGTTAATGGTAAACAGCTGATTGTTTGTTATGGAAGCCATTATAAAATCTATTGTTTCTTTTAGCAGGGATACAATGCCGTAATGTCAAAATGAAGGGCTGAACCTCGGATATCCTCATTTAGCGGGATAATCTGTTGGCTTTCTCCAAGTGTCTAGTCAAACACGTACGTCGGGCCAGCGTTTAGCTCGAGATTCAAAGGTAAGACCTCTCGCAGGAGGCTTCAGACTGGGAGAGCTGAGTCAGTCATCCACCGGCTGACGGCTTTAGGAGGAAGCGCTGTAAGGACGGGACAGGATATAAGATCATTAGCTAATGGATCTAAGGTGAACTGACAGTTCCTGGCAGAATCACAACCGCAGCCGTCACTGCCACAGACTGACCTGCTTAAGATTGGCGAGAGCAGACATCCCCCATTACTTCAAACATATTTGCACAGTGGTTTATATTTTATAATCTGCCTATAAGCGACATTAATATCCGTAACCTTCAGTAAGATGAGCTGTAAAACAGAAAGCCGAGAATTAGGATGTACTGTTCGTTGATTGAAAAGAAAAAGATTATTGTATTATAATAATAGAAAAGAGAGGCATATGCTGTGCACTCTGCAAGAGGTGGAAATCTCATTATCATAATGAAAAAAAAAATCAATGGAACAGGTGCAGAAAGCTGAGATCAAATGAGAAAACTGCAGAATAAATTCTGTGCATGTGTATCTGAGAGGGAGGGCGAACAAGCCACAGAAATGAAATAAAACCGTGTGCTGTAAAACAGGGATTAATACCGTGACTGATAAATCAGACCATTCTCCTCTTAATCCTCGCCAGGCGATCAGACTCATCTGCTGTGTTTGTTAGTGGGGATTTGATTCACAAATGATTCAGTGACTCGATTCTTTTGATTCAGTTCACTAAAATGTTTTGTTCGCTTAGTGGCACTTTTTGCAGGTTCATTGTTTTGCAACACGTAAGGAAGTCTTGAAAGTCTTTTTTTGAGAGGAAGTCAATGGGCGTTGAATGGTTCGGATAGCAGATTTCTTAAACCTGAAAAAAAAAAAAAAAAATTATTGAGCAAGTATCTCATTTATATATTGAGATGTCTGGACGTCTGATGGTACGTATTGTAGTTTGACAGTAGTAAGCTACGATTTTATATTTCAAGCAGAGATGACGATGAGCCAAAAGTTACAAATCGCAGCCTTAAAGGGACAGTTCACCCAAAAATGTAAATTCGCTTATCATTTGCTCAATCTCAAGTTGTTTTGAATCTGTTTAAATTTCTTTATTCTCTTGAACACAGAAGAAGATATTTTGAAGTATGTGGGAAACTAAACAGTTCTGGGGCACCATTGACTACAATATTAGTTTTGTTTCCTACTATAGTAGTTAATAGTGCCCCAGAACTGTTGCTGAGTATATGATGACAGAATTTTCGTTTTAAATTATCGCTTTAAAAATAGCTCTTGACTTTTCATTGTTTGCTAAACGTGATCATTTTTTTTTTTTACTACAGTAGCTTGACAGTCCCTGGTCCCCATTTGTTCAATTTAACGTGTACGAAAGATTCAACGGCATTTTTGTTCCAGAGAAGAAAGTAAGTCACGCCGTTTTGAGACAACACGAGAGTGACTGAATGATGACTGAATTTTATTTTTAGGTGAACTGACTCTTTAAATAGCCTCAAAGTTTTCCTTCGCTGTGTAGTTGGGTTGTGCAGGGACATGGGGAGAATGATTGACCTAGTTTTGGTTGAATCATCGCTTTTCTGACTGTATCGCAGCCATCCCAGCGTGAAGTCTCTGTGATACACAGCACTGGTGTGAAAATATCACGCTGACCATAACAAGGAGTGAACACATCAGAAGTGAGGAATAATTGGGATATTTAACACTCGCTGTCGGCTCGCTTGGCACTCTGCAACCCCTTATGATTCCATTAGATCCACCTGTTAGAGATTGTGACTTTTTATCAGACAGTCGGAGCCAAAAGGATGCAGGAACGTAGGAAATCTCAATGGGGGACTATAGAAGATTAATCATATGTCTGTATGACATATCGCTTGTTGCTCCCTAGCTCTATGTAAGTCGCTTTGGGTAAAAGCGTCTGCTAAATGACTAAAACTAAATGTAAATGAATCAGAATTTGTAAAGCTTCTCATTCTGTTTTTATTGTCATTGTTCCTATAGCTCAGTTGGTATATAGTTGAATTAACATCCCCGAAAAACCTACATCGTATTGATTGAAAATGCATCGCTTGAAGGCAGAATAAGTTCTTTTTGATAAATTGTATGTTTATATACTGAATTAAAACTGTGTAAATATACAGAATATATGTAAATATATTCAACTTAAATCGTTTAGTTCAATGGTAGCCTGCTAACTGTCAACCGTTCCGTATACGGGACACCTAAGTTTGTGTCAATATTGTGCATGTAATTTCTGATCGAATCATGACAAACCATATATCATTGGAAAGGTCTAAGACTCTAGAATACAGATTTAGTTGGTGTTTTCTTAAATAATTTATGTAGGGAGAGAAGTTGATTCGTTTTTATAAAGAGTGTGCTTAGATTTTTGTTATCCTTTTGCGACCCGTAGTTTTTTAATGTATTTTTTTTTTGTATTTACAATAAACGTAACAACATACTTAAATAAATATTTTTTTGTGTTACTACAATTAAACTAATCTAAAACATTAGTATAAACATAATATAAATTGTTAAATTATATAGGCGATAAACAAACATAGATGTAAGATTGGACCAGCTGGGTACGTCCAATTCTAAGTTGAAATTGTTTAGACTAGATAACAACCATAATACACGTAAAGATAAGTATGTTAAGATTTCAAACAGAGACTGTGGATAGGGTTGTCTGACAAGCTTGCTGTGCGCAGAATAACAAACCAATACACACGCACCTCATGGACGGGTAAACATACCTCACCTGTCACCCCTCAATGTCACGATCGTCGCTGTTCCATTGATTGTGAGATTTCCCTGGAAAGCGTCTCGTTGTCAGATTTTAAACAATGCAGCGCAGAAATGTGTTGGAGAGTAACAGCGTGCCGGTTACATAAGCAGCAGACCGCCCGGTGGGACCTCCTCAACTTCTGCTTCCTCACATTCATGTTTTAATAGCTCGCACTTATTCAGCCACATTCACAACAGCGTTTTCACTTTTTAACGTGTTATGAAAAAGATGCTGGATTTGCAGTAGTCACTTTTACTAGTTGTAAGTGTGATTGAAAGAGCACAGCTATTGTGATAAATCACTGTTTGGATTTCATAATGTTTCAATTGCCCAGAGAGATAAATATGAGCAGAAACAGAGACGGATGGAGACAAGAGATGAACCAGAGGGAGGTTTTGGAATTGCATAAATACATTACATCATGAAAAACGTTGGTTGTTCCAACCCTTGGTTAAAATGTCAATTAAAATAATTTGAGTAAATGATGACAGAATATTCATTTTTGGGTGAACTATCCCTTTAAGATGTCATATAACACTTTATTGACATCTGTGGCTAGTATAATTGACACTTGGTTTACTCTAATAGGATGTTGAGATCTTGTTGAGAGCAATACAGAATCTTAAAGAGTGTGGTTGAAGCCGCTATGAAGCTGCTCAGGTTGCAGCGGCAGTGGAATTCGTCCAGTGAAGAGATGTTCCACCACTGAAAATTTTAGAAACATTATTTTAATGTCGAAAAACTAAAGCGTTGCTTTAAAGGAACAATACCGGGTTTTCACAAGGATCTTGACATCTATCTACTGTTCAGAATACATGTGATCCGCGGATTAACTACAAGGTTATTCATCATTGAGTAAAAGAGTTAAACTGACTCTCTCTCCAGTATTAGCACCAACGCTCTCTCTCTCTTTTATAAACAATGACGCTCAAAACTGCTCCGTCACACAGCTATTACAACGACCACAATAACATATCTTCGGACAAACAGAAAATAATGTTACTCGCACACTGATCCGAATCAAAGAAACCTCCTCCGGGGTGATTATTTGACAACCTCTCTCTCCAACGTCTCACTGCTGGAAAGTATCTCCACAGATATCTATGAGTATCTCCGCTAAAAGCCTTAGTACCGCGGGTCCTAACTTGTCTCTGCTGGAAAGACTTTATAATATTAGCGCAGGTCCTAGCTGTTGACTGACTTTAATCCTTCTTTTTATACTAAAAACGCAAAGAGCTTTTATTTGATGTAATAAATAAGACATCGCTGTTTCTCCAGTCTTTCTAATGCCCACTTAATCTCTTCCCTTCGTCAACATGAGAAGACACGCTGTCGCAGCCGACGACATCTTTCTGTACTGTGGTGGATTCGTTGCAAATCTATAATACAACGCTAGTGGCCGTTGTAAATCAAAAACTGCGCCTTTAAATAAACAACAGTTTTAGATTTTAGAAAATGTGTTCGGTGCTTACTCATGCTTTGATGATGCTAGGGAGTTCTAGGTTGTTGCTGGGTCGTTGCTAAGGTGTTCTAATTGGTTGTTATAAGTGGCCAATATTTGAGCTAAGCTCTTGCGGGCCAGAGTTGAGGACCTCTTTTCTATCTGGTTGCTATTTTGTTTAGGTTTGTTGCTAGGGCGTAGCTATGTGGTCGTTAAGATGCTCTAAGTGGTTGTTAGCGCACTGCTATGCAGTTGTCAAGGAGTTTATTGTTAGCATGTAGCAGTTGCTGAAGTGTTCTATAGTTGTTAGTTTGGGTTGCCAGGTCGTTGCTATGGGGTTGCTAAGGTGTTCTGAATGTCTGTTATGCTGTTTTGTGTCATTGCGATGCTGTTGTTAAGGTGTTCTGAGTGCTTGTTAGCGCACTGCTATGCATTTGCCAATGTGTTTATTGTTAGCATGTTGATATGAGGCTATGCAGGTTCGTTGCCATGCACTTGCTGGGTGTTTCTGAATGCTTGTTAGTGCTTCACTATCCAGTTTTAAGCCCGTTGCTATGGAGTTACTAAGGTGTTCCAACTGTTTGCTGTGTTGTTCTAGATTGTTGCCTGGTTGTTGCTAAGGTTCTGTAAAGCGCTTGTTAGTGCAGTGCTATGCAGTTGACAATGTTTTGGGTTATTGTTATCCTGTTGGGGTGAGGTTACTAAGGTGTTCTGACTCTTCTGGTTGCTTTCCACGGCAATAGGAAAAATGTAGGAACAATGTGAAATGAATTATTGAAGACTTTGATAGCTAACTGTGACTTCTGAATGGGATTGAATGGGGCACTGTGAGACGGCTCATGGCTGGTTTTGGCAGTAGTGTAGACAATTTGGTCAATGGCCAGGAAGTGCTGAGGTTGGCTGGGCAGACAGTATCGTTCAGTGCTTTACACCCTTTTTAAAACCTGAATAGACTACTCGAGCACAGATCTCTATAGGGAGGCACGCTTATTTACGAATTTAGATGCCAGGACAGACAGATGAGAAAGATGTATTATGCAAGTATAGCCTAAGAGATAAGGTACAGATGGATAAAAAAGATAATTTTTTGGATCAGTGTACAGTATATCATATTTTGATATTCCTTTGTAATTGAAATACGTGTTCATACTTAGCACAATTAAGTAGTGGGTAACTGATTAATCGCTAGAAACTAATTCTCTACCCCTTTTCCTCTCCTCCCTTCTCTTCTAGGACCATTCTTCTTTCATGAATAACCCCTGCGCTGAGCCCATCCCTGTCTTAACCCGATTCCTGGATCTCAAGGCAAAACAGAGATCAGGTTCTATCTCCAATCTAATTGTTACTCTCGCCAGCTCTTACAAATGGACAGGAGTGAACCAGCCTGCATTAACCGAAAGGAAGTAATGGTGCCTGTAGCACGTGATTCACAATTTTCATTTGCACAGCAATGTGGGTTATGATACCAATGTGCTGTCACATTTCTTTAAAGTTTTTCTCACCATATTTTCACACTATGAATCCTCTGGGACTTTAAATGATGGACCTTTGAGAGATCTGACTCTGTGAGTTGGGTTTTGGAGACCCAGCTCAGTTTTTTACTCTTGATTGGATGCATTAAAGATACCCCAACCGTGTTGGGTATTTGAAAGCGGAGACAAATTTTCGATGCCAAACATCTCTTCCAGCGAACCGAGTGAAAGAAAACCTGTATACTAGAGCTGTGGGTTAGTCGGCCCATCTTGGGCCTAAACCCAAATCTCAAGCCCCCCCCCTTTTTAGTTATTCTTACCTATTTCTTGATCCGACCTCAGCCCAATCTCCACCATTCGCCCCTCGCTGGCCACAGCAGTCCTCCCTCCCCGTTCCCGTCACCTCCCACCCCCTCCTCATCACCCTCCTCCCTCCCCCCACCACACCTCCCACCACCCAACTACCCAGGTCACCATGGCTACCGGCACTACCACGACTGCCCGTGAACATCTCCTAGTGGTGAGGCGTCGAAGCCCGCACATGCGGTACACGCTGAGCCCGGAAAACCTCCGCAGTCTCTCAGCGCAGAGTGCTTCTAGAAATCGGGGAAGCTCCAGAGGAGGAGCCCCGGAGCCGATGGGCCTACAGAGGGCCAACAGCGACACCGACTTGGTGACGTCGGATAGCCGTTCGTCTTTAACAGCCTCAACGTACCAGTTCACGCTCGGGCGGGGACAAAACCTGGTCATCTCTTGGGATATCAAGGAGGAAGTGGATGCCACTGACTGGATCGGGCTGTACCATATTGGTAAGATGTTCTTTAGGCTTTAATAAAATAAAATAAAAAATGAATCGCTTTGGATAAAGGCATCTGCGGAATGTGTAAAGGTAAACACTCAAGTTCAGACATGAAACCTTCTTAGGTTACATTGATATACTAGACACTGAAATCATTTCTGACCTGCAAAGGTGAGTGGAAGGCAAGGTTAATCTCTGTTTTGCCGCTCCACTGATCTGAAGACGGATGACTCGTAATTTGCTCATAAAGAGAGATATGAAGCGCAAGCTGTTAAATGCGAATAAGCGTAAGACCAGCCATACAGCTGACTCAGTAGCTCATTGGCTTGATCGCCCGAGTCATTAGCTGCGTTTTATCTTGCATTTCTCCCTCTCTTTTGAACCCTCGCTTGCACCGATGGTTGAATCTCATTACTCAGCGCTATTGCTGATGGCCTTGAGAGCTCATAACCGCTGTTGTTTTGATTTGCAGAGGTGAAGTGGGCAGATGAGCTAAACTTATCCCATGAGACGGTGAGCAAACATGGACGAGCTGGAATCCACCAGTGGCCGTAGATTATACAGATTATAAGAGCGACTGCGGGTAGAATTAACCATTTATTGGTCAAGATGCTGTTGAAGAACAGAAAACTTTTACATTACATTTAGGTTACATTTAGAGACATTATTGCACAGTCACCAATTTTGTTTATTACTATGTGTACCACATTTTTAACATCTTCATATTGAATTTACATTTTTAGTATAGTTTTATGTAATGTTGGTAATTCCAAGAAAAAATCGAGTCAATTATTTGTCCAATAATGTTGCTATTTATTCAAGTTATAGTGCATTTCATGTAGAATGGCAACTTTAAATTGTGGTAAGGAACTTGGAGTTTGTAGTGTGGGAGCTGTAGTATTATATGTTGTATTGTAGCTGTAGCATGTAGTTTGGCTGCTGTAGTATGTAGTGTGGCTACAGTAGTACCTAGTTTCGCAGGTGTAGGACTGTGTACTATTGTAGCTGTTGTATTTATTATAGCAGCTGTAGTAATGTATATGCTGTGGCAAATGTACTATGGGACCTGCAGTACTGTTTGTAGTATGGTAACTGCAGTGGTATGTAGTTACAAGCAGTAATAGTATGTAGTATGTCAGGTGCAGTACTATAGGTGCAGGCTATATTTAATATAGCCAGTGTAGTATTTAGTCTGGCGACTGTAGTGTGTAGTTTGACAGGTGTAGTAGTCTGTACTATGGCAGCTGTATGTCATAATATAGCAGCTGTAGTAATGTATATGCTGTTGCAAATGTAGGATGGGACCTGGAGTACTGTAGTATGGTAACTGCAATAGTATGTAGTATGGCAGGTGTAGTTCTCTGCGTAATATAGCCACTATAGAATGTAGTCTGGCAGGTGTAGTTTGGTGTAGGTGTAGTGTAGTTTGTCAGGTGTTGTAGTCTGTACTCTGGCAGCTGTAGTGTTTAATATAGCAGCTGTAGGAATGTATATGTAGTATGGGACCTGTAGTACTGTTTGTGGTATGGTAACTGCAGTGGCGTGTAGTTACTGGCAGCAACAGTATGTGGTATGGGAAGTGCAGTACTCTGTGTAATATAGCCAGTGTAATATGTAGTCTGGTGACTGTGGTGTGTAGTTTGGCAGGTGTAGTACTCTGTACTATGCCAGCAGTTGTATGTAGACAAATGTATGTAACTGCAGCAGTATGTAGTTGCTGTCAGCTGAAGTATGCAGTTTGGCAGGTGTAGTACTGTATTTAGTATGACATCTGTACTACTGTATCCCTGTGTTCCAATCCGTATACTGTCAGTCCTAAATAGACTTCGAAAGTAGAATTAGTACGTTCCAAATCATAGTATGTTGAAAAAAGTATGGTCTACAGCTTCCGGTAGAAATTCGAAGTGCAGAACGATGCACACTAACGGCTGATATTACCCACAACTCACCGCGAGTAGGTGGAGTTAAGTGACGCTCTACTGCATTAATAAATGATATAACTAATGCGTCACTTAATGAACAAATGTAAGTATACAGTAAACATTACATACGAAATAATGAATAAATACCTTAATGGAAAGAAGAACTGTATTTTGATGTGTGTTATGGTTATTGACCACAATGTTGTCTAGGCAACTTCCTGTTAGTGTCCCAGTGCGTGCAATCTCTTTGCCAAGCACTCAAAAGTACCCACTATTCCAACACTAAAACAGTACCTACTATTAGGGCAAAGTATACGTAGGCGAATTGGAACGCAGGGAGTGTAGCATGTCATCGAACATGCAGTACGACAGGTCTAACATAGTTTAGATTACTTTTATTCAAGGTATAAACACTACGGACACTTGATATTATACTTGAGAATATATATACTTCACTACTGTCCACCTCTGGTATAGCAGCTGTAGTATGGCAGATGTGGTATACAGGATTCAGGAGCTGTGAAAAGTGATCCCCCACACTGCATTCAGCTATATGAAGCCATCGATCTGGACGGGGAGAATCTTCAGTGGCCTGTCCCAGATAAAGGGCTTCGCTAAGGGACTGTGCCAGTAATCGATCTACACTGGAGTTCCCTCCATGCCTGTA
The DNA here is from genome assembly GCA_008369825.1 of Triplophysa tibetana. Lineage (NCBI taxonomy): Eukaryota > Metazoa > Chordata > Actinopteri > Cypriniformes > Nemacheilidae > Triplophysa > Triplophysa tibetana. The sequence continues at coordinate 29,096,142 of CM017896.1, read as the reverse complement.
GTTTAATTCACCCCATGGGAGCGACCCAGACCTGATGTATGACCTGTCCCACAGTAGCTGCCTTAACCCGACTCCTTCACAGAATGGACTTGACAGAGGTATTGATATGACGTCAGGGTTCAGGGAATGAGTATCTGATTAGTTATTTGGATTAGTCAAAATTATTGTTTGGGTTTGAACTTTGATGTTAAATTGTGTTGGTTTGTTACCAACATATTGATCTCATGATTTTAATGAACTAGTTAGGAGTTAGGGTGGTCAAATCTACTTAACCATTAAAGTCTCTTTCCGTTTTTTTGTACCAACATTGACATGAATTATGTCATATTATAAATATATAAATCTAGAACCGTCTTGATTTCATTTATCACAAACCTCATGTCAGTTTTGATTTCAACCTGAACAAATATAAATCTGAAAGTGAAACCAGTTGAGTATTTAGACCTGGATTTAGGCATATCCACCCCAAAAGATTCATTACACAAAAAATTAAAGAATAAACAACAAGAATTACCACAACAATAATTATAATACAAATTATTATTATCCTGATATTGCTTTATAAAAATTAATAATAGTAGTAATACTATTGATAATAATAACAATAATAATGATGATGATTATGATGGTAATGAAAATACATTTATTGTAATTATTATCATTATTATTATTTTTTTGTATAATGAATTTTGGGGGTAAATATTGATTTAATCTTTTCATCCAGTAACTGTAACTGTGCAATTCGTCTTATTTTGGTTTATATTTGGCTTATTTATCAGCATCTTCTCAGAACATGCGGTCATGTAACATCTCTGGTAACATGGCTTTCCAGTAAACATTGTGGCGTAAGGCATCACTGCACTGGTGCCAGAGGTGATTGATTTTTATCTGAATCGTATGACAGAGTCGGCTGAGTTGTGGCTTTTAATAGACGTTCTGTAACAAAGGCCCGGTGTCAAATCAGTGATATAGTTTCAAGTTTATATCTATAGATCACAGCAGACAAGTCTAGTCTATTCACAGAGATGCTGACACAATGAGTAGCGTCTCAGAATTACACATCGCAGGTCTTTCTTCAACAGAAACTCACTTTTCAAGGTTTGATCCTTAATGAGATTTTATATTTTATGTGCAGAAATTCTTATCTTCCCTGTAGTGTGTCATACACTCAGTTTGACTTCAACTTATTTTATTGCTCCGTAGTTATTTTCCAATCTCAAGAGTTAATTTTAGTTCCAGATGGTTCTCCTGAAATTGTTTAGGATAAATACAATATCATACACATGTAAGATCATTTTTGACATACATAAATAAGATTAAGCTCATATTTTGCTCATATATACACAATATATATATATATATATATATATACACACATATATACACCGTGTTTATACACATACACACATATATTGGAGATATTATATGTATATATATATATGTGTGGTTGTATTGATTATAGTGGAAATTATTAAGCTAATGTATTTATGGACCCACAATGCCATCTGTCTGCTTTGAATTAGTGCCAATCAATTCATTAGAGCCGTCTGTTTACTGTGCCACTAAATATGTTGATCTTTCAGAAATTCATTATTATAAACTGAGCACTAACCAGTTTAATCTCGCTCTTTGTGATAATATATACTCTAATATATGGATATGTAAATACTAGTAATTTAAAGCTATATGGCCTGATGTCCTGACTCATGTCTTGAGATATTGTAAACGTATCAATCATCAGTAACTCCTGAGTCCCAGCAATGTGCTTGTCAGATTTAATTCACAATGTCATGATATATAGTGGAATTAAAGCATTTTTGTCTCCGAACTATAATACCAAATATTGGTAGCTTGGATCTTGGACCTGATTTTTTAATGGAATTTATTAATAATTGATTGAATGCAAGTCAGATTTATTTCTAAGCGCATTTCACGATTTTGCATTGTTGAGCAGCTTAACAAAAGAAGAACAAACAGGAAATACATACAAATCTCTACATAAATAAGGAAAAATAAATGGTAGAAAAGAGATAAATTATAAAAATGTTGTTGATACATGGTATTATTGCACATCGTGATTTCATTGATTCGGTGACTTGTTTTTTTTAAAGTAAAATGCATAGTCTTTGTGTTAATTTAAAGGGATGGTTCACCAAACCATTAACATTTTGTCATAATTAAATCAATTTGAAAATGACTCTTACTTCTGGGGAACACAAAAGAAGATATTTTGAGAAAAGTCTGTGGTTTTGTGCTCATACAATGGAAGCGAGTGGTGGCAAATGTTTGTTTCTTCAAAATATCTCTTTTGTGTTCAAGTCATATGGGTTTGAAATGACATGAGGGTGAATAAACGATGAGATAAATCTCATTTTTGGGTGAACAATCCCTTTAACATTCTTGCATAATCTCTTCTGTACATAAAGTCCATGACGTATTAAAGCAGAGTGTTTGAGCTGTGGGTATGTGTAAAGTCCTTTTATTAAAGTGCATCTGTAGTTGAGTGCTCTGTATATATTATGCATGTACAATATGTATTGAGCCATAGTTCTGCGTTCTTTATTGAGATTTATAAGACCGATGGGAGCTGCGAGGTGGTTTGTTTGATCAGGGTCACGACGAGTTGACAAACAGGAAGCACTTAAACTGGAGTCCGGACAAACTCTCAGGAAAAAAACCTTTTGTATTTTACAGTATTTGTTCTTTAGACCTTTAGAAAAGACCTTAAACCCATGAGAGAATGAGCCCGTGGCGGCGTGGTCATAACTGCGTTCCTGGCACCGACCAATCCTCTGTTGTCTCACAATCACGTGACTCCTGCTCTTTCTTCTTTTATTCTCCGTTTATCCAGGTATGACACATATTTACACATCGTGCTTTGTGTCTTCACAGACGAGACGTGTCCTTCCAAGGTCTGGGATTCAAAGAACCGCGGTGTCAATGGTTCTCAGAAGGGGCAGATTGTATGGAGGTTAGAGCCTGGGCCTTACTTTATGGAACGTAAGTGGAACTTTGTTTTTCAGTTTCAGACTGTTTATCAGTGTTGTTTAAAGTGAGGAGGACTGGTATTATTGATCTTCGGCTTAGCGATCTGTATGGATTTTATACTTTGAGTTTTGAAGTTGGCTTATTACTCTACATTGTTGAGAACGGCAAGGAACCGTTCACAGTTAAAGTGACAAAAACATTAATAGACCAAAAAACAAAATCGAACCTCTGGAGTGACATAAAGTCATCCAACAGAAATGTGAAAGACTGACAGCATGACAAGACACACGGAAACGGTCAAGAAAAAATTGAACTTTCCTGAATACATGTACAAATATGACAGTTTTTGCTTAAAAGTGAATATGAAGTTTTTGTCTTTTCATTAGTTGAGGTCTGAAATAATACAGAGAATTTTTTCTGTAATTTTCACCTGTTTGTCCAGTTTTTGTTTTCTCCAAATAAATGGAAACAGAAACAACATTTTTATTTAAAATTTGGGAGAAATGGTTCAATCAGTAGTTCACAAAATGAAACAAAAATTATCGCTTTACCTTAACACCTATAAATAGTAAATTCAGTAAAAAAGTATATTTTTCCCCCCGCTGTTAATACGCAGATTCAGACAGCAATGTGTAATATACATTTTCTATTCTCAATCCTTTCATGTATTTCATTTTTGCTTGTTTATTGTCATTTTTGAGGAAAGGTATATTTATATTGATTTATTATTAATATAAATTATGTATTTTCTTTAAGGTACGGAACGTTGCGTACAGTATGTGTGCGCGACAAATGAAATACTTTCACTTTGTCTGCTGCTCAGACTTTTTTTGTTGACCTATGATAATGATCGATGTATCAGAAACCATAGATCATGTTTGTTTTTCTTTGCGTCTTTCCTCAGCTGAGACCAAAATCTGTTTTAAATATTATCATGGAGTGAGCGGGGCACTGAGGGCTACAACCCCCTGCATTACAGTCAAAAACCCAGGAGTCACGGTAAGTGTGTGTGCACGTGTGGTCTTTAGTTGTTGTCAGCTGCAGATGGGTAGCTAAAGACAACACAACACACATTGAACATTATTTTGAACAAATCCTTTATAACATATTTGAATAAAGACGTCAATTTTCCAAAGTTAGACATCACTTTTGTTGTTCATTATCCTTCAGCTCTTTAGGATGTTTACATTTGCCAAGCAACAAGGCAAATAATAGAATCAGAGTGTATATTATTTACTGTATTTGTTTTATAAACATCAGCATGCAATGGTCGATAACAGCATCAGTGTCTCACGAATGCAGCACATGCGAGAGGGATCACTGCACGATCACTTTCACATCATCATCTGTATGTGTGTCTGTATTTCTCGGTCTGTCTCTGTCCATTTGCCCGTAGGGTCCATTATCATGCGCTGGAGTTTGACTGAGCTCTATAGAGGCGTATCATGTGTCACAGGCATGCAGGGAATGCACAGGAAGAGAGAGAGAGCTCTTTGATATGCTTCCAGAGCAAAAGGCACATTCCACATATACTGTCAGATGAGTGTAAACAACAGCGCATCTCCACTTGATGTGAAAGGACTGATTGAATTGTTAGTGATTCAAGGGTTGGAGTAAATGAGTAATGCTTGAACTTAGGGTAAGAGATTTGAACAAGTGATACCTCAGACGTATAATGAGCTACATTAAGAGAGGGATGAGAGTCGTATCTGGGGTCAGACGTTCACAGAGACTTGAGTCTGCATGCGGTCCATTAAAAGTGTCGCAAGCAACTTTGGCATAGAAAAGAACTATGATATTTTCCAAATATAAAAATAATCATTTTAATTTGTAACGTTAGGAAGACAGCAAGTATATAGAGCTTAAGGAGGGGAGATATTTTGGATCAGATGTTTGTTGCATTTCGTGGTATTTAGTTATCTAATGGTTGATCTTACACCAGATGTGTACTGCACATAACTCTCCTGCATACTATCTTAATGTAGTTTACTTCAATTCTTTTATTTCTACTTAATACATCAAATTGTTTCATTATCTTTCAGTTTTTTTGGCGTTCTGTAGCTACTTTGGTGTGCCATTGAATCTGATTCGGTTAGTTATTGTTTGATCTCAAATTTAGGATCTCAAAATTAGGGCTATCCCAGAAAATACATGAATTTCACATGTTTTTTTTACATATTTTTCGCATTTGATCCCATGTGTACAACATGTGTTTAACGTGTCCAATAAACACATGTGAAATGTGTGCTTTTGGAACATTTTTGTGTGAATCCCATATGAAACACATAGGATAACATGTGAAACACATAGGATAACATGTGGTGACATTGTGAAGAACACGTGATCATGTGTGGAGACATATCACCACATGTCGCACATGTCATCACATGGGTTTCACATGGGATTCAAACCAAAATGTTCCAAAAAGACATTTTACACACGTGATGTAAATTTTGTGTCTATTTTCTGTAAGGGAAGCGATTAATTGCGATTAATCGGATCCAGAATAAATAATATTATATTTGTATTATTGTCTTTATCAATTTAGCTTTTACATTACGGTTAAGACGGTGAAACGATTAATCAATATTAATCACATCCAGAATAAAAGTTTGTGTTTACATAATATGTGTCCGTTTACTGTGCATTTAAATTTCGTTTTTATAAACACATATATGCATGCATTTAAGAAAAATATAAACATAAATTAACATTTATATATAATGTAAATCATTACTATGTATATATATATATATATATAAAATACAATAATACATGCAAATACTTCCTAAATATGTATACATGTATGCGTATGTGTTTATATATATAAAATGAATGTGCACAGACATATATTATGTAAACACAAACTTTTATTCTGGCTGCGATTAATCGCGATTAATTGTTTGACAGTCTTAAACGTAATGTAAAAACTAAAATAATAAAGATAATAATACAAACATAATATTGCTTATATTGTATTCCTTATTTGTGAGTCGCTTTGGATAAAAGCTCACATAGCCGACGGGCATCTCTTTATCCATCAGAGTGTTCAGGTTTAGTTCGTTTATAAAAGTTTGAAGTCGCCTGTATCAGGCTGTATATAGCACACCAGAAAAGGATTAATCTGAATGTGAATTAAACATGCGCTTCACATGATGTGTAAGAGATTATGGATCATAATATTCATGTTAGTTCTCTGACCGAGAGTCCATAATCATAAATCACACATACTGCCACATTAATGAGCAGGAACATTATAATGAACTTCAATTATTCATGACCTGAGCTTACAGTCCTTTGTGAACCCTCTCACAAAACGTATCTACCGTTTCTGCTAAAACACCTAACCAGTCCTGCTAATGCTTTTGCATTATATCAAAGTTGATTCTCATCACTTGTAGTTTCAATATAGCTTAGAAATAGATATGTTGCAGTATTTTACTTTCAAATTCAAGCATAATTTTCAACAGGTTTTGATTTTTCCATCTTATTGTCCATCAACCAACTCGGACTAAACAAAAGATGGAGTTTTATGCACTGAAGTGTGTAATTGTGTGTTATGGTGCCCTCTATAGGTCGGGGCAGAAGGGCAGCTGGATGGTCAGTCTGTAACAGAACATTGCAGGAAATTGGTCAGCTTCACTTTATCGGGTATGTACATACAAACGAAAAAAAAAGTAGCATATGTGTAACATTTTAAAGTATTTCAGTTCATTCAGAAATATTGTTCATAATTAGAAGTATATTTAATACTGCAGATACAGTTTGAAGATTTGGGTAATAATTGAATATAGAATAGAATTGAATTTAATTGTAGTGTACTGTAGCAAGAATGATACATTATATAAATCTTAATATTTCAAAATGATACAATTTTATTTGTGTTTAAAAAGCTTTTTTTGTGATTTTAAATTGTTTTCTTTATTTTAACTTCTCCGATTGCCTTTGTATTTATTTTAATTAAATTAGACAGACTTTTGCTTGCTAGTTTATGAATCTATATGAGTGGTTCGGTAGGCTGAACGCTTTTGTGAACTGATGCATAACGGACATATGAATCGCAAATAAATATTAACACAGTCAGTCAATTTGTTGTACAAATCAATTCTATGTTAATGGTTTTTATCTATAATGATGTTTTAAGTCTATTTATTTTAATCGGCCTATCATCTCACATTTTCAGTTATCACAGCACTGCTATGATGTGTCTTGATTAAAACATTGCTATGTTTCTTCCCTCTTGTGGTGAACACCTACCAGTGCACCTGAGATATCATATTTTGTATAAAATCCCCTTCTTGCATTTCTATGTTTTTTCATTCTTCCATGTTTTGCAGATATCAGGGCTCAGGGTTTGAAGAGAGGCATGTTTTTTAACCCGGACCCCTATCTGAAGATGAGCATCCACCCAGGCAAGAGAAACGGCTACCCGACATTCACCCACCACGGCCAAGAGAGACGAACATCCATCATATCCAACACCACCAACCCGGTGTGGCACGGAGAGGTAAATAATACTGTTAAATGATCAAATCTATTTTCAATTGTAATACTTTTTAGGAGTGCAACGATGCAATCATGATTCCTGTTCAATACACAATACAAATTACAATATATATATTTTTAAAACACAATAACAGAACTTTTGTATGTAAATTATTAAAGATTTAATATCTGTTATTGGAACAAAAATGAATTTCAAAATAAAATTAAAATGAATAAAGCAATATGAAAGGTCACCATTGCTCCACAATATATATCAGACATTTTCTTAATATATATATATTTGTACTTTTTTTGGGGTGCACAAAATATTGTTACTCTTATATTTCTTTCATGTTCCCTTACAGAAGTACACCTTTGTTGCGTTGATGACGGACATCCTTGAAATTGAGGTCAAGGACAAATTTGCCAAAAGTCGCCCGATCATTAAGCGCTTTTTGGGTCAGCTGACGATCCCGGTTCAAAGACTGCTGGAGAGACAAGCGGCGGGGTCAGCGTTTCACTTTTCAGATTTTATCTGAGCATCTATTATGCATGAACCTCCATTAATAGCTGTGTTTTATTTTTAGGATCCCACATTTTGTAACGGTTTATATGGAAATGTACTTGACACAAGCTGGAAAAATCTCTTTTTTAGAAATTACATTTACGAAAAGTCCTAATCTTTTTAAATGGAATGAATCAAATTGCCTTGCGTAATAAAACGTTCTTGTGGGATTGTGTGTGGTTTACAGGGATCAGTATGTGAGTTACACACTTTGTCAGCGTCTGCCGACTGAACATGTGAGCGGGCAACTTCACTTAAGGGTGGAGATCACATCTAACGGACAAGAAGGTACATTTTAGTTTACATGTTTATGATTATATTACAGTAAATTCAAAAGTGAAATTTCATGGGGTTCAATAAGGATCTCTCACGCTTTCTTAGATGCTATAGGGTCCCTGCTGGGAGCCTCCGCTGTGAACGGAGACCCCGGCAGTCCATCGGACGATGAGGACGTGTTGCATCCCACCCCTCGCGTGACCAGAGGCCCCTCACCCACTGGTTCCGAAGGTTCTTTGCACGGCGATGCTTTCAGACCCGATGAGTTCTCCGTGGACCCCGATGAAGATCGGCTCCTACGAGACGCGATCCCAGACCCTGCTGAAGCAATCCCGGGTCATACTCACAGACAATCCTCGCTTAATGATTACCTGGATGCCATCGAGACTCCTAAAGGCCCCGGGGACAGACCCCTGGGAGCCGCGTCCCCTAAACTACGCTCCAGTTTCCCCACTGACACCCGGCTCAATGCCATGCTTCATATAGACTCGGATGAAGACGAGGAAGGACACGCCTCCCGGGATGCGGCGTTGACCAATGGGGCACAAGGACCAGGACACGCCTCCTCTGAACAGGACACGGGGAAGGGTCCTGCGATAGACAGGGGGAAAGTTGGGTCAGAAACAGTGAGCGGAGCCACGGACACGGAGGCGACCGCATCGGGTTCGAGTAGCACCAACACGACGAGCCAAAACGGAGGGGCGGAGGGAGGTCATGACCCGACACAAACCACTGACGACACGCAGCAGCCAGCTGCCGTAACACAGGTCTGACGTGAAGTTCATTTAAAACAGAAAATTTAATAAAACTAAAATAAAAACTTGTTTTTTGTGTGTTTTTGAAACTAAATATGCATCTGAAAGGATGGGGATGGATTGGGTACCAGGGATGATGTTGCGTCATCCAATGCTACAGCATCCGAGGCCTCAGCTAGTGAAGTGGGCGGAGCCACTGCCGCCAAGCAGTCAGAGCAGGGGGGCTCTAATGAGGCAGCCAATGAGGGGGAGGAAGATAGAGAGGTCTGGAGGAGGCGGAACCTGCAGGCATCGGGTAGCGAATCACAGGCCGAAGGGCTGGAATCAAGTAATGAAGCCAGGGCGGAGGCTGAGACTGCACCGGTTGGCACGGCAACGGATGCAGAGACAGGTGACTTCCATTTTTTTTTTTTAGAACGTAGAGTAGAAACGTTTGTGAATGAATAAATCACTTTTTTGTTTTGTCATTGTCAGGCACAAGTGCTCAATTGAGGTCACTTCCTTCGGTGCGTCACGACATCGGTCGCTATCAGAGAGTGGATGAACCTCTCCCACCAAGTGAGAAACATTTCTTTGTGATGGTTTGGGTGTCTGTGTGTTCTCAGTAGTAACAGATTCAATGTTTTATGACCAAACAAGATGGTTTGGCATAGATTTCTTGTTGTGAGATATATAAGACGACTTCTTTAAGTTTGACATTACGATGTACGTTGTAGATTGGGAAGCTCGTATTGACAGTCACGGCAGGATTTTCTACGTGGATCACGTCAACAGAACCACCACCTGGCAGCGTCCCACAGCGCCACCTGCGCCTCAGGTCCTTCAGAGATCCAACTCTATTCAACAGATGGAGCAGCTCAACCGCAGGTCTGTACCACCCACACGTCACACGAGGCCGTGAAACCAGGAGATCGGATTGGAGGAGAGTTTTGAGCATTCTGTGACCTTAAGATCCAAGACCTTGGGATTTATGAGAGTCTTGAACGGCATTTGTTAATCCTCTCTCGTATGGATAACAGCTCTTTTAAAATTTCACGCACCAGTCTCCACAACAACCTGATCTGTCACACAAATTTGTGTCTTAAAGGGAAAGTTGTCTTCATTTTCTCACCCTCAGATTGTTCCAAAGCTAAACACAAAGGGAAATATTCAGAAAAAGGTCAGTAACAAGACAGATCTCATCCCCCATTGACTCCCATAGTATTTATTTTCCTTACTATGGGAGTCAATGGGGGATGAGATCTGGTTGCTTACTGACATTCTTCCAAATATCTTCCTTTGAGTTTAGCAGAACAAAAACATTTATTTTTGGGTGAACTGTCCCTTAAAGGACTCAGAACTCTCTCTCTTTCTCTCTCTCTGTTCAATTCTTCATTTAATTTGTGGTTGGATTAATTGAATCACCTCAACTCATAGATGACGGTGTTAAGTTAACAAGGCAGAAATCATGGGTTTGATTTACACGGAAGGTCTGTAAGTTGTAAGATGATTCAGACGTTGATTCTCTCTCTCGTCCGTTCTCTCTTTACTGTTTTTTTTTTAGGTATCAGAGTATTCGGAGGACAATAACCAATGAGAGGACAGATGAGCAGGCCGCAGAGATGCCGTCAGATGAAACTGACTTGTTGCATAACTCCATACCTGGTACACACACAAAAGACATTCTCGAAATTATTTCCAAAACGGTCACGATATTTCAACTTAATTCGAATTTAGCTTTGAAATTTGGGGAATATTTCCATTGGCCCTAGATAGCTGACTTCCTAGACAGCATTATATTTAGGAATCAAACAAGCAGCTTTTTCCAAATAGTAGAATGCAAAATTGTAAGACGGCTCATATTCAATCACATTTTTTTTAAATGTGCATGTGTCTTATGGCATTCCCTGAATGCATTGCTACAGACTCAGTAGAAACATAAAATATGTTTGAAGAAGCGATGTGGAGATTTAAGTGGCATCTAGTGGCGAGGTTGTGAATTGCAACCAATGGCTCACTCCACCCTTCCCCCTCCCTTTCGAAGCACTACGGTTGCTGACACAGAACTAAGATGTTGTCGCATTTTCGCTTCTTTGCCGAAGGAGATAACGTTCTTCCAAAACGCGTTCTGTAGAGCAGTTTGTCCTTTTAGGGCTACTTTAGGAGTAAAGATGGTGAATTCCGCGCTGTATGTAGATTCGAATAGCTCATTCTAATGTAATTAAAACATAACGTTTCATTGAGTTTGGTCTTTATACAACTCTTAAGACATAATTATGTATATTATATCGCATTTTCTATCAATAGAACCTCTTTAATGTAACACATTGCGCCTATTATATTAGTATTATATATTATTTTATATTTTTGTACTTAGCAATAACATAAGTAACAGACATCATACAGTACATAAATACATTCTGTTTTTTTAGAATACCGTCGTGATGGTGTGGTCGTACCCACGAGTTCTCGATCTCGTCTGTCTCTGCTGCTTCAGTCTCCCACCGCCAAGTTTCTCACCAGCCCTGATTTCTTCACCGTACTGCATTCCAACCCTGTAAGTCATTTATTATTCACACTATATGGAGGTTTTACCCACAAGACTTTTTCCAGTTCCTTTAAAGAGATTTGTGGTGTCTCCTGCAATAAAAATATCGTTCTGGACTAATTCGGAAGGTTTTTCCCCCAAAATGTACTTTGAGAATTGTTATTTTATGGCCATACTTTTCGTAAAAGTAACAAATTGTTATGAAATATGTTGATTTGTTTTGTCAGAGTGCCTACCGCATGTTTACAAGTAACACGTGTCTGAAGCACATGATCAGTAAAGTGCGACGGGACACGCATCACTTCGAACGCTACCAGCACAACCGAGATCTGGTGGCCTTCCTCAACATGTTCGCCAACAAACAGCTGGATCTGCCGCGGGGCTGGGAAATGAAACACGATCACGTGGGCAAGGTCTCAAATCACTCATTCTTCACATACTGCAGTTTAATATTACTGTTTCTTTTACTATACTCAATTTGAATGTACATTTATTTTCTGTTTTATTTGTAACACTTATTTATTATATACTACCCTTCTTTAATTTCTTATTTTTATTACACATTTAATGAATGTTTTAATTCACTTCCTATTTATATAAAACACTTATTTACGTTATTCGTTACACTATTTTTATTTCTAACTTAATTATTTAATACAGTAATTCAATTTATCATCTATTACATGTAATGTTGCTATTTATGTATTAAACTCATTTAATTTCCTGTTTTGTTAAATAAATGATTTCATATCTATATTTTGTGTGCTGAAGCTGAATGCAAGTGACAACATTTAAAGTTACACCAAATGTTGTTCCCACATCAACATTATTTGATGGGGGAACATCTGCTGATGGGAATTATTTTTTTCGCAAACTGTGTTTTTGAATTCCTCAGTATTTGGTATGACAGATTTTGGGCTCAGACTTTCAGACTTTGGCGGTCTGAAAGTCTGAGCCCAAAATCTGTCATACCAAATACTGAGGAATTCAAAAACACAGTTTGCGAAAAAAATAATTCCCATCAGCAGATGTTCCCCCATCAAATAATGTTCTCCATGCACAATTTATTCATTAGACTCTTTTAGTTTCTTATTTATTTGTTATGCTAAATTATTTCTAATGTCTTGATTACATTCATAAAAAACGTAATGGTAAATTGCAACAGTTAAGTAATTTTGTTATAAAAATTGTATTAATTATTTATTTATTATACTCAAGCTATTATTTATTACACTTATAGAACTTCTTTTTTAGTAGGGTACATTAATTTCATATTTATAACACAAATTTAATATTTTTATTTATTTATAATACTTACTTTATTATTTATTACTCTTATTACATTTTCTGTTTAGTTGGGCAAATTATTGTATTTATTTATTTGTATTACTGTTTAATGTCTTATTTATTTGCTACACAAATATAATTATTTTATATTTCTTATTAATTTCTTATTTATTTATTATACTCAATCTATTATTTATTACACTTATAGAACTTCTTTCATTATTTATTTTCCTTACAGTTTAATTTCTTATTTATTTCACAAATTTTATATTTTTATTTACATTTACTTCCTATTTATTTAAAATGCTCACTTTATTATTTTTTACACTTATACAATTCTGTTAGTTATTTTTATTACTGTTTAATGTCTTATTTATTTGTAACACAACTGTAATTCTTTTATATTTCTTATTCTAAATTATTTCATTTATTTGTTTATTACACATATTTAATTTCTTATTTTGTAGGGCAAAGTATTCTCTTCGTTTTTTATTATAATTCGATTTTTTATTTATTACACAAATGTATTAATTTGTTAAATGTAATAACCCAAAATATTTCACACATCAGTGTGTGGTCTCTGAACGTCTTGTTTGTTTCGCTTGACCCTCAGTCTTTCTTCGTGGACCATAACTGCAGGGCCACCACCTTCATAGACCCCCGTCTGCCGGTTCAGAGCGCTCGACCCAGCAGCCTTCTGGTCCATCGCCAGCACCTGAGCCGCCAGCGCAGCCACAGCGCAGGAGAGGTGAGCAGCCCGCATCCCATACTGTACATCACAGTTAAATCCTTCAATGAACCAATTATGAAAAGCCAAGCATGGGAAAGAGAACAGAAGATTATAATGAATGTTTCTGACATCTATTATCAGGGTATGGTAAAATTCATAAAATTGGCTCAGCAGGATTTTTATTAGGTAAATCTCACATTACGACGGTATTAAGAACAGATCGCCCTCTCAGGGCTCTTAACACGCGCTGATTAATTTCACACCGCCGATCTCTGCCGTGTCCCAGCATGCACTGCTGTCATTTACACATCAGTCCACCCACAGTCGTCTGTGTTTGTCTGTGGCCACATGTGAATGAATACTGAGTCGAAATATCATTCCAGTAATCTTTAAATCCTCTTAGTAACATAAAAATGATTCTTAGATTATTTAAAAGGTCAAACTTGCTCGTAAAAATATGAAGTAAATAAACCCCTGGAAATAACCACCATTAACTGTCACTTATGATAAAACAAACTTCACCTTAAAGTAGATCCACAAGGGATTAAATATTGGCTGAATTACGCAAAGAGAGCCGAGAACTGTACCGTTATAACATTTATACTTAATATTTAATGATATTAATGATATGTGATGCAGGTGGGTGATGACCCACGACATGTAGGACCCTCGGTACTGCCACGCCCCTCCAACAACTTCACAGCCAATCGTAACCTCTGTCAAGATGTAGTTCCTGTCGGTGAGTCATTTCTTAACTTTTTGTATTGTTTATGAGACGGAATCACATTTTGAAGTTAAATCCTTTATCGTATTCAAATTTATTTAGTGTTTTTATGTTTGGCCAATGAGCACCGTGTTTCTTTCTCTCTTTCTCCAAAGCCTATAATGATAAAATAGTAGTGTTTTTGCGGCAGCCGAACATTTTCGAGATCCTGCAGGAGAGACAGCCTGAGCTCATTAGAAATCATTCCCTCAGGTGAGAACACACAAAAATAGCTGTTTACTATATTCATAAATGAGAAACATGTGAATTTGAATGTGTGTGCACGTCTGCAGGGAGAAAGTTCAGTTCATTCGTAATGAAGGCGTGTCTGGTTTAGCTCGACTCTCCAGTGATGCCGACTTAGTGATTTTACTCAGGTAACCTCTCAGTTTTTCTGTGACAACATGGCTAATGTAAAGTATTAGAAAATGGGACCAAATCTACCTGTAAAACCAGTCAAAAATTTCATCACGTTCTCTGAAACAACACAAACACACAAGTTGACTTACAGCCACCGAAAAAATTAAGAGACCAAAGACCTTTATCCAGTTTTTACGAATTGACTATTTATACAGGTTTATGCGTTAAGGTAAAATTAGAATTTTGTGTTTAATTCTGTGAACTACTTTTAACAAAAGTATTGTTTGTATTCGCATTTATTTTCAGAAGATCAGAAAAGATGCTCTGTATTTTTTCATACCTCAGTACTTGAAAAGAAAACAAGTTCTGATTCACTTTTGATCAACACAACAATAATATTTCGACATGTATTTTGGAAAAGCTTAACCAAAAAATGTTGATCATAGTTTTCATGTGTCTTGTCATTCGCATTGCTGTTGGATGACTTTATGTCAACCCTGAGGTTGGATTTTGTTGAAATTCAACAAACATTCGACTGGAAGGGGCACGATACATCTAAAAACTATGATAAAATGAAAGTTTGGAATGGTCTCTTCATTTTTTCCGCACCTTCGTCCGTTTTTGGAAAATTACAAAAAATGCTGATTTCAGAATATGTCTTTCCGTTTTAATACATCTTCAGCACATATTTGTACTGTATTCATGGTATTTTTCTCTGTAGTTTGTTTGAAGAGGATGTGATGTCATACATTCCGCCTCATGCCTTACTACACCCCAGCTACTGTCAATCACCTCGAGGGTCTCCAGTCTCCTCCCCTCAGAACTCTCCAGGTTGGTTATTCATCCATTTTTCTTCTCTTAGCTCCTGTTCTTTGCGTGTTTGGGTGTACAGATGTTATGATGTTTTTATTGTGTTTTATTGTGTTAGTTAGCTGTATTTTTTAAGTTATGATGGCTTAAGTCATTATCGTAGCTTTCCTGTAGCTCAATGGTAAGAGCATTGCGTTAACAACACAAGGTTGTGGGTTAGATCCCAGGAGATTCCAAATACCTATATAAAATGTATAAGATAAAGCAATGTAAGTCGCTTTGGATAAAAGCGTCTGCCAAATGCGTAAAGGTAAATGTACAACACACCAACTGCAGTTTGATTGATTTCAATTGAAATGCACAATAAAATAACGTGATTTTTGAAAACAAACTCTTCAATTTTCGGATTTAGCTTCACTTGATCTATACTTCACATCATTCTTAAGGTATGCAGATATCAGAAGACATACTCCAGAAAATATTCCAGATGTTTCTCTTAAAATTCAAGGATTGATAAAAATCAGGAGACGTTTGCTGTCTATTGAAATTGATATAGAAATGTGCTTTGTGATGATTATCACTTTTCCTAATAAGCAAAATTTTAAACAAAGTGTATTGATTTGACATAATAAAGCGAGAGTATTTCTACGTTATGTAATAATGTTTGGTTGTGTGGTGTGAATGAATCGCATCTTATTTTGTTAAAATGTGAAGAAGTGGTTGCATTTGGATGAACAGCGTAGTCCCCTCTCTCTCCACGTCTCAGGAACACAACGGGCCAATGCACGAGCCCCCGCACCGTACAAACGAGACTTCGAAGCCAAACTTCGAAATTTCTATCGCAAACTGGAGACCAAAGGTTACGGACAGGGACCAGGCAAAGTCAAGTAAGCAGTCGTACTGAGTCCCGTGGTGTAATACGCAAGCACAGACTCTCACTCATGTTTTCTGTGTTAGGTTGATAATCCGCAGAGACCATCTACTAGAGGACGCCTTCAACCAGATCATGTGCTACTCACGCAAGGATCTACAAAGAAGTAAACTTTACGTCAGCTTCGTTGGAGAGGAGGGGTTCGTTTTCAACTTTAAACCGAATCACATTTATATAGATAAACATATATGGATTATTTGATTAAATATACAATACTGTAAATGTATGTGAACCTTACTTATGTAGTATGTGTACTAATATCGATGTAGTGGCACTCTTGTAAGTGTACTATTTTATCACTACTACCACTATGGACTAAATTCTAAATTGGTTCACTTTTTAGCTATAAAATTATACTTTTAAGTATGCGTTAAGTATAACAAGAACAACAGTTTTTTGGTTGCAGTGCAACTACAAGTGAACTTAGATAAAGTTATTAATTATAATACGTGGAGCACTTTTTTAGTTTGTGAAGGATACTCTATGTTTTAATACCGAAGAGTATTTTTATAGCTTTTCTTTCGGTGAACATAACATTATAATAATAATTTTATATTTATAATTATTTCATCGTTACTCAATAAACTTGAACATGGTATATAAGACAGTATCTAAAACGATATAAAAAAGAGTTTGCATTTTTACTTAATTAAAAGAGTAAATACAACTAAAAGCCAAGTGTTCTTATATTACTATAAGTATGTATCCAGAGATTGAGCACATTACTTTTCTGTCCGCATAGATTTACTTAAGTGTCATTTATATGACATAACAATACTACACCTGCACGGCTATTTAGCACACCTTTCTTTTTTATAAGCGATGCGTCACAAATATCATTAGCTTCTTTGAAAAGACATGTTTGGCCAACCAAGCTGATAAGTGCCAAACCAGTTTGGTTTGAAATTCAGTGCGTTGGACCAATCTGGACTTTCCGACAGGACAGGCTTATTCAATCAGAATCGATAAGTTGATTTTAAACACCATTTGTCTGTTTTGGGTTATGCTCAGACTGGACTACAGCGGCCCGTCGCGAGAGTTTTTCTTTCTGGTGTCGCGCGAGCTCTTTAACCCGTACTACGGTCTGTTCGAGTATTCGGCCAATGACACCTACACCGTTCAGATCAGCCCAATGTCTGCCTTCGTGGACAACCATCACGAGTGGTGAGTGCTGATCTGTGTCTGCAAGATGGTGGACTTCTGGTTTCTACCAAGATTAAAGTTGTTGTGTTTTCTGATCACTCTCTCCTTTCAGGTTTCGGTTTAGCGGGCGTATTCTGGGTCTGGCTCTCATCCATCAATATCTGCTGGATGCCTTTTTCACACGACCCTTCTACAAAGGTCTGCTGCGGATGTAGGTTAAACTGACGCTGGCACAAACCATGTTTTGATCATATTTTCACGAGATTTTTTACATCATGGCTTAATGGTTGTTGCATGTGCTTGGAGTGCTCATGTTTATTTTGTGTGTTTATATATATTTGTTGTGGATGTTTCTCTGTCTGTGTAGTCCGTGTGAGCTGAGCGATCTGGAGTATCTGGATGAAGAGTTTCATCAGAGTTTGCAGTGGATGAAGGATAATGATATTGAGGATATGCTGGACCTCACCTTCACCGTCAATGAAGAGGTCTTTGGACAGGTCAGTGCGTGTCTGAGCATCTGGACATATATTTTTTACATAGTTTCTATATTCTTATCGGCAATGATATGCATACAGTATATGCATGAATGTGATGACACAACGCTTCTGTTGCTTATAATAAGTACGTTTACTGTGTGTGTGTTAGATCACAGAGCGCGAGCTGAAGCCCGGCGGTGCGAATATCCCCGTGTCTGAGAAGAATAAGAAGGAATACATCGAGAGGATGGTGAAGTGGCGCATTGAGAGGGGCGTCGTTCAGCAGACCGACAGTCTCGTCCGAGGCTTTTATGAGGTATTCAAATCGTATCAACGCTCAATACTCAACATTTGTGCTACTTCTGACAAATATATATATATAAAATATATATTTAAATAAATCAAGAAGATTTCTGAATATCGAATCGTTACACATTGTTTGGTTTGTAAACGTGTGCCCGCATTAATCCATCCAGATGCAAACAAAAATATAGGTTTTTCTTTTTAAAAATATAAAAAATAATAAAAATACACCTTTTGTAAAATATAAGGCATCTACAGAATTATGTTACTGTTTTAAATGGTACATTTATTAAATGTGATTCTTTTTTAATTAAAACTATAACATTGTATCATTTAAAAAATATTTTTGTAGTGTTAGTAGTGTTACAGGACCATATAAATCATAACAAGATTTTTCATGACTTCAATGAAACCCCATTTAGACATTGTTTGAAGACGCCTTTTTATAATGTTAACAGTATTGTGCTGTTTGTTTAAATTACAAACACTTATTAGTAGACCTTGCTATTATCTGTCTAGGGAGACAAGGTTAATATATTTTGCCAAATTTAAAACTTATAAATAAACAAATAAATATAAAAAATAAACAAATAGTTAATGATATGATGACAGAACATAACCAAATAGCAAAACAAATAAATATAAAAAATAAACAAATAATTAATGATATGATGACAGAACATAACCAAATCGCAAAACAAATAAATATAAAAAATTAATTAATGATATGATGACAGAACATAACCAAATCGCAAAACAAATAAATATAAAAAATTAATTAATGATATGATGACAGAACATAACCAAATCGCAAAACAAATAAATATAAAAAATAAACAAATAATTAATGATATGATGACAGAACATAACCAAATAGCAAAACAAATAAATATAAAAAATAAACAAATAGTTAATGATATGATGACAGAACATAACCAAATAGCAAAACAAATAAATATAAAAAATAAACAAATAATTAATGATATGATGACAGAACATAACCAAATCGCAAAACAAATAAATATAAAAAATAAACAAATAATTAATGATATGATGACAGAACATAACCAAATCGCAAAACAAATAAATATAAAAAATAAACAAATAGTTAATGATATGATGACAGAACATAACCAAATCGCAAAACAAATAAATATAAAAAATAAACAAATAATTAATGATATGATGACAGAACATAACCAAATCGCAAAACAAATAAATATAAAAAATAAACAAATAATTAATGATATGATGACAGAACATAACCAAATCGCAAAACAAATAAATATAAAAAATAAACAAATAATTAATGATATGATGACAGAACATAACCAAATCGCAAAACAAATAAATATAAAAAATAAACAAATAATTAATGATATGATGACAGAACATAACCAAATCGCAAAACAAATAAATATAAAAAATAAACAAATAATTAATGATACGATGACGTAACATAACCAAATCGCAAAACAAATAAATATAAAAAATAAACAAATAATTAATGATACGATGACAGAACATAACCAAATCGCAAAACAAA
Organism: Triplophysa tibetana; assembly: GCA_008369825.1. Lineage (NCBI taxonomy): Eukaryota > Metazoa > Chordata > Actinopteri > Cypriniformes > Nemacheilidae > Triplophysa > Triplophysa tibetana. Next base: position 29,076,197 of record CM017896.1, on the reverse strand, counting down.
TAAATATAAAAAAATAAACAAATAATTAATGATACGATGACAGAACATAACCAAATCGCAAAACAAATAAATATAAAAAATAAACAAATAATTAATGATATGATGACAGAACATAACCAAATAGCAAAACAAATAAATATAAAAAATAAACAAATAATTAATGATATGATGACAGAACATAACCAAATCGCAAAACAAATAAATATAAAAAATAAACAAATAGTTAATGATATGATGACAGAACATAACCAAATCGCAAAACAAATAAATATAAAAAATAAACAAATAATTAATGATATGATGACAGAACATAACCAAATCGCAAAACAAATAAATATAAAAAATAAACAAATAATTAATGATACGATGACGTAACATAACCAAATCGCAAAACAAATAAATATAAAAAATAAACAAATAATTAATGATATGATGACAGAACATAACCAAATCGCAAAACAAATAAATATAAAAAATAAACAAATAATTAATGATATGATGACAGAACATAACCAAATCGCAAAACAAATAAATATAAAAAATAAACAAATAGTTAATGATATGATGACAGAACATAACCAAATCGCAAAACAAATAAATATAAAAAATAAACAAATAATTAATGATATGATGACAGAACATAACCAAATTGCAAAACATGTAGTAAAACTAAATATAGTTAAATATAACTAATTATAAATCTAAAATTAAAACATAAAGTAAACATATAAAATAAAATCTGAATGAAACTACAATGAATCTGTAAACAAATGTATAATAACAATTTCGACATAAAATTTCTTGATGGTTACCGTCTGAACTGTCAGGTTTTTTAAATTTATCCTTTTAATAATGTTTAATTTATTATTAATTGACACAATAGTGAAAGTTTAAATGCAGTGAGGTCTGACCTGTAGGTTGTGGATGCGCGGCTGGTGTCTGTGTTTGATGCACGTGAGCTGGAGCTGGTGATCGCCGGAACTGCCGAGATCGATCTTTCAGATTGGAGAAGCAACACAGAGTACAGGGGAGGTAAAGAGTCACAACAATCTTACTGTATACCTATAAACAACTACTGTGTTACCAGGGTACAGTGATGCCATTAAATATTAGTCATGATATTTTCATGTATTCCATATGTTATTTTTTTGGGGTATTTATTAAAAATTAAAACCTGCCCAATAAACTGATAGTGGACACATTGTGGATGTATCGGAACTGACTTTAATCTGTATTTTGCCCATGCAGGTTACCATGACAACCACCTTGTGATTCGGTGGTTCTGGGCGGCAGTGGAGCGATTCAACAATGAGCAGAGACTCCGACTGCTTCAAGTGAGTGTTGATCACACGGCTCTCTTTATGAGTCTGTGTTCTCCAGTCATGGCTGAAATGTCTCTGTTGTCTCAGTTTGTGACAGGGACGTCTAGCATCCCGTACGAGGGCTTCGCATCGCTCCGGGGCAGCAATGGACCACGTCGCTTCTGCGTAGAGAAATGGGGGAAGATCACTTCTCTACCCAGGTAAGCGTCATCTGTAGTTTAACTTCAAATCTGTATGACTAAAATTGAAAAAAAGACCCCTTTATAACATTCTAAGATCTCTAGACCTCGAAGGCATTTATCTGCAGTTTTGCATTTTGTGCATTTTTTTCATTGCATTTGAAGCAATTTTATTATCAGAATAAACATACTGCATTGCACATTTGTTCCACAAGATGGCGCAAGCTGTCTGTTTTTAATATTGTAGCTAAAACATGTTGGTCCTCCTATCTCTCTCTGTCATTAATACAGATTATTTTGTCTTTATTTTTCTTGCAGAGCTCACACGTGTTTCAATCGCCTCGATCTTCCCCCGTATCCCTCGTTCTCAATGCTGTATGAGAAGATGCTGACCGCAGTAGAGGAGACCAGCACTTTCGGCTTGGAGTGAATGTTCATTTTTGCACTTTGGTCGGATCGAACATATTCTCTTTTTTCAACCTCTTCACAAATTACTCGAACAGACGAATCATACTCTGAAAAAACGAGTTTTACGGATGAACACCGGATGTATTTGGATGTTACACTCGCTCTAGATCCGTCACGCAAAGTGCAAAGTGGTGAAAATATGAAGAAGTTGATATTCCAAAGGACTTTGATATTTTGAGGCTCTTTTTATCTGTACAAAATACTTTTTTATGGACCATCGAATTACAGCACGAGTGGACGGGTTTTGTGTCGTTTTAGATTTGTTCTGTTTCTGATCGCTTGACTGCGTCGTCGTCTTCATTCGCCGCTAAATTTTGCATTGTATGGATCGTCACGTTTTCACGTTTGTATATTTGTTTGTCTCACACGTTTGGTGTGCGTATGCTCGCACACAAACACGTTTAAAAAAGGGCATGTTACACAAAAGTGCACTCTTACTAGCACTTCAACATGAATGTGAACACTATGTGCAAATAATCTTAAAAACGAACAAGCAGTAAACATATAAAATGTAAACAGTAAAATGTTTCCAACTTTGGCCTTTCTGAGAAACCGGGGTTTGATTTCTGATTAAAGAATTTTCTACTGGAATGTTCACAAAGCTATCGAAAGCCTTAAAGTCAACATGAAATTATTATTTATAGTATTTACTTACTTAAATACACATTTTTGGTGTAGTTGTGCAAAAAAATCAACATCTTTCAAACTCACTTTGATGTCTAAATCCTTTTCTTTTATGAATATGGATCTTCTTTTTCCCAAATTTCAATTTTTTAATAAATCACATTATAGGAGTAAAAAAGGGTTTTAAAAAGTTTTACGTTGACTTTAATGGTTTTATATCATAACCTGAGCTTTAGTCAGACATACTCCAAATATTTTTTATTCTTGACCACTTGTCCTGAACACAAACTTGTTTTCTTGAATCAGTCGACGGCTGTCAATCCCAGAGAAAACCATATCAGTACATTCCAGACTTTTCCATTGAGGTTAAATGAGTTTAGCCTTTTACGATACACTGCCATGTCTGCGGGACGCTGGATTGGACACTTGTTCTGAATGTTTTGTATTGGGGTCAATTTTATCAAACTTAGTATCGCTTCCAGTAAAAACTGGCATAGTTTAAACTGCCATGGGGCTTTGTAAGGTCCATCAAATGTTAGAAAAGCAACAGAAAAAAACTTGAGCATATCACGTTTTGGCCGGTTCAGTTACTGTTGGATCATGTTGATTATTTTTGCATTAACGCTTTCGCATTGCTGTGCTGAAATTTGTGCAAAATGTACCAAAGTTTAGGTCCGGCATAGACTGTCCAAGTCCATATTAAATCCTCTGGATTACAAGAGGAGTCTTATTTGAAGCATTATTCAGTTTTGCTCACAATGCTGTTTCCCACTGATCTAAAACAAAAATGTAAAGTAGTACATATAAAATGTGCACTTCAAGAAGTATGTTTGAAGTACAAAGAAAAATTGAAGATGTAAATATAAAAGTACGTATAAAATGTTGCGACTATTGAGTTCAGCTTATTTTACGGGATAGTTCTTAAAAATACATATTTTACATAGATTTAACATCAATGCCAAACCCAATGGTTTTATTGTACCCGAACTCAGTGCCAAGTTTGATTATGCGGAAGAGTGAATGAGATTAAAGAGTATGAGCATGGAATATCATCGACGTATGATAACTTCACAAAGATGATGTTAAATATAGTAGGATAAAGTACTTTTATTGACCCTTCCTTATTGTATGCATAATCTCAGAGATGCTGTGAAGGCCCGTTCACACCATAGGTGTTTGAGAAGTATAAAAAATTATAAAATTCATTTTAAAGTTAAGAGAAAAGTGGATTATTATGTACCCCAATTACACTATAATGATAACTATACCGAGGATGGATATCATTGGACGGTCCTTAAAGGATTAGTTCATCATTTTCGTGATAATTTACTCACCCCCATGTCATCCAAGATGTTGATGTATTTGTTTCTTTAGTTGAAAAGAAATGAAGGTTTTTGATGAAAACGTGTCAGGATTATTCTCCATATAGTGACATCAATGGACTCCAAACGGTTGAAGGTCAAAATGACAGTTTCAGATCAGCTTTAAAGGGCTTTAAATGATACCAGATGATGAATAAGGGTCCTATCCAAAGGAACGATAGGTCATTTTCTAAAAAAATAAAATGTAAACACTCTAAAAACACCAAAAAGTGGTTCATACTCATAAGGGAACCACTTTTATTTGTGTAAATAAAGCTTGTACATTTTTTATATTTTTTGAAAATGACCGATCGTTTCACTAGATTCACTAGAAGACTCTTAGTCATCGTCTGGTAACGTTTATATCCCTTTGAACCTTCAACCGTTTGGAGTCCATTGACATCCACTATATGGAGAAAAATCCTGGAAAGTTTTCATCAAAAACCTTCATTTCTTTTCAACTAAAGAAACACATTTATAAATATCTTGGATGACATAGGGGTGAGTAAATTATCGTGAACATTTATTTTGAAATGAACTTCTCCTTTAATTTTATTAATCTCATAATAAACTTGTGGTGTCAACGCTAATATAGTTGTTGTTGTTGGAGTGCACAGGCCTTAAATGATTTTGTTTTATCGAAGGGAGAATGTAAAATGGTGTTTGGGACATGAAAGTGAGTAAATGAAAAAATTATATTTATTTATTCTTGAACTTTAGTGAAAGCCTGAGCTGTTACATTTCTTCTGAACATCAGAGGTCAGGAGTGTTATCGGATGCTGGGAAACTGGGATCAAAGTTTGTTTATAAGCTACACGCTCATGCTGATATTCATTACTGGACAGTTTCTGCTCTAGACCTTGTCACTTTTGTTTTCCACCAATCACACGCTCTACCACTTGCTTGTGGCTGTTGATTGGTGAACAGCTTTCAATGCTCATTTTTTCACAACAGATGATTGTATAAAGCTGTTTATCTCACGGAAAATGCCTCTCGATTCCTTCATTCCTCTGTTTATAACTGAGCAACAGAAGTTAATTGAACAATGTCTGAAAGTTTAACGGAGGTGCAGAGGTGATCTTGACTGTAGTAATGTTAATATTACGGTGTACTTAATTGTTGTTTGTTAAAGGGGAATGTATTGAAGTATTGTCCGGATCATATTTTACTCTAATATCAAACAAAATGCATTAAGATTGTGTTTGTTTCAGGCAAATTACCCATTTTTTATTATAGTAAATGGGTCGTTCACTCTATAACCACTTTCAGTACAAAAACAGGGTAAATTGTGGTTACAAAACCAAGGTATATTTGTGGTTATTACCATATTTATTTTTTAAGTGAAATAGCACAAATGAATTAAAATGACTTATTCTGAAAAAATATTAATCTCTAATATATTTATTTTATTTTAATTAATCAATTTGTTAGTACATTTCTATTAATATTTAAGAAAAAATGTAAACATTTTAAACAAAACAGTTCAGAAAAAAGAAATTCGCCTGGCTTTAATAAAGAGGTTTATTTAAATTTTTTATTAGCTATATTTTTTACATTTTAGTTTCCATTTTTAGCAATTTTGTTAAACGCTTTTGTCATTTTCTATTTATTTGTCTATTTTTAATGTTGCTTTATTACATTTTTTTATTTAAATTTTCGTTTTCGTTTATGATTATAATTTTTAGTGCCTACAACTTATTTCAGTTTATTTCTGAGGCAACATTTCAACTTTTCATTTAATTCAAGTTTCCCCAATAATTTAAGGCCAATATTTTAGATTTTAATAAACAGAAACATTGTCAAGTTTTCATTTCAGTAATCTAAAATAACCTTGCATTGAATGAATTGCAAAATTTCTTAGAAAGGTCAAGTTAGTTTTGAGGAAAAGTGAATGTTATTTTTTTGTACACGCTTTTGTTTAATATTTTATTATGCAATGACTTTAAGACATTTTATCTCTTCAAATATTTTTGGGGCCACTGCTAGTGAAATTCATCTGCAGGCGTTACCATCTGTGAACAGCAGATGACAAACCAACTCTATATATTCACAGTGTCGCCCGCCTGAAACCAAATCCCATTACAGAGTTCTTAAAATGTGCTTGCATCTGAAATGTTCACCAACCTCATACAAACGCCTCAAAACTTTGCTATACATCCATGAAACATTGCACAATGATGTGAGTTTTCATTCAGTTCAGTCTGCTAGATCAATTAAATAGATGCTTATTAGCACCTTGACTCCAGAACACTCAGATCTTCCATTGGGAGAGACGCTGCTTTGCCGCATGAAGGATCTTGTTGACGTGGGATGTTATACGAGTTTTCGTCATACGATGGACTGTTGTGTGAAAATTGGGTCCGGGCATCTTGTGTGCTTCGATGAGGCAGTATTTTCAGGGCCCCTTAGAAACCTATTTGAGCTGTTTTATCTGTCGAGTAGCGCTTTACTGACACTACCCATAAACCCTTGTGCTTTTAGTGTGACATGGACCGTGCTCAATATGTGCGTGCATGTTTGTGTGTGTGTAGAAAGCAGGGGTGACCCTGAGCCATAGCAGCTGGTGTGTGGGGCCCACGGGACACGATAAACTCATTGGATATATAAGAGTAAATCAAAGAGGTTACTGTTATGTTTTACTTATATTAGGATGAAAGTGTGTGCATGCCGATTAATAACCCTTGAAAATGATTTGGACTTTTCAGTCAAATCTTACAAGCGATACACACCCCCAAACTGACAACTATATTCAATTATCGACCTTGAGAAAGCGAAGGCACATTCTGCTCTGACAAATCTTTTTGGTTAAAATAATGCGCATATGGTACCCTTTACCCCTTTGGAGGAACGACTTTTGAAATTGTCTTTTGGGGTTTTCTCCTCATCAACATGAGGTAGACTATAGATGTTGTGTTATTTACCTGCACTTCTCTACATGAGCTAAAAAATATATTTTTGCTTAACCCCATGTATCTGTAAAATGCAATGGTATGTATTCTCAAAAGTGTCCTGATGTACCACATACCAAGGTGATCGATCAGTTCTACCATCACTGTATAACCAACGTGATACAGCAGTACTTTATTCTCGGAGTGACAATAACTGCTTTCAATCTTAAATAAGTCCACGTTGATCTATTTAATCTAGCCATTTATCTTGACACGGATAGAAATCATCTCTCTGAAAAGTCTACACTGAACATAAACAATGGAAACACGAAGACAGATAGATATTTTCCCCGCACACTCGGACACCCACAGCTCACGAGACGCCTTATCTTAACACGTTTACAAAAACACATCTGTCCTAAAGTTGATGGATAGCTCTGATGGGATCACATGAGACGTGGCGCAGACGTTACGCCAGCATCGAGGAGAAATACACATGATAAAATAATGAAGCAGGAATGATGTGGACTTCCATGGGTCTATTTTTACGTGCATGGCATGGGGGAAGCAGAATGGAAAAGCAACGGTGTCTTGCATTATGCATGCGTCTAGAGAACACCAGTATAGGACACACAAAAACACCACTTTATGCTGTGTAGCTACAGAAATAAATATTGTTTATGATAAGCATTACTTGGCTTACGCATTTTAGGATTTGTACTTGAATGCATATATTAAATGAGCCGAGTAGAAATAAACACATGCAGTTTTTACAAACTGTATTTTTACTCATGTTGAAAAGTGTTGAGGTGGTTATAGGTGGTTGCTAGCGTAAGGCTACTAGGCGGAAGCAAGAGAAAACCTGATCCAAGACGAACATCACTGAAGTTTTGTAACTTGTAAATTGTGATTTACTTAAAAAAATGATAAATTATTGTACAAGCGCTTGAGAAAATGACACAAGTCCTTCTCGTGCTCGCGGGAATTCAATAATTCCTACTTCAACTCGGAAGTAGCGTAAAGTTTTTAGTAAAATAAAAGATTACAAGTGTCTGCTAACATTAAAAGAGCGTATTTCCATAAATGATATCCGGGTTGAAAGTGGGAATTATGGAAATTTACAAGAGTATGTGAAGGCAGGTTACTGACTCCTATAGAAGGAATAATACAATGGTTGTCAAAAGTTCCCCAGAACTGTTTAATGTACTACATTCTTCCAAATGCTTTTTGTAACGCAACAAAAAAAATGATAAAGTCATTTTCATTGTCCATCACAACTTCTCCATTCAACTGGGTTGATCATCACATCTTCTAGAACGGCCAGAAACGTGGGAGTGGTGATCGATGATCAGCTCAACTTCACAGATCAGGTTGCCAGCACCACTCGGTCCTGTAGATTCATCCTCTACAATATCAGTAAAATTAGACCTTTCATATCCAAGCATGCTAGGCAGGTCCAAGTCCAGGCTCTTGTTCTTTCCAGACTGGACTAACGCAATGCGCTACTAGCTGGACTTCCTGCTTGAACGACAAAACCTCTACAGATGATCCAGAAAACAGCAGGTCAAGAGTGGTCCTCAATGAACCGAAGAGAGCACACGTCACTCCTAAGAATAAGCTAGATTGGCTCCCTATAGTCGCTCGCATCCAATTCAAGACTCTGCTCCTGGCCTACAAGACCGCCACTGGTTTGGCACCCCCTTATCTTCAGTCACTTATGCAGACTTATGTACCCGCCAGATCCTTACGCTCTGGAAACGAACGACGTCTTGTGGTGCCATCCCAGGATCAGCCGATTCTGTGGCCATCTTTAAGCATCGGCTGAAAACACATCTCTTCCGTCAGCACCTGACCGATCATGTCTGATTTCTATATCTTTTCTACAATATCTAAAAAAGTTTATAAACTATAACTTGGCTCTGTACACTGTAGAAGGCTTTGTGAGACATATTTTTATTGCTCTTATGCTTTTTGTTGTCCTAATGTTTGACCCAATTGCTTCCATTGTTTATCCAACTTGTAAGTTGCTTTGGATAAAAGCGTCTGCTAAATGACTAAATGTAATTTTCCCCACTATGGGTGTTAATGGGTGTTGAGATCTGTTTGGTTACAAGCATCATTCCAAATATTTTGGATGTATACACATTTGGAAAAACTCAAACGATGACAGAATTGTCATTGATGGCCGAAGTATCACTTTCAGTGTATGTCTGATCTCGTAAAAAGGTTATGGCACAAAAACAGTGCTTGAAACGCCAAAATATATACGTGACCCTGGACAACAAAACAAGTCTTATGGGTCACTTTTTCGAAACCTAAAGCTGAATAAATAAGATTTCTATTGATGTATGTGTTGTTATAATATGATAATATCTGAGATATTATCTGAAACGCAAAAAATCTAAATATTGAGAAAATTGCCTTTGAAGTTGTTAATCAGAGGCACAGTGACAGGCCATCCACTCACAATAATAAAGTTTTTATATATTTAAGGTAGGAAATTTACAAAATATCTTCATGAAACGTGAACTTTACTTAATATCCTAATGATTTTTGGTATAAAAGAAAAATCAAATATTTTGACCCATACAATGTATTTTTATATTTAACTAAAAATGTTCCCGTGCTACTTAAGACACACATACACAACACATAATATATAACGTAATCTTGCTTTGGAAAGAACCACTTGCAGAAACAAACTTCGGTTCGGCAGGTTCGAGAAATGCCATTATTGATCCGAGGAAGGAAGGGACTCTGTGATAAAAGCACAGCTTCATGGATAGTGAAGGATGCGTATTTGATTTTAGTAAATGAAGGCTGATTTAAATAAAAAAACTGTGAGGGAAGTGTGAGTGTCCATAAGCAGCCGTGGGTTTGGATCTCTGGAGACGGGTGCTGACTAATGAGGAGCCTTTTCTGAATCCAGCCGTGATGATTAAGTGTTAATTGCAACAGGTCAACTTGACACATTTCCAATAATTGGAAATATTTGGGGCCTTTCTGATTTGCAGCACAACACAAAAGAATGCATTAGGGTTCCTAATGAGATGTCTATTTAGATTGCGCATGACCCACTTGACTTTCCGATGTCTCCTTCAAGGATTGTTGAGAGTTACAAGTAGATGCAAGATTCAATGAGATGTGTTTATCTCCGAACAGTGTTTGTAAAATGACAACAAGGCCCTTATCAAAACATACGCTGGTTTTACTGTAGATTTGACTACTTTGGGAAGCTATGTACCCAGAATGTCAGAAGAATGTGAAACGTGTAAATATAGTTTTCAATTTTTATATATAGCCTATATTTAAAAAGAATGAAGCATTATTGTATTGCATATTTTTTCAATTCCTGTCTTCTGTCGTTTCTGTATGTTTGACGTGTAAGCATATCAATAATTTTACAAATATTAAAATTATGAAATTGTGCGTTACTTTGGATGATGTATCTCCTAAATACATTATCTATATGAGAGATCTTTGACAAGTGATGGCACACTGATATCTCATGCTTCGGACGTCTTAAGTTCTGCTATCATCCGATCATGTGACATCCATGAAAATCGACTGAACTGGATTCTCAACAGCTCTTGGGAGACCGAATCGAGGGGACGGGTTACGAAAGAGATCCTACAGGCGTACGACAAAATAGAGTAACACGGCACGGCAGCGTTGTTTATAATAAAGCTGTTGTGAGTGGCGAGATAAGCCGAGACGCTGAACTCTATTTCTAACTTGGCAGGCTTGTAAACACTGCCAAATGTGACAATAATGTCCTGTAACCACTGCCAGCTGCCTGCCACATACCTGACAGATCTCAATGATTCACCTGTTTCGCCGCCAATAGGGTTTGTAAGGGCTGTCCCAATGCATTAAGAACTCTGAGGCCTGTAGATTCTTGGAGAGCTTTGGATCGAGACCATAGCGCCAGGCCGACAACATCCGAGAGGTTCCAAAGGGGTTCGCTCTGCCCGGGTTTCGCCCCTCTCGGGGGCATTTTTAAGCTTTAAAACGAGATTTGACAGTTTAGAATAGGCCAAAAATGCGTAGATTCGAACTCGTCGGAAGTATGATTGTCTACGTTGCAGTCATCCGAAGAACAGAATGCATTAGAAGAAGACGTTTAATTCTAATCACACAAAGCTTCTCAGTTAAAGGACTAATTCAATTAGGCCCGGAGAAGAATTCACCTCTTTGTTTTGGTGCCGGGATGAATTAAGGTTTAAATAGACTTGATACAGACTGTCAGACTTCATTAGAAAACACCGATCTGACAAAAAGAGAGGCAAAGAGAGAGAGAGAGCCGCGACACAAAGGCATCGGTGCCGGCGTTATTCAGACCGCTGGTATAAATTAAACATTGACTCTACTCGTACGGCTGCCGAGACAAAAACGCTCCACTGATTATATGCTGTCAGCGTGCAGCAAACACAGCCAGTGGAAGTGAAGGTCAAACATGTAGGCATTTTGCATGAGAGAGAGACTCGGGTTTAGGGTTTGATTGATGTTACTCTTTTCTTCCGCATCGTGTCAGTTCCTGCTCTAGCAGCTTTCCAAATCTGAAATGATGCGGGAGATGAGAAGCGTGTGAGAAATTTGCCTACTTCAATTCGTTTCGAGGTCAGACTCTAAAAAACACAACTGAAATGTATTATTTAAGAAAATGAATATTTAAAGTCACTGCATGACGTCATACTTTCTCACAAAAATGAATTTGAAATACTTGTGACGGGCAACTGAAAGAAAAAACCAACGTGCATTCGAATAATGATTTATAGATTTTTAGACTAATAAATAGTTTGGTTGGTTCTCATCACACAATTTTTATAAATGTATATTTTTATCAAACACGGGTCGAGATTTTTTATGGTTATGAAACACTGGCAATGTACAGTATTTGGTTCAAGACATTCAATTTATTAAACATCTGTCTCCTTGCAGACATCTGATAAATGGGAATAAATGTCAAAGACATACATAATATGTATGTTTATGTATATAGCTTTGTCATAAAAATTTGACATACTTGTTAATGTATGCAACAAAACACTTAAAAATGTATCGTTTTCATATAGATAAATAATAAAGAAACAACAAATTTCTTTAAATGGGAACAGTGGATATACACATTGTATAGTAAAAAACCTTTTGTGTTTTATGGCTGTACAGATACTTTTAGAATAGGCTATTGTATGTTTCAAGCAGACACAGTATGTGGAATTCATATATGTGCATATTAGAGATGCACTGATTCTAAGTCTTTCCACCGTTACATCCGACTATTCCGAGTGATATCTGCCGATACAGATAGTTTGGTGATTATATTAACTCGGATTAACTAAATTCTGAAGATTAAATGAATATTTATTTATGTTATTAATGCATATAATGGTTATTACATTTACATTTAGTCATTTAGCAGACGCTTTTATCCAAAGCGACTTACAAGTGGGGCAGGTAATGGAAGCAATTAGGACAGCATAAGTACAACAAGAGCATAAGTGCAATCAAAAAGAAGACTGGGTTCATATAGCCTAACACAGTATACAGAATCATTCATTCATACATTTTTTTTTTAGAATAGAGTAGAGAAGAAAAGAGTATTGAAGAAAAGCGTAGAGAAGAAAATAGAGTCAGAACAGATCAGTCAGATGTTGTGTCACATTATATGCATTATTAATGCATATAATGGCAATTCAAACAATTTTGGGATTTTAAGGACACATAGAACTTCATTCATGCTTTTATTTCTTTCGGTCTTGACTATTGTAACTTTCTTCTTTGAATAAACATCATTCTTTATAGCATTTATGTTTAGTACAGAATGCCGCAGCCAGACTTCTGACACAAACTAAGTTAATTCATCCTATTATACCTGTTTTAGCAAATTGGTTACCTGTTTATTTTAGGATTGATTATAAGATTTTATGGTAACACTTTGCATTAAGCTACCCTTTATAAAGCCTTTATAAATGTGTTCATTAATGATTAATAAATCCATTACAAATGCATTATGAGCGGTTATTACTGCATGAATAAAAAAGAGGGATTCTAACGATTACCTGCCAAAAAGAGAGCCCTTTTTAACTCACATATTATAAATGCTTAATAAATGTATTTATTCATTATTTATTTTACTCGAAAGCAGAGTCATTACTATCTTGATGTTGTTTGCAATATAGTCTGTCAGACTGTAGGGTCTTACATTGTTTTTCTTATACCGGCTCACTATTTGGCATGTATTTGTTAGAATCTCCCTTTTTATTCATGCAGTTATAACTGCTTTATAATGCATTTATGAATGACTTATTAATCATTAACGAACACATTTATAAATGCTCCGTAAAGGGTACCTTAATGTAAAGTGTTACTGATTTTATAATTGACATATAAAGCCTTAAACGGACCTTTGTACTCGCTTTTTAGACCATAATCAAACAGCCAGATGTCTGAGATCTTGTTTTGAAGAATTGCTAGTTGGTCCAAGAACTAGATATAAAACTAAAGGGGAAAGAGCATCTGCAGTGAGGGCTTCTAAGGAATAGTGTGCCTGAGGATATCGGAGCATCAGATTGTGTGTCTGTTTTTAAATGTCGCCTGAAAACGTACATTTGTAGATGTGCTTTTAGGATTGTGTGATGTCTTTTGCGTAGCGCTTCTTGAATGTAAGTGTCTGTAATGTATGTTAAGTAAAGCACTTTGTGCGTTGTAGCTTGAAAGTGCTGTAAAAATAAAATGTAACTCGCTAACTTACCATTAAACATCCGATAGTGTGAAAATTTTCCTTTTATCGGCCGATACCGATTATTGGATGATATATTGGTACATATCAACATTTATCAAACAAAACCTCATGTATGTGTTTACCTATGGCTAAATATCAGATTTCTGTTTGAACGCTAGTGTTTCATAACATTCATTTTAAATATAAACAAAGACATTAATATTAACGTGTTACATGTGTGTATATGACATACATTTATATGTCACGAATGTAACGCTATTTCTTCTACTGTAGTTGCCATTATGGTTTTATACGTTATGAGTAATTCGTTTTGTGAGAGAGTATGATGTCATACCGTGATCTCGTGATGCTTATTTCATTGGTAGGTCAGATTTCTTATGCGCTCGGAAAGCATGACATCACTTTATATGACTGTCCTGGTAAGATGAAATTGGACAACAGGCCTGTGCAGATATAAGGCGATGTATAGCTTATGTTATGGTGTGTGTTGAATTTTAAGTCAGGATCAAAGGGTGTAGTGATGGTCTTGGGGAGTACGAGGGCAGGGGTGTATTATACATATGCGTAGAACCGCGGGATCACAGACCTTGGGGTTGGAGAGCATTGAGTTCAGTATATGGAAGGGTATGTTAACATACAGTATGTATGTGTGTGTGATCAAAGCGGTTTATATGAGACCCTGCCCCCCCATCAGCCGGGACAGAATCCCCCCAGCCGCGAGCATAATGTCATATTGTGATTACAATCCAGCGTTCAGTAAAAACCAGCCAGCATGCTATTAAAATTTCACACTATAAATATGCCTTTCACACCATTGGACAAAGGTGAATACCCCATGTGCTCTTATGGCGTAGTTTGGTGGACGTAAGAGACTACGTTATTAAAAATGATCTATGTTTTTATATCAAATCTGGGTCTTTTGAATTGTCTCTTATTAGTTTTCTGCGCCCTGACCCTTTCCGTTAGATTTTAAAAGCATGTTTATTCCTTTTATTAAGCCGTCTTTACTCGTGAGGGCCATTGGCAGTTCCCCTATTCAGGTTTTACTATAATGTTATATTACTTATTTAGTTAGCAGACCCCAGCGCACTCATAAACTGGTTTATCAAACAATACAATTCCTCTGTGAAGTTCTCATTATTTCAGATTCAAAATATACAGCGCACGTTACAATAGAGCGAAATGGATGAAATTGGCCCATAGGACTCGATGCAATCATCTTCAAAGCACAATTACACCGAACAACTGAATTTTCCTGTATCATCTCTGCAGTCTGTGACTTTGATCAGCGCATCCCCAAAGCCCACCCTCCAACCCCCCGTTTCCAGGCAGTACGGCCCCAGAGCATCTCTGCTCTGTCATTTTCCCCTCGCATGCCCCCTCCGCCGGGGGACGTTTCTCCTGGGACTCTCTTTGTTTAAAGCAAATAGGCAGAATCCCAGCCAAGGCAAAATGTGAGAGCTTCCATTCATATGCACATACTAATCTCGTTTCCGAGGCCAAGAGCTGACTAAGTCGGGAAAATGCTGAGTAAATCTTATAGTGTCAACCTGGTGCCATTCGAAAGCAAGAATAAAAAGACTATTGTTCAGTTCACACCCAATTAACATAATCGCATGTTTCGTACGCTGCCATTCACGAATAGAAAGATGTCTTTGTGGTTGCATCTCGCAAAAATGTGTACGGGTCATGTTTCACCCACAAAACAATGAGAGTGAACTGTGTCAGATAAAACAAAAATGTCGTCATCATTTATTCACTCTCTTGTCATTTTAAACCTGTATATGAAGATATTTTGAGAAATGTCTCTGTGGTTTTGTGTCCATACAAGGGAAGCCAATGGGGGGCCAATGTTGTTTGGTGACCGACATTCTTCAAAATATCTTCTTTTATGTTCCGCAGAAGAAAGAAAGTCAAGCAAGTTTGAAATGACATGAAACGTATTTTAATAATCCTCCTCAGATTGTCAACACAGTTATCCAGTCATTCTTTCATGATACATGTTGTTTAATGTAAAAATTTCAAAAGCACATTGAATTACAACTGTATTTGTACGATTTAACTTTTAAGAGAAATAAACGCCCCATATAGAGGCTTCACTCTAGTTCAGATGGCTTCTCTGTTCCCCAAAGTGCACTAGACGCGAAGCATCATGTCAGTATAATTTTAAAATGATAGGCAATGAGGCCGACAGATACAAGTGAATGAATCGTAAGATGAGGGTGCCCGTTTCAATTATGTACATTAGTTATAGATGAAGAACCTTTTGGGAATAACCCGCACCGAATACATTTGCAGAATTAATAAACTGTGCAAGGCCATTTTCTTGTACGTAATTGCACCCTAATTATCCATTAGTTATTGAATTACCCCTTTATCTGTTTGTCACGGGCAGAAGCTTAATAAATGGCAGAGAAATCATCAACTCGCTTATCTATGTTGTAAATTGCCGGACGGTGAGGAAACGCAAAGAGACCAGATTCAGCTACATTAGAAGATGCAGAAAAAGATTGAGAGAGAGAGGGAGAGAAAATTTTCATCTTCCTAACGCAAGGACTGTTGTGTGCTAGCAGCATAATATGCGCCTGAATGTCACAACAATAGAGAAAACAATGAATCTGCCCTGACCTGATGTGTCCAATATATGTTCATAACATTATATTATAATAAACCTTTATTCTGCTACTTAAATGTATATTTTGCTTTTGTAAATCTTTGGTAAAACTATATTTACATGTGTAAATGTTTACATATATTATCAACCAGTGTAGTGGAGTAGGCGGGGCGAGACCGTGGTTAGAGACCGGTGAGTAATTGTTAATGAGCGCCAGTTGTGCGCGCACCAGTCTCGTATCACAAAGAGATCGGGAGCATAAATAGAATGAGCGTCCGGACCGGATGTTTTACTTCCGTGTTTTTGTTTTGTGATTTGTTTTGTTCGCCGGTTGTTGGCGGTCGGCCATAAGGGGCCGCCGGCCGTTATTATTTATATTAAAACTTTATTTAAATGTCTGCCGGTTCCCGCCTCCTACCTTCCTTTTAATGAACCTCGTTACATTGGTGCTGAAACCCGGGAGTAAAACATACATACAACCATAAAACATGTTCGGGCGAGGATTTTGGCATTTTTCTCAGAAAATTATTTTGACTAACTCGGAATATTTGTTTATTAATTTAATGAATTTATATTTTCTCTGCTGTATTGTAAATCATAAATGGTTAAGATCAAGATTAGATCGACTACATTCTGTGACTGAATGAGAAGTTTTGGTTTATCCGACGCAATCTCATGGCAATTCGTAATCATAACTATTTTATGAGGTGGCTAATTTGTATGATTTACGAATTTTGTAAGTTATTCAGGCCTGTGATGATATATATAAAAAAAAAGCAATACGCGTCAAACATCATCATTACAAATGTAGCCTACTTTGTTATCAAGAAAATACATAAAAAGGTTTGAAGAACAGAGTTAGAATACCAGATGACCCTTGGCATATCCTGGAACTATGGGTGCTTCTCAATCAGCTCCCTTGTTCATGGGTAATGGCACTGGCAATGGCAATTTTTCATTCGCAAAATTCTTCCAGTGCACTGATTACATTTGTTCCCCAAAAATTCCCACAATGCAACACAAAAGTCAGAGAGCATCGCTGCGTCCCAAATCGCATACTGTTACAGTACATACTGAATTTAAATAAGTACAAACCTATCGGTTGTTAAAACAGTATACATTCTATATACTGGGTCTGCCATGTTTTATGTCATAGATTAAAACGTGAAAATATTTAGAGGCTTTGTTTGCCACAGATCTCGTTTCAGGTGATTTACCAAAAGTCCAAATACCATTAGAGTTCTGGGCGATGGAACCGGAAGTCTTAAAATGCTAACTCGCTTACGGGTTTGCTTAAAAATATACGTCATCTCTGAGCTAGTGCCTGTTTGCATAAAGCACCTTAAGTTCTTAAGTGTAACACTTAAGGGGTGATTGCCATTTACCAAAGACAATAGGAGAATAACTTAAGTAAAACTTAAGGTATGTTTAGGGGACACTTAAGGGAGAATTACACTTAAGGTGCTTTATGCAAGCGGGTTGCACTGGCCAACATAAACTTAATGAAGCGAAACAGAACTTTAAAATGATTAACGTTTATTTAATGCAAAACACACATTGCTAGACAGGCAGGGAACACAATCTACTTAACTGTTGAATTTAGACCAAATTTGTGCACGGATATGTAACGATATAAAGTGTTTCACATATGTATTTAAAATTATTATTAAAAAAATAAAGCCAGGGAGATTGTTTTTTCCTGTTGTTGATAATTACCAGCTGTGAGTTATCACAACGCAGTGACGTCACTGGAAAATAAGTGAACGATATCCCAATGTGAAGTGAGCAAGGGTCCTTACCAGTGCCCCCGGACCCACGATTCACGGATTAACCACCTCGGGAGCCCGTGTTAAGCGTTCTTCTTCTGTGTCCTATATTCAGAGTTTCTATGTGACAGCGCCCTCTGGATTTCAGATGTGGCAGAATTATAATATATCATTACAATGCCATAATTGAATGTTCAGAGGATTCTTATTCAATCCCAATTGGGGTATTTTATTATTTTTGTTTTCAAAAATTGCATTAGCAATCCAAATCCTAAATTAGCATGCAATGTACGTTACACAAAAGCCGTCTGCGCTTGAGCTTCGAAATAACAAGCACAAGATCAATACGTTTCTACCATTTATTACACATAATGACATTCTTAAATAAAAATGCTTCACTTAACAGTTCTTGCATAGATATATTACAATACCAATTTAAAAAAGAATTATGAAACAAACCGGTAACAAAAATAAACTCTTTTTCCTTTTTCCTTAATAAAGAACATTGTCGTACTAACATCATATAATACAAATAATATATGCAAACACTTTTTACAGCAAAGAAACCAAAACCAAAAAGAACAGCATAAATATCGGGAGCAAAGTGGAAAGCGTGAAATGCCTGCAGAAAGCCTACGGATCGGAGTTAATTTACAGCGGGAAATGTGGTAGAAAGGCTTTAACCGGAAAACTACACTACAAGTGCAACGAACATCGGAAATCACTCTGTTTATCGTCGTCGTACCATTTATTTGAAAGCTATTAGCACAGCGTTTTGAGCAGTGGAACGGGACTAAAACACAACGCTTTAATAGTGAGCGCACAGTGAGAAGCTGCTAATGTGAACGTACGAACTAATGCTTCAATCCGAAAATAACGCACAAACCTGTAAAACTGACTAAACGTACCGTCACGAGATATGAAACATGGAATCGCGGTGAAGTCCTAATTTAATGTTCCCTGCATTGTCGTTAGCATCTCAGCCTGTCGTTAAGGTGTAAGTTTGCAATTTTAGCGTGTAAAAATGTACCTGCGAGAGTGCGTCGGTAATTACAAATAATTGCAAGATCCCACAAGCGAAGAGGTCAGCAAGTTGTCGCTGCTGTTTAAGTGGGCGAAAGGCAGAAGGTTCGTACACACTCGAGAGAAACTAAAGACAGTGCACATAAAACAAGTCCAGAAGAGCAGAGAACAAGCTCTCTGCGGGATTTAACAGGACCATTAAGACAAACTCATTAGCCGCTTTTTGCCAGGTAACGTCCAAAATTGGTCCTTCCGGAGGATTTTAAAGACTGAATTTAGCAGAAAAGAAAGATGCACTTAAACTGAATAAATGGTCAGAAATCCATCAGGTAAAGTACAAGCGAACGTCACGGGTTGTTGACCAAGTGAAATGGCATATTTACATACACAGCAGCATATACATAGAGTATATATGAAGAGCTCGATTTGTAGTATGAATACTGGTTTATAACATGAATATTTTTGGTGGGGACACACTTCCAGATCACATTTCAGTTTTTAATGCTTTTAGGTCAATTAATTTAGATTGTTTTTATTTGACTTTTCTCGATGTGATAAAAATGACATTCTGTATTAACAGTTTTCTATATAATAGTAAAGTGTCGCAATGCAAAAAAAACGACTTTGTTTTCGTAAAGCAAAAGTAACGTTTTACTGAAATATGAGCTGGATGCGTTCACGGATGCTTTATGCCACGATTCTGTTCCTGTTTATTTCAGATTTGCAGTAAATTAAACCGTCAAGCGTGTGAAAATCTCGCATCATCTCCGTAATTAGGTTACAGCAAATATGAGTGATTAAATGACGTCCTGCTTGTCATGTTTCATGTTTCGCTTGCTTTTAACCGACAACATTTGGTAAGCTTTTGACTACAAAATGTAAATATTTCATTAAAATCCCACAGGAAAACCAAGTTATTTGGATATGAGTGACTCGGCTGCCCCGGGTCTCGTCCACCTCGGGTCTCTATTACTTCTCGTGGAGCTAATGCGGACGGAGAAGGAGGTAAGCTGACACCTGACTACACGGGTGAAATTGACTGTGTCGGGCAGTTGTGATAAGATCTCGTGGTCAGCACAAGCGCGGCGTGCGACCCCGGCGAGGTGCCACTCCGTTCCACCCCATTGAGGGGGCGGCCAGGGTGGCCGCTGCCGGGAGAGCCCAATTCGATTCTCATTACCCATACTGCCTTTCTGTCAAATTTTCTCTCGTTGGTCCATGTAAGACGAGTGAGTGAAATGTTAGAGATGACTGCGCGGTTTCAGTCACGGATATCACTCATTTTTTTAACACCTAATGGTGTTATTTTATTGATAGATATGCTTAGAAATTTCTGAAAAAATGTAGAATATTCGTTTTTAAACAACCGTTCTTCAGTTCGTCGAAATATGTCAATGTTACCATGTTTAAAAAAACGTTCAATTTGATTCTGTTGTTGCTTCTCCCTTGTACCCTAGACGCATCAATATGATCATCATTGATGTTAATATACAATATGAGTTGTATGCGGTGGTTAAAAAAATTAAATCTGAGTTTGTTGTGCTTATTTTATACATTTTCATATATGGGCCTCATTCAACTCCTATTGTCTTCTCACTGATGTACCAATTGGCTTCCGCCACATATCTTCCTTAAAGGGGTAGTTCACCTAAAAATGAAGTTCTGTCCTTACACTCCAAATCACTATGAAGAAACATTGATGTTGTGAAAGTAACGGGGATCTTGTAAATTGCGTCCCAAAAAAGCACCATAAAAGTTAAGACATGAGAGTTTTGACGCCATTGGTCCTTAAGTGTCTTGTGTCTATTGAAGGCCTGCTGTGAAGTGCCATATTTGTAGCACAAATGGTGTAAATTTGTCTTCTCTCACACAAAGCTATTGTTTAGCTGTGGAAGAGTTGGAATATAGCTTACAAATGGTGTGGACTTCTTTTATGGTGCTTTTTTGACATCTTTGTACACTCTTATTTTCATCGTAGGGTAAACAGCACTTTGGATTTTCCTTTGTGTTCTAGGTTTGAAATGATGGGAGGGTAAATAATGACTGATATTTAGGGTGAACTGTCCCTTTAAATTCACATGTTTGCAGGATCTGTCGTGGGCAGATTGAGCCTTACAGCTGCCTGGATGATTGCATAGCTGCAGGGCCGTCCAGAATGAAACAACCTTACATTCAATAACACTTTTCTTGAAAAGTGCTCGATCCCGCAATTGATTGTACGTATTTTAAGCCTCATTTTTACTTTACAATTTTTTTCTGTACAGCCATTTTTAACCTGCAAAACAAGGCATACGGTAATTTAAAAAATAAAAATCAGCAACCCCACTTAAAAGCCTACAAGAGCAGATGCGTCGTAATTGTGAAATCTCAATTGTTGAACCAGCAAAACTATGTTCACTCTTAAATACACAACGGACACCTTTCTTACAGTAAAACGCTTTCATTCATCCGATCTAAAATAATGGAAAATATCTGTCCAGATGTTTTGTGTGGACATATTTTGATTTGTTTACAAATTGAAACTTTAATTGCAAACCTCTGCCATCTTGATTCAAATGGAAGTCACATATTCGGTTGCCAAGTTTGTACAGATACCACTTCGCTTTTCATGCTAAAATTCCAGGGTATGAGAGAAAGTTTCAAGGGTCATAAATTAAGTTGAGGAATGCTCAAAACGTGTGCAACAACATAACTGCTTTTCTTTTTTAGCGACTAAAAGTTTGCGTTTATTAGAAATGAAGTCCCACAATTGCCGTCTGTGCCAGTGTGGAACCCTCTGTTCTTTGCTTGTGCATATGGCAGTTTTTGGTCCATTTCATTTCTTTTTTTTCTATTTTGTACACATCCACAGGAGAAACGCAAAAAAGCCTTAGGAATAATATAACCCAGTCACCAATCAAAAAGATCTCTTCCTTCATTTTTCCTTTAAAAAAGTCTCAAAGTGTCGCTGCGCAGCTATTGGTTGGCAGGGCGGGACTCGAAAGAGAGAGGTTTGTCCACGTATGCAGAAGGTGAGACTGATTCCTCCGCTGCGTCCAATCAGATTCACATTTGAGCAGAAAAACAAAACTCCACGTTGTTGCCATTTAAATCCATCTTCCCCGTTCCACTTTTGATCTTGGCGGGATCATGGCGGAAACATAATCCTTGCTCAAAATGGAAAAGCAAATAAATGTGCCTCGGAAATCCATTTACGGAACATCTCTAAATCATTCTCCAATGGATTCGTATCTCGACTTGATGTCCAAACTGTACTGCCTTCCGTCAATTTGTCACAATAATGCATACGATGCACTTTAAATAGACAAAAATGAATTGTATCTTGGAAATGTAGGAAAGCAGTAGAAGTAGAAACAGATGCTTTGATTATTAAGCAAATACCTATTAAAGTATAGTCCGCACAGTTGATCAGATAAAACGTCCACAAAGTTAGCAAAGCCCGATCCCAGATGTGACTTGGATCTTGCCAACCAAACCTCAAGACCTGTTTAAGAACATCCAATGACGGTCCATCGATAACGGCCCTCTATCGGTCTCTCACAGGGGCCCCCTCTGCTGGGCCAGGTGAACAGCCTTAGGTTTATCCAGCTCCTTATCCAATCCTTCTCTTTCTCTACCTCCTCTCTGTCTCATCCTCCACCTCGCCTTTTGTCTCGTCCTCTTCCTCCTCAGATATGCCTCTTCATGTGCAATGCCAAGTGGTCAGATCGAGAGAAACACCTGCGGTTGAAAGAAACATGATTTAGATGGTGTGTGGTAAGGATATATCAATGTAGTTTAATTTATATCGCGGTATATTTTATGCGCACCAGGGTGTACATTATATACTTTGGTATACCGCGTTTTCTTGCTTAAATTTAATGCAAAATGTTGAATGCTTTCTAATTTGCAAGTCACTTTGAATAAAAGCATCTGCTTAATGAATAAATGCATTTTTCACTACCGCACTTGTTTTTCGTTACAACCTCTGAAAGGGATCCTGACAGAATAAGACGATTTCTATTAGTTGCATTATTAAAAGCACCTTAATCCTCACATATTTCATCTAAAAGATTAAGTAAAGTTGACATCGCTAACGCACAAGACTAGCCAATTGTCAGACGCCTTGACCCGTCCCTGATGTTTTATGTTTTCACGCAATCTCTCACCTGTCCTGGAATTATAAGGTTTGTTGGTGGAATTGGGATGGACACCAATAGGGAAATCAAGGGGTGTGTTTTTGGCAGGATTGGACAGATGGTAGATCAAGCCACTGCCAGGAGGCACCAAACCAGCTGGTGTACCTCCACCCTCTTCGACGCCCCCACCCTCTGTCTCGACAGGGGGTCCGGACACGGTCGGGACGGATTAAGAAGAGGCCCGAGGGTCGAGGGTACGGGTCTAGAATCTCTCTCTACTGTATTTACTGTTCGGTCAAGGAAAGGTGCACCGCCGCATGCTACTCTCCAATGTTACCGCCAACTCTGTCATTGTTATGGTAATCCGGGGCTCCCCTGACAACAGCAAGATGGAATCCCCAAGGTGTTCGAGCCGCCAGGATGACAGGGGTGGGAGGGGCAGAGCTTAAGTGAGATACGCAGGTCTAACAAGCATGAAGGACCTGTTTATACATCAAAGCTAAGACGAGTTAAGATTCGCTCCAGAGGTTGACGCTCTCGGTCAATACCAGAAGGCAAGCGTCTTGCAGGCCTTGCGGCAAAATTTAAAATGTTTTAAAAGCCTAGTTCTCTTGGAAACATGATTAGCTTTGCACCTGAATGGAGGTGTGGATTGATGGTTTATGTAATAAAAGTCTTGTGGTGCCTAAGTTGGTGTTATTTTAGCATGTAGTAGCATGTGAGGAGTGTAAAGGAATCACTTGAATTTATTTTTGTTAGGAATAGCCTGAATATTTAAGGTAAGTAATAATTCTCCTAGAAGCTACGGTTGCGAAACCCAAAGACATGATTTCTAGTTGGCGGTACAATTGGGACTCTTAAAGGTCATCTGCTACACAGCCGAATGTCGATACTTTGTGGGCCGGTGTTGGGAAGTAACAAACTAAAAGTAGAAGCTCCTTTTGCAGTAGCGTGACAGTAGCTCGGTTGCAGTGTTGGTTGTAACTAGTAACTTAGTAATTAGTTATTGTATTTTAATTACTTTTCCCTTGAAAAAGTAAAGTATGGGATAACTCTTATTTTTTCTGTTATTTAATTACAGTTGCGTCTGATGTAATTGAACTAAATTCTGTGTAATATATTCAAAAGGGGAAATTACATCATTTTTATTGTATCCTTTTCACATTTGTTATACTTTGGTCAGTTAATAAGAATAATTTATGCAGTTATTTATTATTTGTTTGAATTAATTAAATAAGCCGTTTCCTGTCTGTCCTTGAATCAATTCTAATCAGGGTTGATGTAGGCTATAGAAAGTAATTACTAATAATAAGTAATTAAATACTTTTTGGAGAGATTAAATATGTAATTAGTAACTGATTATTAATTACTTTTTCAGAGGAACTTACCCAACACTGCTTGGCTGATATTTTAAGTGAAGATTTTTCAATAAAAAGTGAATTATTCCATTACATTTAGTCACATTATATTGAAGATCACCTGGCAAATACAGTCTACTAAAAACAGTCTACTATTTTGTTTTTGTCTCTCTCTCACTCTCTCTCTCTCTCTCTCTCTCTCTCTCATATGTAACATTAGAAATGCTTTTCGAGTTGAAATTTCAAAAGTTGCTTTTACTCCATTATATAAAAGTAGGTTTTATTGCATTTCGTATTCATTTGCTGTCTTCCTATAATAACATTTTTATGGCAGATAGGGTACACCTTTTCAGTTAGTTCCGATCCTGGAATCTGATTGGATGAGAGACGTCAGACTGCTTATAGGACCAGAACAGCACTGGAAGGTTATTAAAAAATGATACCCAAAGTTTGGAACAGTTACTTGAGACATGAACCAGTAACTATCATTCATCATTTATAATTTGGAAGCTTCTTTATGAGACCCTAGCTAATATAAGTAATCCATTGTTGAAATAGCAGATGTTTTTTATCCTAGGTCAACCAGGCACAGGTGACAGGTGGATGATTTTAGAGATTACAAAATGAAACTTTGAGAGTATTCATCCAGTTTTTAGACCCAAGGACACCTGTGTGAGATTTTGTAATTTTTACAATATAAATCAGATTGCAGAAGGGACGACAGAATTCCCCAAATCCCTTAAAGATGTTAGATTTTACATGACCTAAATGAGGCTGATATATTTGTTGTTTTTGAGCAGCCGCTGATATGTTTCCATCAATAAAAATGATCTTTCTATAATGAAACGGTAATTAAAACTTAATTTGTGAGGTTAACAAATAATTTGTTTTAATATACATATGTACAGTGGCCAAAACAAAGCAGCATCTTTAAACCAGTGATACTTCGGCCTTGTATTCAGAACAAAATGTCTTAGCCATTTCTTAATTTACATTAAACACAATGATGTTAAGCTGATGTTTCTGTGGTTGGAAGTCTGTTCCCTTTAAGTTCACACAGGTGTCTCAGCACAGGTGGAGTTTGCTATATTACCTATGTTCCAAAATGTTAGACAACCAGAAAGTAACAAAACACCTCTTGTCATCAATGGTAACAATAAATCTACTGTTTTATCATTTGACCCCTATCAAAACTTTTGAAATGCTTTGCTTGAAAACATATTAAATGTCACTTGGTTTATATTTTATGAAGCAATTAGTTTTTTATGTTTAATCTTAAGTGTCCAAATATGTCTCTTAGGACTTAAATGATCTTCCAGGGTGACAGATAAACTTTGTAATATTTAAATACTTTATGTAGTCTCTAAATGAATTCAAAAACTGCACAAATAACTATCTGAGACATTTAGTTTACAGTTGTAAGGATTGTATTCATACTGCAGGACACTAGAAATAAACCAGAAAGGTAAACGTGTGGTATTTTGAACCTCACCTGTCGCAGTGATTGCACTTGAAAGGCTTCGCGCCGGTGTGTTTGCGGTAATGCCGCGTCAACTCGTCGCTCCTCGCGAAACGCCACTCGCAGCCTTCCCATGAGCACTTGTACGGCTTCTCTCCTGACGCAGACACAAAAACAGACACACACCTGATTAAAACACGTTTTCTCCCAAGGGACACTGAAATCAACGACTTGGTCCAGCCAGCCGTCTAATTCATTCGTTTTAAGTTGATTAGCCTATCGGAAAAGCGTTGACACAATTGGAGTTTATGAAATACATGATCGTCATTAGGGCACACAGCTGTGTGCACTACCCGAGTTTCCAGTAAGATCTTACTGGGTTTAACAGATGGAAATGAACGCGTTCCCATTTTCCATGTTGTGTATTTTGCGTTGCGGATGGGCGCCGCCTCGCAGGAACGCTGTGATGCGTAGGAATCTGTTGGCTTGTTCATTAGCGGCACTTGGTGTACAGTATGAATGAGGGGCAGGCAGAGTTTATTTGGATCTCTGAGTGAGGTGATAATTGGAGTAGTAATGATGGGTAATGGAGAGGAACCTCATATTTACTGTCAACCAGCTGGCCCTGTCTACACTGCTCCTGATAGCCACAAATCTCCCGAAACAAGACTGCGTCTTGTTATAAAATAAGTCCGATTTTTGATTCACATAATAGCAGTCTTCCCACAACACTATATGATTTTGCTTTGTGCTCAATTGATTTATATTTTAGACAATAAAAAGTCTACATTTTTCAAATATACTTTTTTAAAGGTCCAGTGTATGAAATGTAGCAGCATATAGTAGTGAGGTTGCGAATCGGAACCAACTGCTCAATTCACATCCCTTTCCTAAGCGCTACGGTGGCTGTCACAGGACTAAGATGTTGCTTCTTTGCCGAAGGAGATAATGTGTTTACGAAACGCGTTCTGTAGAGCAGTTTGTTCGTTTATGGCTACTTTAGAAACAACATGAAGGTAATAAAAATATAACGCTTCATTGTGTGAGGTCTTTATACACATCTGAAGACATTGTTATGTATATAATATTGCATTTTTGACAAAAGATTTACACATTGGACCTTTAATACCAGGTTGTACGATGCACCAGTTTGAAATGGTTTGTGTTCAGATTTTTTCATAGCAATGTAATGCTGTATTGGTTACTGGTTTCTCTTTTGGCGCTTTTCCACTGCATAATACTAATAATTTTGTTTTTGGGTGAATTGTCCCTTTAAGAATATTTTCACATAAACTTTTATATTGGCCTGCAGGAGAAACAACTAAAATATTAAAGAGATCTGATTATTTTGTTTATTCCTTCCTATAGGCTGCCCCTGAATCCACTTTCCTTTTGGCAAACCTGTGTACGCATTTGGCATCAAGACCATGCATTTTATATGAGGTTCACCGTGTTTAAAAAATAAAAAAACAAGCAACATATAGATCGGTTGTTTAGTGCTAATACATACTTTCAGTTAGCCACATTAAACAGGACAGGTTAAGAACTGTGCATGCTACGACCGCAGCACCAACCAATTATAAGTCCGGGATGCACGGATGCATGTTTGTCGCTTAGCAACCGGGCAGGAGCGTAATGTAGGAGGCAGCAGTGGAGCCGGCTCGATCTGGCATCGTCTGTCCCTCTGTGCCACCAGCCAATTACAGCTCATACTGGCAGGGGAGGATGCAGTTGCCTGGCAACCAGGATGTTACATGATACATGTATGTACTGGTAGATATAGATGCATGTGCATGCGCTCGTGGGAATGAACGCGCACGGACAGGGCTAGCGGTGTAAGCCGAAACCAGCGGCGATCCCAAAGAATCGTTCCCAATTATAGAGTCCCATTCGGAGACACACCAGTTGCCTGGCAACTCCCCACCCCCATCACACGTACACGCGCTCGCCTAGACTTTCTCTCTCCGAGCAGCCTTACAGGTGCCTGAATCTCAGTTAATTACATTTTCTCAGTTAAACTGGAGACAGGGAGAGTCATTATGAGCTCGGGAGCTGTTGCCCGCACCCGGCAAAAAGCCATTTTCTGCCCATCTCCGCTCTCAGAGTTTTCCAAATCAGTCTTTGTAATAATGGATCTTAGAGCGGGGAACAAAGTGGAAATGAGTGCCACAACTTTCCTCTCTTCAGCCCCCTCACAGCTCTGCGGATTCCCTCGAAACCTGTCTTATCTCATTCGCCATTCATAAAACGCTCCAGAGGGCAATGTCATTTCCATTCACTCCTTCATTTTCTTTACAAATCTCAATCGTGGAATTTGTCAGGGGGAATAATGCCTCAGAAATAGGATTTCGCTAATTGCAAATGAATTGCCGAATCTTTTAGCCATCAGGAATTACAGCACTTCCTTTATTTGTTGACAGGCGTGACATTGTCATAACTGGTGAAGAATGTGCCTAATATTGATCCTTTGTAATGGCAAGTTTTAAAGAGTAAAAACAGTATAAAAGTCTGCAATTATACACTATAATAATATCAAAATGGTATTCACGACCAAACTCACTTTTCCCATAATTTCATTTTTTAGTGAAACTGGTTATTTATTGGGAAAATGTTGGACGGGATTTGGTCCAACATGGTTTCTAAATGACAGGTTGTTGGAGGGGTTGAGAAATAAGAATGCTTGGTGACATCAGAATGAAAAGTTATTATATTTTGATACACCATGCATTGCTTAATTGTGTATATTTGTATAAACCTCATTCAGTTTTGTTTCTTGTTATCTCACAGGCATTTTGGGGGATTTCACATGGTTTCCACGTGTATCCTTTTCCAGAGTCCTGCTTTTCTAATCCTCATGTCATAATAAATACGTCTCAAATATTTTCTAATGCGTCATAAGGGAGCCATTGCTGCGTTGTGTGTTCAAGTTCTGAGCGCAAGGGAACCGCTTCGATGCGTTAACTGGCGTAGAGCAGACGTAGGAAAATATACGGGCGAATACGTCTCATTCCGGCCACTCCATCCATCACGGTGCAGTTATTCACTCGGCGGACAGCTTCGAGACAGCAGTCTGAGTGCTTTTGGATTGAGATCGAAGAGACAGAGAATTATGGCCGTTTCCTGCGCCGTTCAGATTTGCTGAGGAAGTAGTGTTGCAACCTTGAGAAAACGCTTGCGACCAAGGTGGTGGGACAGGCGGGATGGCATGGGCTGGCATTAATTACTTTAGCATTCTGGTTATTGTGTGGATAGCATTGAGGAAATGACGAATGAATGTGTTTCTGACCACACTTCATGTCATTGCTTAATAGCTGGAGTGCTTAATTTCATCGTATACCAACGGAATATTTAAAATTATTATAATACTATTGCGGGGTTGTTCCTGCATAAAAATTTGGAGGCGGCCGCCTCCGTCAAATTTCGTGCTGCCTCCGACTCCCGGCAAAATTTTGTCAGGTGTCTTCACAAAAAAACACTGAGGGCATTAAACAAACTGTCATTTGTAACTGCAGATGCGGCATTACACCACGATGGATGCGCTGTTTCGTTATCAGCAAAGTGAAGCACTGAAGAGTTCAGAAGAAGAGCTTAGGAGCTATATAAGCTGTGTTTGACGGATGTTCATGTCTCTTACAAACAATTTATTGAAAAGGTTTCTTAAATTAATGTGCTGTACATCATTGTTATGTTTTTAGTGGTGAAGTTGGCTCGTTGAATCAGCGTTATACTGTACACAGCGAGTTCGCAAGTATGAATGCACATCGCGATCAGAACGACTCGCCGACAAATTAGTCTTTTGAACCGATTCGATTAAACAGAAAGTAAGAGATCAGCGATTCATTCAAAGCTCTGGGAACCACAAGCGAACGTAGGATGTGAATGAACTTTGCTCATTTAGTTAATTATGGGCTCTTTGGATAAAAGCATCTGCTAAATGACTAAATGTAAATGTAAATTAGTTATTTATTAGTGACTTATTAGTTGTAATTTTCAAGTTTTGTTTTGTTAAGCCACTTAAAGGGATGGTACATGCATGTCCCATCACCTCCGCCTCATTTTGAGGCAGGAAATGCCCCGTATTGCATGTTTTCATATTTTCAGCCCGACAAGTGTTGGCACATCACACACCTCATCCCCTATCAACTCAAGTCTATGTAATTCCATATTTTTGTCTATTTTATATTCCGCTAGCCATAAATCATAAATCGGATAATTAAGAAAAATAAAAGGACACCTCTCCTCAAGCAGCCATATAATTTGAGGTATCAATCATATCCGTGGCACAAATGGTGCATGATAAGTCACGTGCCTTTTGTGTAAAGGTTTTGTTTAAATCCCTAACCCAACACAAGTGATGTTTTCCTTTCAAACACCTCCAATTAGTGTTTTCTTCGCTTTTGGTAAATCTACAGTCTGTTGTTCTTGAGGCTGTCACAGCAAAACACTTCCGAATGTGGCCTGTGCTTCTGTAAATCAGGCTCCTGAGACGCAAATGTGTCACAAGCGAAACAAATAAAACTGATTTCAGATGCAAGATGTCTAGCAGGCATCATAAAAAAAAACTTAAATCATAAGAAGCATCCTTTTATCCTGACCGTGCTGAACTCAACATTTCAAATGTATAAATTTTCTTTTACATATACCAACAAACAATAATATTAACTTGTGAATTCACGATATACCACAATGTACGTGCTTACCTGTGTGTGTCCTCTGATGTGCCTTCAGGTGTGAGCTTTTGGTGTAGACCTTCCGACAGCCATTGAACTGGCACCGATGGACCCTCTTCTTGTTCTCTGCCAACTCGCCAGCTCCCACAGAGCAGGTCCCGCCCTGTTCCCCATCACTTTGCGTCCCGCTGTTGCTATGCTGCGGAGACAGCGGCACGGGATGGGCCGCCACCAGCTTGGCGGTGCTCAAGCCCACCTTTCGGGCCACTAGCTTGAGCGTGAGGGTCCCGTCGGGCGAGGCACTGAGCGTGTGCATGGGTTTGATTAAGTGCCGCCCCAGTTCCGGCGACGAGGGAGGTGTTAGAGAGGTGACGGCGTTCAGCTGGGCAGCGTTGACCCCTAAGGTGATGTCTGGGGAGGGAAGAGTGGAGGAGGAGGAAGAGAGCGGTTCTTTGCGTGGGGTAAGATGACGTGGTGGTGGGCTAGGGGGTTCACTCAGGTTGGGAAGGACGGGGTCTAATAGATCTTCCTCTGGGTCTTCCTTAATGAAGGACGGGGTCAGGATGTAGTCTAGTTCCTCGTCAAAAAGATCCGAGAGCCTCTTGGGTTCCGTCTGAAGATAGCGCTCCAACTCCAAGCACGTCTATGAAAAAAGATACGGGTTAGTTTTTATTGCCCTTATTGTCTAAATGCGTTACTTTTCTCCACAATAAACATAAAAAAAACTATTTCATACCACACTTAACAGACATCATTTCTGAGGCACAACCCAAACAGAAGTTCTGTGTTGAGTTTTTAGGCAAACTAACACGGAAATTTGTTCTGCTTGTTTCATGTATGAGGCGTTGAAAATCGACAAGTTATTCGAATAGAATACAATTAAATAAAAACACATTAAATGTTGTTTTATACAAATATGCAGTCAGTGTTTTAATTAGAAAGCAATTAAATAGTAAGTTTGAATCATCAGTCCCAATCTGCCTTGTTAGCGCTACATGTATTTTGTTATCGCTGTAACTTCTTTCTGGACAGTTAACTGGCTACTGAGAGCGAGACTGCATATCATTTGCTTCAGCAGGTCTTCAGAAATAGATGCTTGCACTGTGATTGATTGCACAAGCTAGACTGGAGCTCTCTAGAGCTGAAAAAACAGTCCTGCCCTGAATTGCTTGTTAGAGTGCTTTATGTGGAGCAATACGGTCTCTACAAACAGAAGGAGAGAGAGTTAGCCATTACACTTGGATTATTCTATTTTTGATGGTTCTTATGTTTCAGACTAAAGAACAGCATCGACGTAATACGATTATGCATCAATGTTTTAGAAGCTGTGATTCCTGCATTAAGATGTTTACATGGTAATGTCATGTAAAACAAGATTTGTATTGTTGGTTTGAAATGCACATTTTCAGTGTACTATGCTTCAAATGTACTCGTCAAGTCTGGACAAGAGTAAAGGCCTGTTCACACCAAGAATCATAATTTATAACAATAACTATATTAGCATCCACATCAATTGAGATAATGTTACGCTTATTTTATGCAGTTTCACATTATAAATTAACTAGCCAATTCAATTTTTATTAGGGATGCACCAATGTATCGGCCACTGAAATTAATCGGACAATATTGGATTAATTTAACACCATAGGTATATCGGCAATTGCATGAAAAAGGGAGATACCAATGGTTTATTAATTAACTGCATGTAGGTAATAGTAACATGTCTGAATAATCCAACAATTTTCTCTGAGCAAAATAATAAAATAGACTTTATTAAAGTTTTTTTAAGAAAAGTTCAATGTTAACTCAAATGTTAATGTTGTTGAGTCAAATGTTAATGAGTACGTGTTGTTAATAAAATAAAAATTGGAAAGGAAAATCACTTTTGAAGATTGTGATGTTGTCTTAATTTATTTTTATCTTAATTTGTTCTTCTGTTAAAATGTTAGATGGATCCAATTCATGTTCAGTAAAATTAATTGAATGCAGAAAAAGATAGCTAGTATTGTAAAGTACCGATATCGGTATCGACCGATAGTTGTTTGTTAAAATCGGTATCGCCTAAAAAAATCCCATAGGTGGATCCATAATTTTGTTTCGGTTTTAAAGGTATAGTTCTGGTGTGAATGCTGCTTTTCTCGATAGATTTAAAATGATTTTTAGAAAACTTCAACTTACAGAGCTATCGTATATAGTTACTTTATCAAATTGTATAGGCATCTAACTGTTTTCCCTGGAATGCTTATTGCACAATCGATGATATTGTTTTAAATTGTCTTTTCCCGTGTTGATAATATATTTAAAATATCTCTAGCTCATCTTTTGTAAGACTTGCAATAATACCATGGGAATTGTAATACAGTATATAGATAATATAACATATTATGTAT
The DNA here is from genome assembly GCA_008369825.1 of Triplophysa tibetana. Classification (NCBI taxonomy): domain Eukaryota; kingdom Metazoa; phylum Chordata; class Actinopteri; order Cypriniformes; family Nemacheilidae; genus Triplophysa; species Triplophysa tibetana. The sequence continues at coordinate 29,043,212 of CM017896.1, read as the reverse complement.
ATTTATGTGTGCACGTATATACTGTATTCATCATGGTATGGTATCCTTAACTTATGCATCATCACATGTTGTGCTCCTATTGGTTTTTAGTACTGCAGTCACAATGCAAGAGTGGAAACCAAATTCTCGGATGCTGCCAAACCTCCAGAGGCATCGTAATGGGAAATTGATCTGCCACTGATAAGAATGTCACATTGTTAACCAAAAAATGATGCTTTCCTTACCCAATGTTACCAAATCGTCCGGCTTCAATAGGCTTGCAACACTTACATTTACATGACACACATGTGAAGGTTAGACAATACAGTCAAACAGTAACCAGCCAGATTAATTATAAAGTGGTGGAATAATGTCATGTAAAATTAAATAACAGGCATTACGCAGATTAGGATTAAAGTGCTACTGTACAACTGTGTGAACTGTCTCTTTAATACACGTTTTTACAGACCTATTTGTGCAAAATCAATAACACCTAGATCAAATATTATGCCATGTTTTATATCATCTCATTTGTTTTTCATTACATGACCCAAACCTTTTGCAAATGATAAAAACAGTCACCTATCTCATCTCAGACAAACTGGCCCCTGGCTATAAACGTCTCAGGTTTGAATCATGACGGCGGATCGTCGGCGCTTCTGTTGCTAGGCAATGCTGTTTGCTTGTCATTTTATGAATAGAGCGTGTGTCGTCTTCTCGGCGTTAAAAGCATTTTAATGTCAGCACTGAACTCAAGGTTTCGGGAGAGACAGGTAAACAGAGCATAGCAGAATTCATATTACCCGAAACGTCACTCAGCATTTAGTCCTACAAATATCTAAATGCCTCAAATAGTCGCTGACAGAAACGCAGAGGCTCGAAATTACAGATTTGTGCATGACTGTATTGATCTTAGAGCGTCAGTACAACTCGGAGCCATATGGGAGAGAAATTCGACACACACCATTCTTTCACAACACACAGTTCAAAACCAATATGTGTATTTGCAGAATCTGTTGTTTTCTCTTTGATAGAAACGCAAGCAGTTTCACTCCGTGTCTTAAACTGACGGGCGATTAGTCACTTAAATGAAGCAATGAGTAGATTCTCCTCGAAGCGCTGATGATGTGTGTGTATCTGTGCGTGTTTCTGAAATGAAGCGCAATCTATGACATATAATGATATCTATGACATGTCAGCACGGCGGCAGCCGCATGGGCCCCCTGTACACACGTCAACACGGTACGGATCGATCTTGTACCGTGCTGCGGGGGTTCAGAAGTCCAGTGTGTCATACCCGACCGTGTTGAACTGTCACACGTATGACAGAGACCGGGGCAGACAGGGTCCGAGCGGGCAGACAGGATGTAACCGACAGAGAGGTGCATGCGCGTGTCATGAATGGGGTAGATATATTCTTGAAGGTGATGCGTTTGGAAAATGTGAAAGAAAGCCACCGACGGCCATGTTTTCTTTTCATATCTCATTCTCCATTTTTCCATCTCTTTCTTCACCACTCCCCAGATAGGCCCTGAGGTGGTGACATTCGGGGAGATTACTACTTAAAATGGCAAATCCAATGCGTCTGCTGCAGAGCTTGGGTCGCATTGAACAGTCTGAAGCCAATCAATCACAAAACGGCAATAAAGGATTCTCTGCAGATTTGCGGATCTTCTGTAATTTGAATGTTTAGCGAATCTTCCGTAATTTGAATGTTTAATCCAAACTCAACGTCCCGGTTTTGCCATAAAACGGGGCAATAAAAAGACAAGAGTGTCATTCGGTTGGGCAACAGATGGCTTTCATTTCATGTTGTATTCCCTGTGCGGCTCACACCTGATCTGCGAGAGGCTACGGTATAAAACAAATCGCAAATTTAACTCAAGGTCGTTCGACTGTCTTTAGTGGCAATCAGAAGAAATCTGCGGAGAAATCTCTGCAAACCCTTTTGTATAGGCAAGGAAGAATTGATGAATGTCTGTTGAATTCCTTGAAAACAATGCACACCATGACAAAATTTTGTCAAATAATATTAGTAGCTACCAAAAAATGCTATAATCGTCAGAGCCGATGGGCGACCGGAGTTCGAATCCCAGCTTGTGCTCCTTTCCCGACCTCAACCCCTCTCTCTCATCCACTTCGCTTCCCATCCTCTGTACTAATAAATGCATAAAATGGCCAAAAAAATAATGCTATAATCTCAACCCTCAATTGAGATTTTACACAGACTTTATTAAAAAAGTCTTTTTTGTAGTAATGAGTCTAATTATTTTGTTTGGTTATCAACCTTATGACACAAATGCTGTGTATAGCACATTACGATTGAGCCTGGATCTCGTAGTGAAAAAACAGCTCTAGTCACTTTTTGGAACAAATAATCTAAAAACAGCTTTTAAGAATAGTAAGTAAAAAAAGAAATATATTTCAGTCAAATCAAGAACAAATCTATTTCAGCTCAACCTTACACAGCATGAAAATACAACAGTATCTGATGTCACTGGGCGCCGCCACCGAGCGAGTGAAGACCCCCTGCCGGCATCTCGCACCACGTCGTGGAATGAGCGACTGTCAAACATTGTGAGGTTTAAACTGATAAAGTGAGTCATCTGTGACGTGCCCTGCAGCGAGCGCAGCTGAGAATATGAGAGCCAGAAACACAAGGCCCTTAACTGTCAGTCACGTAGGTGCCCTTTTTTTCGACACCCGTCCATCGCTGCTGATTTGTGACCTGTTCCTCGCCGTGAGTTTGACGTCGATCTATCATCTGTAAAGTGACAAAACTGGCTCGGGATCAGTTGTTGTGACAGCGACGTTGACACATCTGTCTCCTATAGTCGAACCCGCTGCGCAATTATCTTTTCTGCATCTGTACACCTGTGACAACATGTTACTTCCTCTACCGTCCCAGCACACCCTCTAGCCATCATAACATGGAACGGCAGCGCCCCGACGTTTTACGACCACCATAAACCGAGCAATGGGTACACGTAATGTGAGACGGTCTATGGGTCCCACTATATTAAGTTTAATATAGGATAATCTGATTTGAGAAACGAGCTGAAGATACCCCGATTCCATCTCACCGCGTGCTACGGGGCTCAGCGGGGATACCGTCACGCGGCGCGCCAATTAGCATCGAAATGCAACTTCCCCACAGCTGACAGAGAGCAAAGCTAATAAAACAAGCTGGTTATAAAAATGAATGAGGGGCCCTAGAAGAAATGCAGCACAGCCATCCAGATCAAATGCAAACAGATGTTAAGCGGGTTGACAGAGAAATGCTCTATTAATTTTTGGGAGATGATTTAGCATCGCCCGCTCCAAGCTAAAGGCCGCTGGCAGGGGAAAGGCAACAAGCTCTCTGAAAACCGTGGAAGAGGGTTATTTGTCAGGTCAGGTAGTTGATCGCCATGCCGGTACATTTGTCAAAAGTTCAGAAAGTGGAAAATGTGCTGGCCTGTTTCTCTGCGGCAGGTACCTGAGCACAATGGGTTTCCAATTTCAAGAATGGGAGTATTTTTCGCTGGGGCATGTGATGTCTCCCTATCGACATCCATTCACGACCATGTGCATTTAAAGAGACACTGTCTGTGCTCAAGATGAAGTGCTTGTATACTGCATACTGCACAGTACTGCTCATGATTCTCGAGTGTGTGAATGCGTATGCACATCAGACATTTTAAACGTAGTGCTACATTGTTGTCACATGACCTCACTACACTGAATTCAATTTAGAGTTATTTATTTGGCAGACACATTTAAAGAGACAGTTCACCCCAAAATAAACAAAACTATCATCATTTTCTCACCCTCTTGCAATTTCAAACTTTTCTGACTTTCTTTGTTCTGCAGAACACAAAAAAAGATATTTAAAAAAATGTTGGTACCGACGGTAGATATTGACTTTCGTTTCCGTACAATACGATTGGGTACCGCCATTGTTCGGTTAGCAATATTCTTCAAAATATCTTATTTGTGTTCTGTTTAAGAAAGAAAGTTTGAAATGCCAAGAGGGTGAGTATGTTGTGACATAATTTTTATTTTGGGGTTTACAATCACTTTAAGGTTCGATAGAATATTTTGATCTATTTTGAATCTGCAGTAGCAATGTCATCTGATTGGCTAGATTAAAATACAAAATAATAAATAAATGTATATCTAATTTATTATTTATTTGCTATTCAGTTATTTAGTTAACACTAGCTATTCTATGTAAAATAAACAGATAGGGATGCACAACAAATTATCGGCAATAGCGGTATCAGCTGAAAATTGGCTATTGTTAATGTTTTCAGTATCGGCCGAAAATAAAATAATGGCCGATATATTACTTAAAAAATCGTTAACTAGTGTAAAGTAGGCATGGCACATGATTTTCAGGGGAAAAAAAGAAAACTAATTGTTACCTTGTTTTCTGCAGTGAATGTTTTCAAATAAATGCAGGTATTCACTATTTGCCTTTCGTTTCAGTATCAATTTTATATTCATATTTAGATACAGTATATCGGCTATATATCGGTTATCGGCTTCCAATGTAAAATAATTATTGGTTATCGTTATCGGCCCAAAATGTACAGATCGGCATCCCTAGATAATACTGTTGCTATATTCTGATCAAAAGAAATTCAATTAAAAATTGATCTGTATCATGATACACACATATCATGGTCTTGGCATTGCAATATATCAAATTATGAAGCTTTTGATGATACGCAGTCCATTTTAAATGAAAGCTTTTTAAATGCCAAAAGGCATTTAACCTTAAAGTACCCCTTTCAAGTGATTTTAATGGTCATTTAAAGACTAAATTATACCAAACAATTTGGGCAAATTAGCTTCAGCGTTGAGGGTGATTTATTTGCATCCCTGCAATAATGTGTTTGGCATAATAGAAGGTCAAGTTGCATGCAGTGCTTTGTCATAAACCGTCTCTTTCACAGCATTCTCCGGTTGTTTATCGCACATTTAAAATGCATACAACAAATATAGTTCAAGCTGAGTTTTCTCAACTATTTCGCAACACTTCTTGCTTGAATAAATCTGCATAGTAAGTGATACATTTTAGCATTCCATTCCTGACATACCTGCGACTATATAGATAGTTAAAAACCATAGTAGATAACAAAGAAGCCTGAACAAAAGCTGTTTCAAACACTGTGTTTTCTTAGATATACACAGACGGACTCCAGATATCCACTTACTCCAATGACACCCCCCTGACGGATGGGCACAGAAGTGAAACTCATCCAGCCTGTTCTCTGATCGGCCATTGATCTGTAATGTAAGACTTGGCTGAAGGGAGAGGGGGCAACACAAATGACCACCTGCCGGTGCTTTGATTCAGGAGGGGACCGGCCAGCTGGCGGCACCCAGAGACACAATCCCCCTTCGGGCCGTGGCAGATCGATAGGACGGGGAATGATGGGGCCGTGCGTGATCTCATCAACACTGGCCCTCGCAACTCGCCCTGCCTTCCATTTACAGCCTCGCCAGGCGGCGCCTAAAAATAACCCACATCTCATCTGTGGTAAGCTTGCACACGCACATTCACACCTAGTCTTAGGCAAACGCAGGAGATGCAGGAGTGAGACAACCGAGATATCATGCTCCAGTATTGCTAAGAAAAAGCAAAGAAGAATAGAGGAAAATCGAATCAATGCGTTTTCTGTGTTGGGACGATGAGGCAATAGTGCAAGTTTTTAGAATCATGGTAGAAGTAAAAATGAATTCGTTTGTTTTAAGTGTAAGTGTTGACTATACAGATTAGTTTGCAGACAAGCTGATCAACAAAAATGGAAACCTTACAATACATCTTTAAAATTCATGTATCGCTAATAGTTTCTACTTGGCATCCTGTCTGAGATTTCCTTGGATTGAAATCTAAGTATATGAACATTCGCATTATCTTTGCGCTGCTGTTGGGTGAATGTGGGCTAATGTCTCCTGTCGTCTTTAAGTTACAGTAAAGGCAAAGCATGCCTTCGTGAAATAGATCCAGTAGAGCCCTGTTGATACAAGCATTGACAGGACTGCATACACCGCGAGTGGCAAAACAAAATCGCCAGATAAAGATGTAAACGTTTCCTGAGTACGTTTGTCATCATCTTGTTGATATATGAACCTATCCTTTTCCAAAGACAACTTTCAGCACCACCACCTATAACAGGGTATTGGTTTAATTAAGCATGTGCTTATTAAGCTACCTTTACGTACGAGATCTGTTCAGTTACGCGTTTTATTTTAGATGCTTGCCGCAGCTTGTTTAAAGGTGCTGCGGATATGGCGTGGCACGCGGCTGATAACCGTGCGGCGACAGTAAAACCGATATAACATAACTGCAATTAAGAAATCCCTTGCGCACAGAGACCCTGGCACATTTTTACAAGCCGGGGGCAAATAAAGCAGTCCAAGTGTTTGTGTCTCTCCTGAGCTTTAGCGCTAATCTTACGCTCGTGCTTTAGGGGAAAAGGCAGTGTAATTAGCAATAAACTGGCTCTCTGATGTGTGTGTCGACTAATCAGCGCCAGACCATTTGAAGCTAGTTTTACTATCGGTGGAAGGAAGCTTGAAGGGAGTGCATGCTGACCCTTCTTTCTGGCTGTTTAGGAATGCGAAATGTATTCACTAGTCGGTCTTGAAGAAGCTGTGAATTTGGATTCTTTCCACCAGATCCAAATCAGACGTGTTTCTTGATTAGCATTTGCATAGTACAGGTTCTCAAAAACAAGCTACCTTTTGCGAGACGTAAACAACTCCGGTCCTGAAACAATACCTGTTCTATACTAGAAAAAAACGTTAGAAGAACATAAAAGAACATTTAGAATGATTTAGGTGTGAACTTAACAGGAAGTGCTTCTGGAACAGTCTTGTTCACGTGTTATAAAATGTTTTATATGAAACCAAAACACAAGGATCTAGAATTAATTTTTTTAATCTGCAAAATTCAATTGTACAGACATTGTCCTTACATTCTATCTATATAGAAGAGGATAAATGTGAAAACGCATCTTTCGGATTATTTGCATATGTTCAGTTCAACGTATAAATAAGCTAAAAAAAACACCATTGTCTCATTGGAAGCAGCAGAACGTTGATGGCTACAAAGGGACGAATTAAAAGTCACACCTTATGTTGTTACCATTTGACTGTAGAAAAAGTACAGTAGCTAACTCTGACGGATTGTTAAAGCTGACTTCTCTGGCAGCAAGTCACCTCAATTGAACTCCCTCGTCCATTATTTCAGCCTATTCAGCACAATACACTGATAGCTATATTGCGGTTTGTTTAAAACCCCGGGTTAGAGGTCACTGTCAGCCCCAGTCAGACACTTCATCAGCAAAACTATGTCAGGCGTGCAACGGGGCTTTGTGCGCTCCATGGCCCGGCGTCTAGCCAGAGCTCGCTGCATGCGTCAAGGCTATTGTCACTTTAATTGTCAGAGGGAGTTCATTTGAATATGAATTCATGTTGACATTTTCCCTCCCAACCATTTGAGAGAAACCTAAAAGGGAGTGGGCGCTTTGCTATCAGCACGTCGTATTAATCCACAAAATGTGTGCGAAGGCCAAATCAGAACTAAACAGAATAACATTTGTTTAAACAGAAGTACAAACTGTGATTCTCATAAATGTCAATCCAATAGCTTTTCCATTGGTTCAAATGATTTAAACAGGCAATGATGGTTCTTGAATGAAAATTAAGGATGGGTTGGCAGAGCTGGCTGGCAGTGCCAGCTCAGTACAGGATCCACTATCTTGCTTTAACAGGATTTGGTTGTTTATGAGTCTCTGGGTTGGTTTACGGGCCGCAGTCTGGAAACGCTGCTTAATCTTATCAAGATCCACCAATTTTCATTAAAGAACTTAGAGAGCATTAGGTCCCAGCGTGAGTCCATTGATAGCGGGGGAGTTAAGGGGGTGTTGCTCATATTTAACTGAGGGTTAACAGCTTGTTAACATACAAAGGATAGGGGGGCAAGCCCTGAGGATGGGACGACCTGTTGTGGCACGAGGCAGTGGGCCTAATCCTTATAATGAGACCCATAACACAAAACAAAAGAATTAACACATGGAAAAATATGGACAATCTGAGGAACACATCACGCTACAGCGAAATTAATTGATGTGGCATTTAATATTTCTAGGGCTATCAGACGATTATTCGTGATTAATCGCATCCAGAATAAAAGTTTGTGTTTGCATAATACTATGTCTGTGTAATGTGCATATTAATTTTGTATAAGAACATACACATACAAGAAAAAAATAACATATACAAATGAATAAACATTTATATATATATATATATACAGTATATATATATTTATATATATCATTTAAATAATAGGTAAATATAAATAAATACATGTAAATATATTCTTAATATGTATACGTGTATGTGTTTATAAATAGAAAATTAATATGGACAGTACACAGACACAGATGTACAGTATATGGTAAACACAAACTTTTATTCTGGATGTGATTAATCGCGATTAATCATTACTTTATATTATACTCTAAATCTGTGTGAACAAAAAACATTTTTTTTTTGAAGAATGTTGGTAACCAAACAAAAATGGCCCCATTGACTAGTAAGGACAGGAAACCACAATGTTTCACATATAAAAAAGTTTTAAACAACATGACGGTGAAAAAATGAACAAAGAACGTTATATTTTTGGGTGAACTATCCCTTTTATTTGCTTATACCCGCATTATTTTGGCTTGTGACCTTTCTGGATATTGGCATTGGCCATTAACAATTGGGATCCAACAATTGATTCAAAATTATAGGATATAAATTAACAGGTTTTGCTCAAGAACAGTGTCTGCAAAATACCGTCCTGATAAACTATGTAGTCCAAATTTTAAATTAGAACCCCCTTTTTCAACAGGAACCGTAGTTCCATCATGAAAAGTGTCCCTGGTGCCCTGTCAACTCTTTTTGATATGCATAACAAAGGCCAGGATCAAAGGGTTCGGGTTGGGTAAGCTTACAGTGAACATCCCTCTACAGCGGGCCACTATGTTGTTATGCAGCGCACATTCGACAAAGCGCAACGGGCCTGGCGCGGGGAGATTCCCAGAGCTCCTCTGATGCACCGGTGCACCCTTTAGTTTGGTTCAGTTTTTAACCGAAATACAGAGTTTGTGTCTCTTCGGTTGCATGCAGGTCCTAAAACTATCAGTAACTCTAGTAAAATGAAACAGTTATGTCGAAAACTGAAGGTCGCTTGGTTTATTTGGATGTGTTGATAATTTATGAAAATGTAGCTGAATAGTCAGATAAGTGGGTTCACAAAATGCACTGATAAATCGTTTTTTTCGAATATATTTTGCTTTAATGTGTCTATATATAATATTTATATACTTCTGTTACGAACTGTAATAATTAAAGGTTTACTATTTTTATACGAACAAGGAGTCCTATAACAGACGGTATGACCCACACAAATATCTGGTCATCATCAAGTCAATCTGGGATTACATGAAAAGACTAAAAGTCTAAATCCTCAGAACTGTCAACATACCCAAGATGCTTGAAACAATTTACCTGCACAAAGCAAACCTACAAAACTGTGTACCAAAGACAAGCTGTTTTAATAACACATTACATTATTGTAGTTTACAGGTAGCTTGTTGGAAGGATTTCGGAGATGTTGCCACATTTCTTTAATGACTCGGTTTTGTCTGACTCTTCATATAATCCCAGACTGACTCGGATCAGATCTCTTTGAGGCTCTTACAGTCTGTTGTAAGACTCCTAGTTAATAAAAAAATCTCTCCTGGTTGGTACTTTTTATGATGAAGAATGTTTGGAAATGTATTTTTATGCTACTTATACATTAAAGCAAACAATATACACCTTAAACACACAAACATTTTTTTATCGAAACATCTAGTGTACCTATGCATTTCGCAAATGCTTTTATCCAACAGGATTAAAGGCAAAGATTTTATCAGTATGTGTGTTCCCTGGGAATCAAATTCCCCAACCATTGCACTGCCAAGGTAACACGTCCGTCTTATTTTTCTTTCCTCGGTATTACATTATTCTGATCTATCACATTACGGCACACTATGGGAATGTTGCCAGCGCTAAACCTGTTCTATTTTACAGAGCAGTCGCATGCTTTTATATACGAGCACACACAAATCCACTGAGCGTGTGCACCTTGAGCTGCCTCTTCCACGTTCCCTCCATCTCAGGGATGCGCGACGGCCCCCACCTTCCCTTCTGAGGCAAGTTCATCGAGTTCAGTCCATTAAGACAAGCAAGCAGCCTACTAACTGTGGCCATTTTGAATCACCCCAGACGGGATGTTCATTGTCTTTAAGTGCGCATTGTAAAGCAGAAAAGTCAAGGGCCGACCGTTACGAATGTAAGATGGAGTCTAGATTTGCCATCGCTTTCAAATGGCCCCACCAAAGGAGTCTTTTAGGCACGTTTAACCCTGTTTTGCAATTAACACGCCAGCCAATGGGGTATAGTGAGTCATGTGTTTGGATGACATATCTTTCCTATTGTTCTCGAGGCACGTGGGACGTTTCGACCTCAGGGGAACGATAATATGAATCTGTGCCAAGACTGAAAGCGAAACCTAGGGATTTGAGCGTGGGAGGATGATCTTTTCACACCTGCTTGAGTTTGCCGCCGCATATCTGTGAATCAAATTACTTATAATTGGCTAAAGAAGAACTAAATGATAAAATACAACAGCGGGAAGAGGAAGCGAATACCTAAACAGAAATTGGGCACATTTTGACATTTAGATGCATACGTGCTCATACACTGGAACAAATGCAACCTGAAAAACAACAAAGTTGGTTCTAAACATATGTAAATGAGTACACCGGTTTCGAACAAAAAGATGGTCTCATTTTGACTATTACACACTCCCACAGGTATTTCTAGCAAAGCGTCCCAAAATAACTTCCGACCCAAATAGCTTTCCCATGCTACAACAAAGACAAACCTCCTTATGCCGCAGGAACGGGTGGAAGTTTGAATTGCCTTGACTAAAGAAGAATTAGTGAACAAAGTATAAAAATACAAGAAACACATTCCCAGTGAATGTCAATGAATACTTCTTTTAAAACGTGATGTAGATTGGTTGTGTTTTGACCTTTGGAAAGATTCTATATGAATAGATTTAAAATGCAACATTTGCTTATTACAGGCTTACAGATTTCAACAAACTGTATTTTAAACTTTGCATGGTGTTGTTTGTGCCATAGATGTTCGAAATCTCAAATGATGTGCTCTGTTTGGGAGAGGTGTGATATATGTTTACTATGTGATTGGAGTAACGTTTTTAAGGTGGTGGGCAATAAACCCAAGGCATTAAAATGGACCAGAATGTCTTAAACACCTGAGGTTGGGTTCTTTTGACTTGGGTAAGCGAGCAATCACCTAGCAACCGAGAATACCATAGCAACCGCATAGAAAACCTACACTCCACCCTAGAACAACATAGTCCTAGAAACCCCCTCAATGTTGTAAAACCAAATGTTACAATCTAGTTTGATATAATAACAAAATCCTTATTTCATTTCATCTGAGCGTTTTTTTGTAGGCGTATAATTAGAATGCAAAACACTGAAATTCGGCTTGACTGACAGAGACCCAAATTTGCACGGCTCTTCCTCCAGCAACTGCAGACCGGTGAGAATGAAACGCAGCGTTTGCCTGCTTCAGCATGAGGGATGGGCTGGTGAGACTGGGTATTGCTGTATCCAGGTGTTACATTGCCGGCTTGTACTGGAGCACGGCCAGGTCATGTGGAACTCAGACAACGGTAACTTGGAGCATATGGAAATACAGCTGGCTTTGCATATATGCCACGGTTGAGTAAGTCCACACAAACACATCCGCCACAGACGCTGGGGCAGCAGAAGTGCTTAGCTCAGCGTTGTTTCGCGCAGAAATCCCTCAACTGACACTTCACACACATGCAGGAACGTGTGCTACGCTATAGGCTGCGCTAATCTTTCAAACGCGCTTTTCCGAAAACGAATAATGAAAATAAGCATTAGCAACTTTTTTGTTTTAGGTCATACTGTAGTGTTGAAATGTTGGTTTTGTGGGGATTATAGATCAATCCTAGTGTAGACTATATATGAATTCTCCTAACTGCAGTATAGTGGCGGACTCGTCAGCGCAGCGATATAAGGTGTGATTGATTGAAGCTTGCATAAACCTTGATAAACAACGCCTCTTGTCGCTTTAAATTTCACAACCTATTTTGAGGCCGAATCGTTGCTGCCGGTGATTGATGGCTTGGGATGAAAAAAGAGAAGAAAAGTGACGGGCTGTTTACGGAGTGAATATTGTCCTTCATTGTATCTCTCAAGGTCTGTTGGAAGGCTTTCTTTTGAGGTATCGAAGGCGACGCTGACTTTAAACTTCAATGCGTACAATGAACGATGAACGGAATGACATCAAAACAAAGTGCACAGAATTGCGATGAAAATGTGGTTGCCTGGCAACATACCACTATTTAAAAAAAGAGACTATTTTGATTTTAAGTTGGTTTTCGGCATTCTTATAAGAATCTTTTTTGTGCAAGAATGATTTTCTCAAGAAAGCACTAGGATAATAGTATAAGTGTATAAAATGTATGAAAAAGAGGTAAAAAGGTCAGGTTTGAATTTATGTCAACTTCAATCGAATCATCTTTCTAAAACTTCCCACAAAGCGGTGAGAACATTTGCATGGCTTTTCCACATTAGCGGCTGGCCGGATCATTCTGTACCCTGCGCCGCTTTGTAGAAGTTTTAAATTCCGCCTTAAATGAAGGGAAAATCGCTGTCAAGCTGTGTGCGACAGCGTGAGGAAAAAAACACACGGTTCTACTCGGCCCGTTAATCAAAGACTGGAGTGCCAGAGCTGTGTCTCCCGTCTGCGCTAGATTCAGGACTCATACATAAAGATGCTTCACTTTGCTCCGCAGCTCTGGGTGCTGACACTTACTCTGGAGGCCTTCGACAAATGAGCGCAGCATCTTCCGTCTCCTCTTTCATCAGATGCTAACCTTTTCATCACCCTTCAATGTGGCAGCCATCACGGGCAATCATCTGGCCCCAGTCAGATTAATGATCTGAGCGCCTAGAGTGGGTTGCCAACTCACTGCTGTAGTGCAGGAGTCTAATTGGATTGCTGGGGGTCAGTTTGAGTATTGTTAAAGGGTGACCCTGACACTCTCGCACGAGCTCTGCACTGGCAGGAATGTTGTTATTGGTGAGATAAGAGTCACATGTGTCAACTGAACCGGAAAACAAGTTTTTGTGAGTGTGAGTGAAAATATTTGACGTTTTGTCACGAATGGCGCAGGTAATGTGGAAGGTCTGGCCTGGGTTTATCACCAGCATTGGGTTATCGGAAGCCATAACATAGTTTCCACAAGTAGCGTGTTACTTGAATAATCAAATAAGAACTTTTTATTTTGTTTATTTAGAGAAAATTAACTCATATTGGGAGATATGGAGCTATATTTACTGTAGGTTGCGCAAGCACTGTTGAAGTATGTATATAGTTGTCTTAAGGCGCACCTTGAGATTAATGTTTTAAAAACTATTTAAGTATAAATTATATTTATTTGTATACTTGTTGTAAATGTCAATGCATGCAAACTTAACCAACAAAAAAGCAACTTATTGTGTAACTTTGAATGTATTGATGCGGCACAACTACGTATTTTTTAGTAATGCAATATATCAAAACTTTTTTAATGAATATGGTTCCCATGTTTTGGTGGGATCCACCTTAGTCATTTCTTGAATTAGTCGTGCCATCATTTCCTTTACACTATTATCTGTGTTTGTATCGAAATGCTGGTTCCAAAAGCTAAAACAAAATTGACGTAAAAAGCCTGCGGTGCCGCCTACCGAATGCTATTTACGACATCAGTACCTGTCGCCTGCGTCATGCAAGAGCCACTGCAACCACGTTCTTAAGTAATCTTGAGAAAGCACCATATGTCTGCTTTGCAGGAGCCAAGACGAGTGACTTAGCTACTGACGAAACTCTGCCGCGGGCTCTGCTTTCACACTCGAAGTCCACCTGCGGAAGTGAACCTGTCAGAAGCTGCAGCGAGATATTTCGGTGTAGGCACTAATGATATCTCTGCATATTTAAAGTGAGTTTCACTTCTGCGGGCTGTGCTCGTCTTCGAACATCAGCCATGCGTTCTGCGTGACAACTGTATTCTAATAACTCCCCAAATCGACTTGTGAGATTGAGAGCATCTTTTTCAATTACTGATGGTTGTCGGTAGCAACGGGATCAGCGCTCTGATGTTATCTCAGGCAACCAGATAATTTCAGCTCCATTACACGGTGCGTTATCCAAAAATCTGTCGCTGGTTTGGATGATTAATGAGGACTGTGATGCTGTTAATACGAGCCAGCACATCTGATGATGTAGAGAGCTCAATCTCGGGATGTGCAATGAAGCAGAGAGTGTGAATGGAGTCTGGAAAGGGTGCGAATCGACAAATTTGGTTTGTAATAATTGGTTAAGACGCAATGCACTAGCAATCGCAATAGCGATAATGTCTCAACATTAGAAGGATCTGAGCTGGTTTTTAATGGGCTCTAAAGAGGCTCTTTTGTGTAATATTTCAGTATCGCTATAAAGTCAGCCAGAGGACAGCGTGTCTTATTTACGTCTCGAGGCGAGCCACAGCTGAGAACGTTGCACACAAAGCTGGTAAGTCCATAAATTATTCTTAGGAGATAAACTGTATCTGTGTGTTTTACTAAATGATCCGTATGGTCTGTCTCCCAGCATGAAGACGTGGGCCACAGAGCCGTGCGATCCAGAAACCTCTTTTAGATTTCACGGTGATGTGCCTTCAAGAGAGGCTTGGGTTTGACTCTCTCCGGCGGTCGACTTGCTCTCTTTAGAAGGCAGCTGTGGCGCTCGGAGAATTACATAACACACATTTCAGCAGTCATCGCCTACAGTAATGGAAATACGCTGGACTCCGTGGCCAAAACAAGGAGGTGGATATGCGAGACCTCGCAGCCCCTGCCTGTACTGGCCCGAGCATGGCTTGAAGATAGTTTTGTGGGATACGTACCCAAGACAGTTATGTGCTAGGATGCGAGTTGAAAAGATTTGATGTTTTTCTTCCTAAATCTCATTTCCAGCTTTGGGCAGGCGGAGTTTCAGCATGTCTCCAGCTTGGATGCGAGAGACTGCAGCACAGAATATGCACGCTTGGCACTTTTGCGCCGTGCCGCCTGTCAATCCTCATAAGCATGCGACCGCAGGAGCCGTTCTGCAGCTTGGCCCATCGTTGTGACCCAGGTAAAAAAAGGGATTGTGATAAGGAAGCAGTGAATCATTAGGTGCGGAAATGAGACGTTGTTTTTCCAAATGCAGGTGTCGAGGTTTGGCTAGACGTGAGGTATGGGGTTAAACTTAGTCTGGTTTATTCTTAGACGTTACTCCCAACTTTTCCTCAGGGCATTTAGTGAAGAAAGCAGCGTAATGAGTTTGGAGAAGCATTCCTGTAAGTAGTTGACACTGTGAAACACACAATGTGCTGTCTTAGCACAGTGCATTAGGCTCTTTGGAGAGTCATTACAGTATCTGTTACAGAGTATGCCCTGGCCTGAGGCTGTTAGAGAAAAACGTCTGTGGTGGATCTGAGCTCGCTAAGACACTAAGTACAAAAACATTTTCACAACCGCATCCTGATGTGGGAATCTCAGAATCATAATAAGGGAGTCAAACTTCACATCGCCTGTTATTGTAGTATTAGCACATCAATTAAATCTAGTAGAGACTGCTTGGAGCAATTTATGGTGTTTTCTGTTTGCTCTTGTCAGTCATAATTCTAATGCATATTAGTCATTTCTTGCCTGCTGTATGACAAATCATGCAGGAACAGCTGGGAAGGACCATTAACTAGCATCATAAAGTGATTGAAATCTCATGCTGTTGGGAAAAGTACTATTTTTGACTTGAAACCATTAACCATTTTTCTCAGTCTTATAAAGAACGAGCTACTTGTTAGGGCTCGGGGACATGACGGTACGAAGTGTGACTTTTAATTCTTTTATATAAGTTTATGATGTAAAGTCTATAAAAATAGAAATTCATAGCTAACTATTCCATTAGCTAGCAAGTTTAACGTATGTCTAGCCAGTATTATTTTCGTTATGAGTAGAAGAAGCGTTCTTTGATACACAATGCGACAAAGTTACACGTCCTGTTTAACATATTGTCTGTTTGATAAAATTTACAAACAATCAAATTCGATAAATTGTTTATTAAAAACAAATATTATACATTAAAATATTGATATAAGTTAATATTTATATAAATTGATTAAATTATGAAAAGTAATTACTGTGTCAGCCACTAGTTAGACCGATAAACAAACATGGACCGGAAGTTAACTTCGGGCCCGGCACGTGCGTTTTATGAAACCGTTTATACAATTAGCTTTGCTCTTATGTAAGGTATTGGTCACATCACCCACTCCTACTACTTATTATTGCATTCAAACATCTCATAAACGCATTATTTTTCCCATCCCTCCCCACAACATGTTATTGCAGCTGCAAGGAAGATTTTAATACCAAGCATTTCATAGTCTAAAAATATCATACGGTTCAAAGGAAAGAGAACAAAAGACATTTCAAGTTCCCCAAAGTCCCAAAATAGATACTATTAGAAAAAAGCACTCCAGAAAAGTCTGATGTTACTGTATCCCACGTGTTCCAGAATGGTCATTCGGTTTAGTTGGGAGCGGACGCCATTCTGTTCCAATATTGCAGTCACCCTTCTCCACATGACTAGGGGAATCACACTGACTGTCTTTTCAAGGTGAGATTTTTTTTTATATCCTCTGTCAGCTCTAGGGCTTAAAATGGTTGATGGAAAGGCTTCAGGCATAGAACTCATGTTCTGTATTGTATCTTGTGGCTATACAATCTCTTCTTTGTCTACCTCGTCTGATATAGGTGGATATCTCATGTTTAAACTATTTTTGAAATGGTCATGTAAGATCAAGTATCGAATATGTTGAACAAGACCGAACCTATTAGTGCAGTGTGTCAATATGTTGACTGCACTTTTTTCACTAAAGATCAAGAAAATCACAACCGATAACCTGAAGTGGATTCTGACCACAGCCAGATACCTGATGAGATGGGATATAGAAAATAACAGACCTTAAGCGGGCCTATCCAAGCCTAGTAGACAGTCTCTTCTTTTCTGGCCTATTTCTCTCCATTTACTGGGGATTACACGGTTTGTGAGCAATTCAGCAACATTCTCCAGTCTGGCCTTTAGGCTCACTTAGCACTATAGAGCACCTAAGGCACATGAGTTATATTGAGGTCAAATGTCAGTCTTAGAGCATTTCTAATTCATACAGTTCTTTGCAAGTCAATAGCAAGGCCAATCCCTGGATCCCCTATATGAATGCACAAAGGTCCTATGGGTTGATGACAAATAATAAATCCATGCAATTTTTGACATAAAATACTTAAGGCAGAAATGTATCTGTATGTGTAGTTCAATTAACTAGTCGCAATTTATTTTCAACGTTGTTTTTTATGTTTGGTGGTGTGTTAAGATGATATCTTTTTTGGATAAAGTACAGATTGCCACACTGCAGGACATGTCAGTCCCTGTAATTTTTTCGCTACAAAACACAGGCCCCTAGATGACCAAATTACCAAAAGCACATGGTGCTAATGCACCCACTAGTCAATGCAAGCAATTTGCACTACTCAAAAGAATGCATTGCACGAATATGAATGCACTCACATTCAATAGCATAAGAAAAATGGCAGAACAATCAAAAAATCAATGCACATTGCAAACACGTTGAAAAGCAATGCACCGGCATTATCGGACCATGCTTTTCCCCTTCAGCACTGCGGAGAGCGCAACTCTGCGCAAAGCATGCTGTCGTCAATGCGTTCCCGACGCAGTCCCGTACTACAGGCATTACTCACATGTGCACGCTGCAAACCAATACTGTTCCCTAAATGGATTTCATAAATCTCAGATGGTTATGAAAACATGCCGGTGCACACACCGTTGGCCATGTGGATGTCAATGTGCTTTCTCTCCGCGCCGCATATCGTTTTCCTCGTGCATGAAAAAGTGCCATTCTCTCGAAAATGTGTTTATTATAATAAACGTAAAGCTCTACACAGTTCCATGCACACGCACGCTGTACACTCCTGTCACGCGCGTTTAACTTCCAGACACATTATAACTCAATCAAGCGTGTGCGTTTATATATAATGCAGTAGAGTCGAGAGTCTGTGCTATGCCGAAGGAACTGAAAAAACATCGATAGGACAGATGTAGATCTATAATTCAAACAGTCTCTGGTTGTATTATTCAGATCTTAATTTGCCAGCTTGTCAGGCTGCAGTGCGCTCGGTGAAAATAAGTTACAGCGTGTGAGACATGGAAACATAAGAGTATTTAATGCAATACAATATTAAATGCAAACAAGCCGTTGTGGTCCATGCGTCACGCAAATTGAGTTGCAAGTAAGGGAAAATGCAATAAACATCTTTTGCAGCGCGTCTTTGGAAGTTGCGCGCGCACGAGCTCACTGACAGGCGGAAAACGTACGATACAAAAAGTTTAAATAAATGGCAAAAAAGCTGTTCACCTGCTGCCAGTTTTCCTCCAGCGACGGCATCGCCGAGAAGTACCCGGTGTCGTGAACGAGTTGAAGTTCTTGAAAAATACTGTAATTGGCCAGAACATCCATGTTTTCGCAGCTATACGGCGCGTTCGTGAGACTTTGATTCTCTGCGCGAGGAATCCGCGTTCGCTTCTGCTCTTGCGACTGAAACATTCAGATCGGTCGCGATGCGAAACGTCTCGGTTAACTCTCTTAAAATGTCTTCTGTGAAAGATCCATCCGTCCGGGTTTGTTTTGGTTTTCCACGTAAATTGTTTAAAATGTGAGCAGCAGCATCAGGCGCTCACAGGTTACTGTGTCAGTCAGTGTGTGGAGCCCAAGCGGCGTCTGCGGATGCTCGCGAATCGAGGAGGCGTGTTTGTCTGTCAATCAACTTTGTGCGTAACCATATAAGGAAAAATGGGCCGAGAACTTTGGTGCCGTTTCTAGAGGGCAGGGCTTAAGGAGAGTAGTGGGAGGGGTTCGATGTAAACGGCTAGCGCTGGTTGGTTCTTAGGAAGTGTCACTCACAACGAACAACCCAGCTATTTTTAGAAGGCTATATAAAATGAAGAGCAGCATTTGGGGCTCATTTGAACCGAAAGCTTTCATTAGAGAGGACCAGCGGAGTGCTGTGAGGTCTGTTCAGTGAACTAAAGTGACAGAGAATCTACTTTTATAACACTTGACACACAAAAAGCGAAAATAAACATTTATAATGCAGAGCACCAAAGATTCTATTCCTCTTGTTATGTTATCTTAATATATCTGTCTGAATATAATTAATCTATAAATAATCTGTTTGTCGATTTAACTACATGTCTTCCTGTCTGTCTGTTTATCTATTCTACTGTATATATCACATGTTTGCCTCTTGTCTGTCTGTCTGCTTACCTGTCTGACTGCTCACTTGCCTTTCTGTCATTATACAAATTTACCTGTCTATCTTTCTGACTTGTCTGTCTGTCTTGTCTATCATCCGTCTGTATGTTTCTCTGTATGTACATGTATATGTACATATCTGTCTGTCAGCTTATCTGCATGCCTGTCTGTCTGTCTGCTTATCTACCTGTTTGTATGTCTCCTTACCTGGTATTCTGTATGTATACTCATATACATGTCTGCCTGTCTGTGTACTCATCTACTTGTCTGTCTGTCTACTTCTATACTTGTCTGTCTGTCTGTTGTTTATCTATATGTACATGTATGTCTATTTTTACTGTATGTTCATGTATCTTTCTATCTGCTTATGTCCCTGCCTGTCTGTCTCTGAATTCTGTCTGTCTGTATGTCTGCATAGTCATCTGGTCTATCTTTCTGTCTGCCTGTCTGTCTGTATCTCATCTGTCTGTCTGTCTGTCTGTCTGCTTATCTACCTGTTTTTCTGTCTCCCTACCTGGTATTCTGTATGTATACTCAAATACCTGTCTGTCTGTCTACTTCTAAACTTGTCTGTCTGTCTGTTTATCTATATGTACATGTTTGTCTGTCCATGTATCTGTTTATATGCTCATCTGCCTGCCTGTCTGTCTCCCTACTTGGAATTCTGTCTGTCTGGATGTTTTCTATACTCATCTGGTCTATCTTTCTGTCTGCCTGTCTGTCTGCTTATCTACCTGTTTGTCTGTCTCCTTACCTGGTATTCTGTATGTATACTCATATGCCTGTCTGTCTGTCTACTTCTATACTTGTCTGTCTGTCTGTTTATCTGTATGTACATTTATGTCTATTTTTACTTTATGTTCATGTATCTGTTTATATGCTCATCTGCCTGCCTGTCTGTCTCCCTACTTGGAATTCTGTCTGTCTGTATACTCATCTGGTCTATCTTTCTGTCTTCCTGTCTGTCTGTATCTCATCTACCTGTCTGTGTGTCCACTTATCCACCTGTCTATCTGCCTGTCTGTCTGTCTACTTATCTGTCTATATTTGTGAACTCCTGACTTTCAATTTGCTATGTGACGTTTACCTCTTGTGTTATTTAGATGGAAATCAGACAAAATTGTAGTTTGAGCACCTCACAACATCACTGACCTAGTGTCATGCATGTAATTTGATAAGTGGAACCCATAAACTGCGAGAGGCTCTGAAAGGAAAATCTTGACCAAATCTGTCCGCTTCGGTTGGAAAGAAGAGACAGTGGCAAAATTGCGGAACGGGCTGTAGTTGTAATGGCTGGTTTGATTTGAATTATTCATGTTGTTCACCAGCTGATGCTTTGGCTCCTGGTGAGCATGTTATTTTTTTCATCTGGTACCTACGCTGTGGATGCAGGGAATGAGGTATGAATGAATTCATGAATTCGGTGGTGAAGCTGCCTTAGAGTGACCTTAAAAACACTCTGGAGACGGAGTAGATGTGTGCCGGCTCTCCTCCAGCAGATTTCAACCAAGATTATCTGAGAGGCTGGGATTTCGTTCCTACTATTACAGCAATGGACTTCATCGCTTCATCAGAAGTGTGGTCTGGAGTTTTAAGCACGTGAGAAAGTTATGCTAAAATGTGACCTTTAAGAACATGCCCTTGGGACAATGTGCTGCGTTGCTTTTTTGTAGTTTATTAGGTTTTGCAAAGAAGTATTTTATTTGTAAAGACCCTTTTTGGAGATGTAAACACTGGTCCTTCCTGATTCAGTTTTTTTATTAATCTTTATTTGACATATATATTTAAAATGAAAAGCTTTTTGTTTGACATTTTTATTCATTTCTAATAGTGTCTAATAGTCTAATTGTAGTGTTAAAAAACTTCAAGTGGAAGTGCATCTGAACCAGTGTTTTTATAAAATATTGCAAAATGGTGTTTCTACAGAGATTTGATCTTGGCGATGCTCAGACAAGAAGAACATTGGAAGCTTCCACATTGTACAACACTTTGATTTGGCCGTCAAAAGTTTCCAGATTGTAACCATATTTTAGACATAAGGGGGCAGATTCCCGGACAGAACTTTAGTCTAGTCCCAGACATACTTTAATGTTAGATATATAAAATATATCCATCTGATTGTTTACTCTCAAGATGAACACCAGTAATGTTTCTTAGTAAATTACGCTTTTAAAAATGACTTGTACAGTATATCCTAATTTCACTAAGGCCTAGTTCTGGTTTAAGGTAATCCCTGTCTGGGAAAACTGCCCCTTTAGATATTTTTTATGCACAGTATATTGATATAGTGCATTTTAATATTACGAATTTGTAATTGATCATTTAATTAATCAAATTGAATATGTGTGTGTACCTGTATGTAAAATATGAAATATTTGCAATAGCAATAACCTCAAAACATTTTTGTTTGCATTAAGGTTTATAAAGGACACTTGTCTCCACGGTTTTTTAAAACCTCTGCTTCATTAGATGTTCATGTTAATGGCATGGTCCGGGTAGAGAGGTTTGAAGACATTTTAAAGGAGATGGACTGGAGTGATAATAAGCCTTCTTAAAGTGACAGACCAGGCTAGAGAGAGTCGGAGAGTGTGAAAGAGAGGTAATTGTAATCTGCTTCAGTGTAAAGCTTACTTTTTCCTGTGAAATGTAGCTGATTTGCCGTCTTTGTGTAAGCCAGGTTTATGTGCGCCTCGCCGGCCCACCCCGATGCGTCCACAGTGGCAGCGAGTGCTGTAATCTCATTATTCTGCTCGGGGAGGCTGGCTGTCGGCCCTGGAACTACGATTTACACATGGCATTTCAACAGGGAGGGGAGGGCCTTCTGTCGATGAAGCGCCCACTGACATTTATCCATTTGACACATTCGCCTTCTCTCTCTCCTGTATCCAGCTTACACACACAAACACCAAATGTGTTTGCCATACCCTTAAATCTGTAGCATAATCATAGATGCCTATAAATTATATTTAGTGGCGCTTCCTATAAGGCAAGTATCACTAGTACTTTTATATACCTTGGGTTGAGAAATTTCAAAACCTCTGTCTAATAAACTCAATATGACCTTTTTATATTTATTATTACATGTATTAATAACTTTCTATTTCGGCTGACATCACAAGCACCTCATACTTTTCAATCTCTTTGTAGCTATATGGCTTTTTTAATAGTATATAACAGTTTTCGTGATTAAATCGATAGATAAGTCCTGCCACTTTGTTCGGTCAGAATTACGAAAAAAACCCGAAAAATATAAGCAAAGCAACTACGTCTTCCCACACCATCCTAGAAACTGCATAGCAACACCCTAAAAACCACCTGCTGACTTTTGCATGACCAAGCACCCCTCTGATTTTTTTTTTATCTTTATTCTTTTTACATCAAATCCGACTTGATTTGTGACTTATATACCAAGTAATAAAAAGCGAACTCAAACTGCCCTCACATAAATTCAGCTTTTAGCCTCAAAGGCACACAGCACATCAATGCATGCGTTTCCTTTTCTGATAGACCAAAACTGCAGTTGGTTTTGCATTAATATTAAAGTGGTGCTTTGACTTAAAAGGATATTTCAACCGAAGAGCCAATTACCGTCACCACGTTGCTTGGGAAAACCTGCCATCTGACTTATCTTTACAATAAGTACAGTCATTTTAGCCCGAGTTTAGGGTAAAGGCCGTAATGTGTCCATAGCCACAGCGAGGTACAGTAGAATACATTAATCTCCACTCTCCTCCATTTCGTTTCACTGCTGACATAGCCATTTACTGACAGTTAGCGGTATTACGGCATTAATAATGGAGAAGATGCCAGCTACCACACCACCATGAAAAGGCTAATGGCAGCGAACTTCAAATTTGTGTTTCATGTGATGCCAAAGCACCAGGAACGAAAATCAAAACAATTTATGTAATTAAACTTATTACTATAGCTGCAAGCGACTTGGAGCTTGTTTCACTCCAGAATGTTTCTTCCTTTTGAATACACTGTGATAAGCATTTATGTATATCGTGTTTGTCGTTATTAAAGCTTATATTGAAATTAAAATAACAAACCAGAAATTCTGTCTGAAAAATGATTGTTTATCAACTGTGACGAAGATATTTTGAAGAATGTTGGTAGCTCAACAAAGGCGGTATCCGTTCAGTTCTACTGCATGAACACAAAACCAACGAAAGTCAATAGGTACCGCCGTTGTTCTGTTACAAACATTCTTTAAAATATATTTGTTTGTGTTCTGCAAAAGAAAGAAGGTTTAAAATGACAAGAGGTTGAGTAAATGATCACAGGGCTTTCAGTTTTGGGTGAACTGTCCCTTTAACCTGATTCGCATTGGTGAGCTTGTAATAATGATTTATAATTTAAGCTGTCGGGTACGATTTTGCGGGACATGGCGGTTCGACACCATTTGACTTCAACCCACATTAAGATGAGTAATTTACCTGAAATTTCATGTTTAAAATATGCACAGATTGCAGCTTTAAATATCGTGGAATGTTTTGTTTTTCATTCATGACACAATATTGTTTTATTTGCATGACATTTAAGAAATACGTTTATACTTTCTTTTGTGTTTTCTGGTTGCAGTTATTTTGGACAATGTATTTTATGTAAATGTGAAGTTGAGGTGAAGAGCAGCATTTAATTTTGTCCGTTAATGGCTTAACTGGTTTGGTTGATCTCAGATTTTGATCTCACAAATACAGACTTTATTTCTGCCCTCAAGGGAATTTATCTTCTTTAAAAAAAGTTCTTAATCATAATAACATTTTTATAGTGTAGAGTAATCGCAAGAGCGACATACACCAACATTGCACTTTCATTAAGAATAAATCTCTAGACTTGATAGACTTTGTTGTCTCTACTTCTTATTTTCAATCGCTTACTCAATGTGAAAAGTGTAAATGTCATTACAGTCGACTCAAACCGTCCAGGTGCCCGTTGCTCGAGAGAAGCAAACAAGGGCTACAAAATGCACTCTCAGCTCGCTCTCTCTGTTAATGCTGCGCTGGTGCATCTCACGCCAAACGCGGGGAATAAACAGCAGAAAGCAAACAAGAGGAATTTCAGATACGGCCAGAAAGGGCAGAACCTCTCAAGCCAATTAAACAGGAGAGAATGGCAGGGAGGAAATTTCCTCCGACCTGCCTGCCGTCCTTTGAAAGGTTACGGGGATGCAAATCCAGCCTCTGTGGAGAATGTTGATAATCACGCTTGCCTTGTGTTGCTCTGCGTGGTTTTTAGTAATGGGCCCAGGAGACGCTGGACTCTTAGATGTCGTTTCATGAATACAGGTCAGGTAATTAGAGCCATTCCGCAGGAGCGAATGAAGGTTCGATTGTTTGGGTTACACCTGAGGTACAGAAAAATCAGGACTGCTCCTTAGTTTATCAATTGTTTCTCCTAGAACGGAGGCCAACGTGAGAATTAAGTTAAAATAAATCCTTTAAAGTAATCTTTGTCTCCCCTAAAGTGTCAGAACACACTGACTTATGACTGCAGACGTTGATGTGTTCAGATCTGAGCACGCTTTGAGATAAACTCATTTATTTGTCTCGATTGGGAACATTCACACAGAGCACGTTTTTTCAATTCCAACACGCCACTTTTCCATTGTTTTTCTATGTAAACGTTTGATGGACATGCATGACCGTTACGTTTGTGTCTCATGTCTTTTGCAGCGCCTCGCACATGAGCGCATGCGTGTCAAATTAAACGATATTCAACTTTTCGCTGGCTGCTCATCAACGTCAGTTCCAAAGCAATGGACCAATCAGAAGAATTTGGAGGTGGGGCAAGCGTTGCGAGCTTCTGTTTACAGTAGCGAATTGGCATGACAGTTTCTTACTAAAAAGGCGTCTCGAGACCCTGCGTTTTCTTTTTAAGACCATTCCTGAGCACTGCGTCTTGCATTTTTGGTCGCAAAGACGCATTCTGTGTGATTGGCCCCTTAGGCTATCCACATTAATTTGATATTAAAAAATTCTGAAAATTGTTAGGAGATAAATGATAATATATTTAAAAAATGATATCTCCATTACGTCTCCTGAGCATAAAGGGAGTAGCTCATAGCAATAAAATGTTGTTTTGGAAGAAAATAAACATATTCACATGCGGTTTTATGATCACTTTGCCAGTGATTTCTGTGGTAATGTATGCAAATCAGCTGTTTGAAATAAAGACAAAAGACATTTTCACTAGCAAGCGTCATTTTCTTTGACGTAGTCCTGCTTTGGATCTTTGCGTTATCGCTTTTCGCTAAATGACTTTACAAAGAGTCTAAAAGAGTCTTTAGAGCTATAAAAGCAAAGCTTGGTGGAAATCCACATAATGTTTAATCTCCATTGATCAGAAATCACTGTAATTCAGTCTTTTGTTAATGTTTTTTTAAAGAAAAGTAGGAAATTATGGCTCAGCTTCGTGCCGGATAATATTGACATAACGTAGAGATTAATTAAAAAGTGTGTATATGCTTAGGATGGAGAGCGAACAGTTCCTCTGTGTGTGGTGTTTGGATGGTGACGGAGTACAAAAGAGAAGTCAGAGGTCACAGATTTGAGCCATTCATCAGGAAACCATGGCAACGGTCACAGCGTAGCAGCTGTCAGGTAATGACATTCACTGTGTGTGTGAAGGGGGAGGTGGTATCTTTACACAAATCATTTATCAACTGAAGAGTGACATATGCCATTTTAAGTACTTTTATTGCGTACACAAAGCACATTCATCTCACCATCTGAAAAGGTATAAATAATAACCATAGCCTACTTAAATATTGTAATTTCAGTTCTCTTCACTAAAATGAAATTGCAGTTCGGTATAAAAAAACACTTGGTTTGTAAGATTTTTGAAATGTCAGCACTTTGTATTTGAAGTTCTGTAAACAGTTTTTTTTACTGTATTTAAAATAATTTATGAACTGATAAATGATGTCTCGCTTTGGATAGAAGTGTCTTCTGAATGTATAAATTTAAAAACTTTAAATGAATTTTTTTGACTAGACCTATGGACAATATTTTCACCGCAAAAATACATTTCTTAAGCATTTCTGTCTTCTTTTCTAGTAAGAATATCTACAAATTCTTATATCAAGATACTTATGTTTTAAACAAATGTATAAAACTGCCAATGGTGTAAAAAACGATCTGGAATTAGGTAATTAAGAAAAAGCTAAAATCAAATTAAAGATTATTTTTGGAAGATTTTTTTCTTGGTTTAAACATAAATTTACTTTATTCTTACAATTAGTTTCATAAAACAAGAGTACATATATTGGGTCACTTCCCTTGTCAAGTAAATGTAACTCGATTTAAGATTTCTTTTAAATAATTTAACTAAAGCAAGACAATAATGCATCATTTTTTTAAGTTAGTGAGTTATGAAAATTAAAACGAAATATTAAAATTAGGTATACAGTATGAGATGGGCCTATACACCCAATTAGACACCTAATAGAAGTCAATTAGACGCCATACTTCGCCAAAAAATGAAATTCTTTCATAATTTATTTACATTAATTTCATTCCAAACCCGAATAACTTTATTGTTAAATGCAGAACACAAAAGAAGAGTCTGGAGGAATGCTTGTGTCCAAACAACACTGACTTTCATTGTACGGCCCCAAAAATATTTTTATCTTTCGAGTGAACTATCATTTTAATTCGTCATTATTAAAACAATAAAATTCGTAGACACAGATAAAAACAAACGACAACATTGCTTGTGAAAAGTGCAGCTGTGCTTCAATCCCTCACATTACTTTCCAGCAAATTAAATGTTGCATCTCGGTTGACTGAAGTCTACACTCCACCAAGATGAGAAAATGGTCTGTTCATCCGTCTATCCAACAGCTCAAACCACGTCCACCCCTCTCGACTCCAGACAGGCTTTATCACGAGCCTTCAGATACCTCGGTTCAAGTGGGACTACTGATAACAGGTTTCTCTAATCGATACACAACATGCCCCAGCAGACCATGCTATGAGCGAAATGATTTCTTGAAATAACTTCTTTTTTAATTATGTCTCTAACCTCAAGCTTCACTGAAAATCATGACTTTCCAAACCGAGGTCAACAAAGATGGAGAGTCTAGCTACTCTTTGGATTGAGCTATTCATTTTGTCTTCAGGCGTACCTTGCTATCAGTTTAAATAAAATGCTTATTTTAGAAACATTTTATAATGAAATAAGCAATTCAACGTGACATTATTTGAATTCAGATACTGATTTTAATGTTGGAGCCAGAATGGTTTTGTTCAGTTGTTGACCGACTCTGCGGAGAGTTGAGATCACATGTTTAGTGTGTGATCTCGGTCTCCTGACCTTCACATGTCTTCAGCTTAACATGGTTCCTAGAACTGTGTGAATGAGACACCGACAGTACAATGCAAGACCTCTTTAAAGATGTTTTTATGACGCTGAGCATCTTCAAGCTATGTGTTCACATTGTGCATGTCATGTGACTTTGCTTAACACTGATGTATGATTTTTTGTATGATGTATGACACTTACTTTATTTTAATATTGTCGATACTTATACAATATAGAAGAAAGGATGAACCAAAGGGGTGTTTCACATCCGATTGCCTGTAAAAGCAAATTTTTTTGCTAAATCTCTCAAGTATATCCTCCAGTTAACCAGATAACCTCTTGAAGCTGCTCAGTTCCTAGACTGTCTCAGCCATGGAATTCTATTAAGATTTCAGATTAGAGAGAATTGTGCCGGTGAACATGGATGTAATCCTTTTGGGACGCAGAAGAGCTTCAGAATCCATGACCTCTAGAAATGAGAGAGAGCGAGATGACTTTGTCATAGAACTCTTTTTTTTTGATTGAAACCGCAATATAGCTGTGAACGTACAGAGTAGCTCCAGCTACATTTTACCAGACAGAAAATCACGGCAGTAGATGACAGTGCAAGAATACAGAGGAAGTGTTTCTCTCCAGCCATCAAACGGAGCTGTAATTTCCCCCCTCGTATACTTTATGCTTGCGCTGTTAAAAACAAAGGCTACCTGTATTGATTCCTTTAAAAGCATAAAATTAGTCTGGGAATATTTTTACAGGGTACCTGTGGTTTTAAAGTTCTGCTGATACAAAGGTTTTTTTCTGAACCAGTCATCAAGGTAAAGCTTTTTTAGTGCATACATTTCCGGCGCAGTGCATTGTTTATTTTTCATCTTCTATCATAGGTGACATGTTTTTAAGGCTTATCACACAAGAATATGTAAAGAAACGGTCTTTATAGAGTTCCTCAGAGATGACGTGTTTTTGTATTCAAACCCTGGAAGCGAGTTAGCATTCTGGCACTTCCGGTTCCATCTCCCCAAGTCTTGAACGGGTGTTTGGTAAATTGCCTGAAATACGGAATCTGCGGTAAACAAAACAAAATCGAAAGATAATAAAACACACGTTTTAATCCGCTCATGATTTTTAAAGCTTTATTGTGTCTTAAAAATGGCGGTTGCTAACAAGTTGATAAAAACGACTACATCCTTCGTAGACATCAGCGTGCACATAAATCCCACAAAACTCACAAAACGTGGATGGAAATTCAGTCACTGAGTAATTACTTACCAGGGAACACACTTTTAATACAGTTTCAAGGAGTTGACGGAGGTTTGGTGTTGGTGACGTTGATATCGAGCAACCGTAGTATAGTCTGTTTGATGGCTTTTCACTCTTACGATTGTATTTAGGCTTCAAAAGTATCACATGTTATGTTCATTTGTAAAGATTATATTGTTGGAGAAAATCTGTAAACTTTTGTTAATCACAAAACGTACTTTTCGCGGTCTTCAAAAAGTCTTTGTGAAAAAAGCATTGGCTTTAGTCAAGGGAACCAGTATGGCGCTAACAATGTGTCTACACCGGATGCAACCGGCATGACTCGACAAAAGACATTAGTAATGCATTAGAGCCCATTATAATTTTTACTTTTGTCCAGACTGGATAACTCTCGGCCCGGGTCGGCATACAAAATTTCATCATTTCTCTCCCTTAAATGAGATGTCTTGTTTTAAGATTCACCCTGTTTGTACACATCCAGCTTGATTTTACACGAATACATAGCTTTATTACGAGGTGGCATTTTAATGAATTTGTTCGATCTGAGTAATTTTGTTATAAGAAAAGAATAGTAAAAACCCAACCATTACTGGTGACAAAGCAGATAATCCTCAAACGTTGACTGAGATCGCACAAACTCATAAACTCATTTTCCAATTAGTTATGAATTGGTGTTATTGTGTTGACTTTACACTGGATTATAGATTATTCAGGTTTCTGGGATTTACACTGTACATTTGTAAACTACACGATAACAGTGAATATAATATTAGCATAACTTTTCTTATTGAATCGGTTATTATATTTAATTTAACTGACAAAAAATACACACCAGATTTCTGCTTTCAACCCACCCAGAATGCCTTGCCCCACAGACTCCATTATAAGTTCATTACTGTAAATGCATATTTTGTTTGTTTGCTTCCTTTGCACGCCGTGGAACTATTCGAAATCATTCTCCGCGGTAAATGATATCATACAACAGATGTTGTAAATAGAGCGTGATCTGTATTTAACTCATAACACTCCTTTAAAATTAAAAGTTTATTTTTCGGTTTAAGTTTACAGTCGTTCTGCAGGAAGCCTCCTACCGGGGTAACCAAAACTAAGTGCGAAGGGCGAAATGGTGATTAGGAAGGAAATGGTTCATGGCAGAACTTCAGCGTTCTTCATCTGCCCTGCAGCTATCGTGTTAGATTCCTAACTATAAGACTTCCATCATGACAGACGATTTAATGCAGACGGGGTTGGAATGAGCAAAATCATATAGCTCGACCAGCCGGCTCACCGGGAATCTTTATTCACGCTAGGAAGACATTGTTCTGCTCATTTGCAGTAATTAGACCCATCCTGAGAGTTCATCAGGGATCGTCTTGCATCCAATCAGCCGATAGAAACGGCACAGCTGGAACCCAGCATCCGCTTCCATATGTCCTGTCTACATTGATGTTTGAAAATGAATATTCGCTGAGTGCTTTAAACACAATTTAAACCTATGGTAGTTTGAGATGGTCTCCAAGTCCTACCAAGACCAATTTACTGGTCTAGAGCTTATTTTTTCCAGCAGGGCAGTCAATCATCTCTACCCATCCGTGGTCTACCAGAATCTCCAGATAGCTGTCAAAAGCACCGTACGAGCTTTTCACACCGTGTACTTTCTCACCCTCGTTTGGTATCGTTCCTTTTACACTGACGGGAGCGCCATAGTTCTCGCCGCCCCGGGGCCCATATCATCTCTGTCTCGGGGCCCGTACCTTCCCCCACGAGCTCATGTAGTATTGATAGAGCAGTAGTGCTTTACGGGGACGCTGTAATTACGTGCCTTCATAAGGCCAATTTTGGCTGGGTGGGCTCATAACCTTTCTTGGCTGTATGTGCATCAGGGGGCCCATGAGACAGAGTTCATTAGGGCCTGACACTGCACTAGACAGGGAGTAATGGGCCGAGGCGAAGCGTGCTGTTTATCTTAGGCCATAGAGGCTAATGACGGGGCGGACCGTGTGTGTGTGCGTGCTATTGAGCTGGCCTCGGAGGTGGAGATATTCCATTAATAGGCAAAAAGAGTGGGACACCACTTTCCTTATTGGAGCTTTTGAAGCTGGCTGAATGCTCACAGCTTCGCTCACAGCTGGGCGGAGGGAGGGGGGGCGTTAATTTATTTATGCCCCATCCGGAGAGGCTAGTGTTTTGCGGGCATGAAACAAATATGTCATATGTGATGGGTGATGACAATGGTAATGAAACTTTACATGGCTGTTATTGTTGGTAGATAGATTGTATTGAACTGGAATAACGCTAAAATAAGAAAAGTCCACCAAAAATGTGTTACTCGCCCTAATGTCCTCGCAGAATACAAAAGAAGATCATTTGAATAAAGTTCGTAACCGAACAACGACGGTACTCATTGACTTTCATCGGTTGCGAAATCCATAGAAGTCAATTGGATCTGCCGCTATTCTTCAAAATATCTTCTTTTGTGTTGCGCAGAAGAAAGAAAGTCAAACAGATTTGAAACGACAATAGGATAAGTAAATGATGACAGAATGTCTTTTGGGGGGCGAGCTTTCCCTTTAACAAGATCTCATAGACATGCTTTTTCCTTAGTGGACTGTAATAAATCATATCTACAGCCATGGAACCTGTTAAATAGCACTTAATGACGATAATGTATTCACAAAGGAACACAAAAAGGCTGTGAGAGTAAAACAATGACCCCGCGAAGTCAATAAAATCACATGATCAAAGTATCAATAGTCTTGACAGACGCACCCGCAGCTGTTGCCAATACACAGCCTGACCGAGTGCAGTGGCACCCGTGCAAATGCGTCCATCTCATGCGTGGAGGCGAACGTAACGGAAGAAAGCTCGGGACAATTAATAAACCTGGTGCTCAAATGGACTCGGATATTACCAAGGGACCAGCTGAGACCCAGTAGTGCAAGCCGCTCGTTTAGTCGATGCAAATTTTTCATGCCACGCTCTCTGTTGCACTCCACGGGTGCGTGCGATTTGCCGGAGAGGTTGTCAAAACCTTGCTTTGATCACACGCAATGGGCCCCAATGGTAACATCACAGGGAGCCAGCAAACCAGGCGGTTAGGGGAGTGGGCGATATTACGCTTAGCCGGGGAGCGCTGTGTATGTGTTCCTGTGCTGTCCTGGCTGTCAGAGTTTACACCAGATTGCCTGACCGTCGAAGAAACATCTTAAAGTAGATTAGATCAAAGATGGACATGTTCCCCCTGGAAAATCCCTTCAGTAAATGCGTTATGAAAGGCTGCTAATCTTAGTCAGGACCTTTGACTGATGTCTGATGCCCTCAGCAAACCCTGGACAAACAACACCAGCGGCCTTTGAACTCAACAAAAGCGAACAGATGCAGTTTAAGGTCACATCTTAGTGTATTGGCGGATTTGACATTAAAGCTTTTTTGGTAAACAATGAAGTTATTGAGCAACTACATAAAATAAACCAGTGCTCGGAAATTGACTCCTTACTATGATCCGCAACGGTGAGCTTAAAATAATCATTTAGATTGCGAGTCGGAATGTGTTTGATGAAAGTTTCATGTCATTGAAAGATAAGCATGTACTGTAAGTAACCTGCAATTTCATGTTTCAGACAGAGGTGGCGATAGAGAGGCAAACGTTATGGATGGCAGCTTCAAGATGGTCGGTACAGTTTATTTTTAGGCTCGAGAAATGTCAGCACAAAATTAAAGTTGAATAACTATGATAAAAAAAAACCAACAAAGGAAAAATGTGATACAAAAGTGTCAAAAAACATCAATGTTGTCTCGCTCTAGGGGTCACATTCAATGTGACGCTTCAACTTTGCGTCCCATGCAAACAATTTCAAGGTTTTCTGGATCTTTCACAGCGTTTGAACAATACATGGTTTTAAAAAAGACAGAAAAAAAGAGTTTCACGCTGCAGGGTCGGACTAGGTCAGACTGAACACAACATCTTATGACAGAGGATGAAAGATAATGAGTGAAAGCAATGAAAGAACCATCCACATTATTAAGAAATGTAAAGCACATGACTCACAATGTCTACACTGGATGCAAATAAATTAAGCTGTTAACACTGCTGAACAACAACAACTACAACCACAACGAAAGGTGTTTTCCAGGTCCAATAAGTGCGCCTAAATACTTGTAAAAACTTAAATGTACTTAATGCACTTTAATGTATTGAAGTGCTCTATTTTCACACACTAAATGTGTAATTCACATACAAAAATGTGAACTTTATAAGACAAATAGCACAGTTGAGTACACTTAGATCCTTTTGAAGTTGATGATTTTAAGTACAAACTTAATGTGTGACAGTAGAGCACCTTAAAGAAAAAGGTCAGCTCAAAATCAAAATTGTGTCATTTTTTAAACATATTTTAAGACCTCCCGGCATATTCGGAACACAAATAAAGATATTTTATGTGACATCCGAGAGATTTCAAAACCTCTCATAGACATTGTGGTTATAGTTGTAGTCAAGGTCCAGAAAAGTACTAAAGACATTGTTAAATTCCTCCATCTGCTCATAGTGGCTCAATTGAACTATATTGAAGCGACGACAATACTTTATGTGCAAAAAACAAACCAAAATAACGAGTTTAATTATAAATCTCTTCTGTCATGCGCCATACCCCGTTCAGCGCACAAACCGAATGAGCATGCCTCAAAGTGCTCTCGTGAACGTGTACTAGAATGACAAGACAGGGGAGAATATCTATGCCACAAAGTGTCTTTTGCCAAACTGCCACGACTGATTTTGCAGGTACAATGCCAATTTGACGTCATTTAACTTCAACCCACGTCAAGAAAAGTACAAGAAGTTGTCATGATCCTGTCCTCCTAGTAGCTGTTTCTCTTGTTCTGACAGGATCATGACAGTCCCATGTCTTGTGTCTGTGTTGGAAGCACATGGCCATTGTTTGTGTCCTTGTGCCATGTGCTGTCCTATGTCTTAGCCCCCCCCCCCTTTGTTTCCTTATTCATTATGCCATCAATGGTTTACGCCCTACACCTGTCTCCCTCATTACCTCTCCATAATTGCTTCCCTATTCAAAGCCGTTGTGTTTACGTTTTACCGTTTTGTCTTGTCTGCCCCGTGAGTTTATTTAGTTAAAGTTGAGTTTTGTATTTGACCTTGTAATACTTTTTGGTTCTGTTTTTCTCCCTCGGTTATCTTCAGTTTTCAAGTTGATTTAAACAATACTTTATGGATAAAAGCTGTTTGCATCTGGGCTTTGTCAATGTGAATCATGACATGAAGTTACCTTAATTTTATGTTTAAGATTGAGATGGCGGAGCAGTTACAGATTAGCTTTAATCACAATATAACATATTTTTATAATATAAAGCGTATTATTGTATATCGGAAGGATGTATTCTTTTAAAATAGTCTCCGGAGTAATGTGGCATGCATCTGTGCTGCTCTAAAAGACATTATCATGTCTCATTTGTCATCATGATCCAATGTTATGAGCACACAGCAGGTCCTGCCATTTGTTTTGCATTTAACAAAACTGTTTTGTTTAAGTGCTCGAATCTGATTTTAGTAAACGATGAAGTGCCTTCAAGCTACCATTTTTCTCAATTGCCCCAGATTTGGCTGATTCATTTAACATTTCATCAGACGCTGACTTTCAAACAATTACCTCAATGATACTGCCATGACAATACACAGATGCTATCACAAAACCGCTTGTTTTGTTTGGTAGAAATCGTCAATCAGATGGAAACCATAAGACGCCGTGACATGAAGTCGGTGGAAGTTGTTACGAATGTCAAAAGTCAATGTGAAATTCTTTTTAAGAAGCCTATAGAGTTTGTGTTGCTCATTGTCAGGATGTAATTGTATTTCATTTGCTTCGGTCGTAGAACTATCAAGTTTGACAAAATTAAAGAAAAAACGCAATTCATTTCCTTTCTCACAGCTATCGTTGTTGAACACGGTAAATTGAAAAACTCGAATGTATCAATGGCTGTCATGTGTGTCTATTCCCTCTAGCAGAGATGGAGCGAGACCTCGTGATGGTCTTATGATTGCATAGTGCCTACTGACGGCTGCTGGGAAAGCGGTCGGCAATAGGGGTGATTATTTCTACTCGGACCAATGGGGAGTGGGTTTAAAGCTGAAGTAATTAATATCTGTCTTTTTTCAACTGCGTATTGCTGCTCTCGGGACCTCTGCTGTGAGAAATCGAGAGCGTGAGGGTTTTTCTTCGCCTGCGGGAACTCGCTTCAGTAGCGCAAGTTAAGGACGCACACGTGCAAAAACACACATGCAGCTATCGCCCTGTACGCCCGACTGTCAATTTCTGCTGTGGGCTGAGAGTGGGTACCTTTTATAATTCCTTTAGACTCCTTTAGCTCAGCATTTGTTGTTGTGTGTGTGCATTTTCG
This sequence comes from Triplophysa tibetana, assembly GCA_008369825.1. Lineage (NCBI taxonomy): Eukaryota > Metazoa > Chordata > Actinopteri > Cypriniformes > Nemacheilidae > Triplophysa > Triplophysa tibetana. The sequence goes on along the minus strand of CM017896.1, from coordinate 29,007,706 downwards.
GCGATACACAACTTACTTTGTTCAGCCAATGAGAGAATGGTAGGGAATGGGCTTCAACTGTTTCACAATGTGCTTGACTGAACTGGAGTTCACACTGGCAATCATTGTGCGGCGACAGATAGAGACTGGGAGTCATTTGTTTTTCAATCAGAGTTGGCAAATTGATGTTATATTAGCTGCAATGGGGCAATTCCGTGAAAATGTCAATCTTACCACGAAATTTTTTTGCTTTTCCCAGCGTTTTTTACTATGGTAACAGCACAGATTTTAACATTTGGTGGATATAAAAACCCGTGTGAGATCTCTCTTCAAATTTGTAAAGCATTTTGTTTTATTTTTAGTGCACGATTTTTCATAGTCATGTAAGTGACATTTTCAGGATTGTCACATCCATAACGCTACATATTCCTCATAAATGAACACATAAAAATTTATATAAAGTAACTAATTTATGTTCTATAAAGAGGAATCCCTTCTCTATTCATTTGGGTATTATCGCTTCTCTATCAACAAGGATTCAGAAAAATATAAACAGATGGTTCAATATAATCGTAACAAATGCATTCTCTGAGCTTTTTATTGTCACATCCATAACGCAAAATGTCACGTCCATAACGCTGGAATTACCCAATGATTATTGATAAAATGTAAGTAAGAGATAAGTCTTTAAAGAACCTTTGACTGAATGGTTATTTGTGGAACCAAAAATGGTTCTTCATCGAGGTGAAGAACCTTTTAAGCCCCATTATATTTAAGAATGTTGTTACCAGCAGCAAAATCTTTTGTGTTCTGCAGAAAATATTATACAATAATTTCCTACAAGGGTAGTTAAAGAAATGTGAGTTGCTTACATTGTTTCAAATATCTTTCTTTGTTTTTATTATAAAAAAGTAATGCATGCATAACAATTTGAGGGAGAGATAATTATGACAGAATTTTCATTTTCTGGTGGAGTATCCCTTTAAAATATTGTGGTGGTGTTCAACATGCATCGTTCAAGTAAAAAACTTCAGAAAAAAACTTTCTATTTTTCACGGATTAGCCTAAAAACTTTTCGCACTTCCAGTCCACCAGAAATAGTCCACCATCTGGACACCTTTGGGATAGTATTTTCAACAAATTTTGATTTGAGATGTACTAATCTTTCACAATATTTAAGTGGATGTTATGCAAATTGGGATATAGCCTTGGCCGGAGGAATATTCACAAACTTTCAGTCGGCTCGTCCAGGGCGACCCCATCGCGGCATGTGTTTACTTAATTGGAAGGCAGTGGAGGATGAAAGCGCACTTCTGGTGGTGAACCAGACACAGTGTGTCAGGGAGACATACGAGCTAGTATTTGATGCTGAAGAAAAGATGATGTTGAAGAAACCGTTCATGAGCAGACAGAAGATCTGTTACGCTGCAAGGAGTCATTTAGCAAAACTATAATCTTACCGTATTAAACATCATAGGGGCTGATGTCATTATGGGAATATCCAAAGTTTGTGGCAAAGAAGAGTTCATCCAAAAATGAAAACTCATTTTCATCTACTCATCCGCATAACTTCTTTTTAGTGGGATACTGAATGTGAATTTTAAAAGAATGTTCTGGCTTCTCTTTCTTATATCTAACGACGAGGAAATCGGACATGCTTACAGTTCTTTATTATTTGGATGATGTTTCTTTAAAACGTAGGTCTTGAATAATATTATCGATATGGTGTTATCGCAATAGCAAAATTGTGTCAATATTATCGTATTCACATGACTACGATAATATTGACACAATTACCTCGTACCTCTAAGCAACAGATTATGATTAGAGGATAATATGGCACGTTTCAAAGACCTCATTTGTCATTTTAAGTACTGCAATAAATACCTTACCATGGACTTCATACCGAGGTATTACACCGAGATTTTTATATCCCTATTCGTTCACTTAATTCACTTAGTTCACTTAATTAAACACAACTTAAGATTTAGACATTTTTCCTCACTTACTGTCCTGATGGCACACATACATGATTTACATGTGAAAGACATATTTTGTCATGTTTTGGAAACATCTCTTGTCAGGTTTCATATATACATTTGAAAGATGTATGTATGATGTTTATGATTTACAATGTATTTAAAACTGCCCATTCTAAGATGTTTATCAGATGTTTTAAAACAGCTGACGTTTTCCAGATCTTTAGTGGACATCTTACAGATGTACCTGCTATCTGGGTAATGGGAGTGGATTCCGACGCCCTATTTCAAGCTTCATACGCACACAAAAGCATCATTTTCAGGCACATTTACTTGAAAATAATGTGGGTTTCTTAAGACATTCTTAAAAGAACTGAGTTTTCTTTTTACCAAAACCCGTTATATGCCTTTAAGACATGTGGAGAGGTTTTATAACACTTTCGCTTCTTTTTTAAGCTTAAGTAGAGGCGGTCACAATCTCCTACCATTGAAAACAAAAATCCAAAACATATTTTTACGAAAAAAATATATTAAGAAAAATCTCTATTTAGGGTTTAAAGAAAGCAATAAGTAGTCTAAACAACACAGGTGAGTACAAAATGACTTTTATTTGGATGAACTGAGTGTTTTCAAAATGCCACAACAACACACAGCCTTTTGAGGTTCTGTTGTTGTTCTTTTTTAATTTTCTTTTTCCGTTCAAGCCAGCTCTAAATGAACAGACTCATCACTTGTCACTATATTTAAAGGTCTATTTGGCTTTTGTTCATCGTGATGCAGCAGAGATGCAGTGATGTTTTTCCAGCTAGACAATAAGAGCAATATGACTGGCTGGCCTAACTGCGCTGATCTAATCAACATCACGATCTGTTTGCTTCCGGTACTCTTGTTCACAAGCGGCCTCGGTTTACTCAAATAAGCTCCAAACACCTCGGCTCAGATATTAATCCGTCCACATGTTCAAACAGAAGGAGGAGAGACGGTGATTTAGATGAAGGTAAACAGAGAAGGAAAAGAGGAAGAGCAAGAAAATGAGAGGCCGATACACATCAGATGAGAGAGAGAGAGAGAGAGAGAGAGAGAGAGAGAGAGAGAGATGGGGTAATTATAAGCTAACTGTTAAATCATACAAAAATGACTACAGCAGTGGTTCTCAAATTTATCATTCTTAAAAAAATCTTATTTTTTTATGTTTGATTGCACAAGATGATTAATACATTTCTACATTTCATAAAATGCCACAAAATCTGTAGCCCCCGGAACCATCTTGGGGCCCCCAGTTTGAGAACCACCGGTCTACAGAATCCCTAGAGTTTACATTTAAAGGGATAGTTCACTCCATAATTTCTGTCATTATGAACTCATCCTCATTTCCAAACATGTTTAAAAAAAAAAGATTGGCACATAATAGCCTGAATATTATCTGATGACATCATCAGTCAACATTCACGTCCATAGCATCTTCTTTATTCAACGAAAGTAAATGGTGACCAAGGGCGTTGGTTCTTACCACTCTGCATTTAGGGTTTCATGGAAGAAAAATATGAAATAAGAAACCGAGTCATACAGATTTTGAGCAACAGGATGTATTTTAATTTATTCTTTAATGTGTGTGTGTGTGTGAGAGAGAGAGCGATATATACATATATATATATATAGAGAGAAAGAGAGATAACAGGTGTACGGGTGCTTGTCACTCGAGCCACGTGATGATGTTCATCTCAACCCCAGCAGTTCTAATTGATGATGCGGTTCTTCAGTCATGCTCCGTAGCCAATCTGCTGCCTCACAGATGGCTCTGTTTGGACCACATGTGAGCGCTGCTCGCTCAATATTTGCTTCTAAAGAAGGTTCTGGTTTATTGTAATAACACTGTGTTTGGTCTGCATGAATTAGATACACATGAGATGTACATACTGTACAGATGCTTGCTTTGCCCGAGTGCTTTTTCAGTTTTATTGAGAAATGTCCAGAATCTGATATTATACAGGAGTGTGGGAGTCTTTGGTGGTTTAAGTTATCGGCCTGTGGATTTTAAAGCTTCAGGTAGGAAAGTAAATATTGCATGGATGGATGGATTGATATGCTGTAGTATAATTGTATAATGTTATATGCATGAGCCATGTTTGAAGGGTTTGGGGCATAAGCAGTATACGAACATCAGTATCTACAAAACGGTTTAAAAATTACTTGATCCTTTTATGGCCAATATAGATCATATATACTGTTGGATATTAGATTTTATTGTGCTATGGAAATACCATGGTATGAACAATATACTGTAGTAGAGCTTCATGTATCGACTTTGATAGTTCATATATAATCTTTTTTGAGATACATTTGAACTGTTGTCTCAATAAAATCTTTAATATTCAGTACTGACTTTTGATTGCAAACTTGGCAAATCTGAGGTTTGTTGCAGAAGAACATCTGAGATGCAGAAGACTTAAAGGAATAGTTCACTTAAAAATAAAAATTCTGTCATCAGTTGCTCACCTTCATGATAATGTACTCCTGTATGACAGGATAATAATGTTTCATCTGCAGAACACAAAAGCAGATATTTTAAAGAACGCTGCTAATCAAACAATATCGTTTCCCATTGACTTCCATTATATGGACACCAAACCACTGGGCCATTTCTCAAAATATATACTTTTGTGTTCCACAGAAGAAAGAGTCTTACAGGTTTAAAATGACCTGAGGATGAGTAAATGATTTTGTTTGAACTTTTTTTTAAGCAGAAGTTTCCATTCGCTCTCTATTTAACCTCATTGCTGTCTAGAAACAACAGAGATATTAAAGCGATCTCATCTGTGATTTTTCTTCTTAAAGGTCCAACCCACAGTGTGATGGTCAGAGCAGAAAAAAGACAAGCAAGCCACATTAAATAAAACACAGGTTAATGATAATTGAACATGATTTGACTAACCGGATGTTGCAAACAGATTCACATTCAAGTCACCGTTCTGTCTTAACCTTTTTCACTCATATCCTATCTCTCTCTCTCTCTCTCTCTCTCTCTCATTGAGCAGAGCGGCGGTCTGATTGCATCTGATGTGTCTTTAATAGAGAATGATCTGAGCACAGTCAGACAGCAATCTCCGCTTATCTGAGAGTAAACAGCATGTGAAAGGTATTACTTTGTGTCTGTGGAGCCGCTGAACCTGCGTTCACCTTGTGTTCGCCTGTTTGTCGGAATCAGAAGAAGGTTTGTATGTTTTGTTTACCTTGTAAACACTGTGGGATTATTTTGAGATGCTGTAGACCAACCTCAACAGAAATGCAGACCTTTTAAGATGGCAAGAATGTTGTTTAATCTTTCTTTTGTGTTTAGTGCAGGGTTTAGCAGTGCCCTTAATTTTCTCAGAGGTTTTTTCTGGGCGTATTGCACCTGACAACGTTTTTTAATCATAGAGCAGAATGTTAAGGAGCGAGTGAAACCAACAAGCAATTGGATTTTTTAACCTTGAAGATGATAAAACACACTAAATAAATCGTAATGTAGGGTATCATAGATACAAGACTTTTATTTTTGTATTATAGTTAATTAAAGGTTTGCCCACTACACCTGCACTTTTGGGGCCTTATCGACACCCGGCGTAGCTCATGTGTTTTTGTTAGTTTCAGCCCGACTGTTTTTGTTTAGTTCTCATTTTCCCATCCTGCGCCGCGTTGTTTTAATACAACGTGCGAACATTCTGCTTATTACGCAAAGAGGGACGCACAACAGCACACAAACATGCCCAAATATTCAAAATAAATGGATTACAAGTGTATCGTACAAAACATAAAAACCTGTAATTCGTCAATATTTTTTATAAGGTGTTATATTCGTACGGATTTGAAGGATGTGGATCATAAAAAACATACAAATACAAGAATTCACAACCAATTTGTTATGAAGTGGATCGCACAAAAACATACAAAAAATTATAATTCTTAACAGTTTTTTAATAGGTGGCTATTTTGTATGAATTCGTAAGAAGTATGATTTCAAAGCATTTGATTAATAGAAAAAGCAATAACGAGGCCACACCCCTGACCCCGCCCCTAAACCTAACCATTACTGGTGCTAAAGAAGATCGTACCAAAATGTACAGTGTGAATGAGAATGTAGCCAGGTCGCCAACTTGTAAAATAGCTATGAATTTCCATGAGATTGTGTTTGAATTCTTATTTACTGCATAATACCTTCAAAGCATCTCAACTGTGACTTTCCATGATCAGGAATCACATTTTCCCCACAAAGACATAAACAATCTTCAAGGTCTTTACAAGAAAATTGTTAGGCTATTTAAGTTCCATCATTCTGCAGGCTCTTTTATCCAAAGTGACAAATAAGAACCATCACAAGAAATATATCAAACGAAAGCCAAGAATACTCAAATGACGTAACAAAATTAATGATGGAGCATAGAACAATTAAAGGGCTTTATATGCAGACAGTACATGCTGGCTGCCTCTGTTTTCCGGTAGCTTCAGGACATGTAAAATGTCATTTTAATCAAGTTTGTGAGCATCTACAGTGTTTATTTCTCATACCGGATTTCACAGAATATTTAATCAGAGCGGCGAGGCAATTTGGCGAGACTCGAGTCTGTCGTCCGTGTTAAAGACAAGTCTGCTGATTTTTGCCTTAGGGGACATTTTACACCAAAAACAGCTCAGTCTCTCCGGTGGGTGAAGGCCACTGGAGACAGATAGCAATGGGGGGTGGGGCGTGGAGATGGATAGAAATAAAGAAAGGTAGGAAGAAATGACAACCATCTGTCTAAATAAGAGTAAAAACAAGAAAAATGTATGTCCTGAAGGCATCTTTGATGAGTTCACATGTAAGAGTACTAGAGTAAATATTATATGGTTACATTTTGCATAAAAATTCGTAAACTAGGTGGTTGCTAGGGTGTTGCTATGCATTTGCAAGTTGTCTTAAGAGCTTTTTAGTGGGTTTCTATGCTGTTGCTTGGGTGTTTGAATACTTTTATGATGTGTGTAGTATGTTTTTTGGATGATTTTGGTGGTTGCTAGGTTGATTCTACAGTATGGTATTCTGGATGGAAGAGTCTGACTGTAGAGTTGTTCCATTAAAGAGATAGTTTACCTGAATAGAAACATTATTTATTCACCATCATGTCATTTCAAACCTGTATGTGAACCTTTCTTCCGTGGAAAACAGAGATATTTTGAGAAACGTGTCAGTGGTTTTGTCTCCACACAATGGAGGTCAATGGGCGGGAATGTAGTTTGATTGCCAGCATTCTTCAAAATCTCTTCTTTTGTGTTCCCCAGAAAGAAGAAAGTCATGCAGGTTTGGAATGAAGTCATTTTTGATGGTGGAAACTAACGTGTTCGAATTGATTCAATCATAAATACATATTATATAGTTAAAATGAACATTTTGTGTACATATTGAATCTATATTTTGATTACCTGATAAAATCTTTCTAGGTGGCATGCATGAGGTTCCGTGTCTCTCTAGGATTTGTGAATTTTTTATTAGCCTACATATAGCCCAGAGATTTGCACTTCTGGTTATAGGTGCAAACTGCATTTTACTTGCTCTGAATTTCTACTCTGAACAATGATAAAAATGAAACATCTTAAATCTAAAACATATTTAATAGTTTGTCCAAGTCAAATTAGCAGACCCCAAGGGTGTTTAAAATGATTTTTGGTCTCTGATATTCTGGAATATGGCCTTATCTCTACTTTAATAAAAGTCTATAAGAAATGTTGAATAATTGACTTTAGTTTAAAGCAGGTTTACAATGTATCTTAGTACCAACACCAAGAATGAGTAACGTGCCAAAGTGGAATATTTAGGGATGTGGTTTGCTGTAGTTCATTATCTTAAAGGTCCGGTGTTTGAATTTTTAGCGACATCTAGCGGTGAGGTTGCGAATTGCAACCAACGGCTCACTCCACCCCTACCTTTTCGAAGCACTACGGTGGTTGACACAGGACAAAGAAGTCGTCACGTTTTCACTTCTTTGCCGAAGGAGATAACGGATATCAACCACTTGGCGCAAGCAAGAGAGCCACCGCAGAAACAACACAGTGAATTCCATGGAAGGGGACCTGCGGTGTATGTATATTGAAATAGCTCATTGTAAAATAATACAAACATAACGCTTCATTATGTAAGGTCTTTATACACCTCTGAAGACATAGTTGGGTATAGTATATCACATTTCTGTCAATAGATCCTCCAAAAAAAAAACTTGCCGTAGATTGCACAGTAATATTGAAGCTGTTTGGTCTCTCACTCAGACACAGGAAATACTGTAGACATGGGGGCAGGGGTGATAAGGGATCGTGGGATAGCTGGAGGACTTGAGAAATCTTGTGTCTGGCTCCCATCTCCTACACACCAGAGAGAGGGCCTAACCTCCCGCTGTGCCATACCGCCTCACATAATACACACAGAACTTCCACCCACATACACTGACAAACATCATCTGTAACCTCAACACACGCTCAAACCCCCCTCCCACTCGTCCCTTCCTAAACGCTGCACGCTAACACGCGAACACGCTCGCCGTCCCACCAGGAAGAGTGGAGACGCTTGAATTATTTATTTCCTCTTCCCTAGTTATTCAGAGTAGATCCTGACAGAAGGTGCCCTGAACCACGCAGACCTTTAAACCCGCACCGCTGAGACAGGTGGATTAAACCAGCTGTGAGTCAAAACTGACAGCTGCCAGTCACTGCTTACACCAACACGCGGCACGCTCATTTAAATGTGCTACACTTCAAAACAGATCCATATGCACGGGCTTTACGCTAAGCCTTTGAGATGAACAACGGTGCCAAAGGCCAAGAGGCTAGCCATGATCCACACCCTCATTATTTCAGTTTTTTATTTAATTACCATTTTTATTATTGTTTCGCGCTATGATAGCACTCATACAGTATGTGCAAATATGTATTATGACGCATTTATAATTTCATATTTGTCATCTTTTCAGAGTCACTGTATGTGTTTTGAACGCAGAAAGAAAGAAAGTGATATTCAACTCACTCTATCATGTTGACATGTACTGCTGTGTAGCATATGCGAATTTCAACTTTATTGATAGATAAATGCAAAAGCAATTTCAAAGGAACTTAAAAGTAAAGTAAATCATTGCATGTAAATATAGGCAATTGTTCATTGAATAAGTCTCCAGAATACATTGATAGTAAAGGTGTCTGCATGATCATTGTGAAAGTGTAAATGTTCTGTTCATGTTTTCTGTCTTAACAGTTTTGTTTTGATCAGATTTAAGAAGGCAGAATGCACGATCTTACACTTCTTAAGGTTATTAAAGGGGTCATGTGACACATTATCCTTTGTTTTAGATGTAATGCTGTGTGTCTACACAATTTAAGGTTAAAAAACGCTGCATTTTCCAAAGACCGTGCATGTTTGTTTCTCCTCTTTTCCCCGCTTCTCTGAAACGTGAGCATTTATTACAAATCTCATCGCTCTGTAAACTTAGGTGTGCAATGATTGGCCAGTTAAACAGTGCATAGTGATTGATCGAATACTGCAAGCGTGTGACAGAAATGTAAGGCCTCTTACCATATTTGGAACATCAGGTTCCAAAGCAATTGTACTGACAGGTAAGCCCACCTTACTTGCGTATACATTTGGGCGGTCTTAGTCAAACCACACCACGAACTGACGTAGATTTGTGGGAGTGTGAATTTTATATTCTGTTCCGACACTTTAATTTTTGCAATTGTACGTCAAATACATGCATTGGCAAGTTACAACACACCAAAGACACAGGAAAATATGTATTCGCACCATATGACTCCTTTAAGAGGTGTAAGCTGTTCCTTGTAAAGGCTTGATGATCACATCACAGCTGATGTTTTCATCATTAACAATCTTTTTCACTTACAGTAATAGAATATCAAATGTTAGTAATGGTGTGATGGTAGCTGATATCAGTGTGTGGAGCAGAAAAACTGCAATTTTGATGCGTGGGAGTGCGCCGTCCCTCTCTCACTTTCTTCAACTGATTGCCCCTGCTCACCAAGCCCCCGATACATCTATCTAAAGTCTTCTGCGCTGTGACAAAGCACGCAGACACACACTGCACACAGCACACCAATTCACACACAAGCTTTGTTCCAAAACCTTTGAGCTGCCTAATGCTCACATAGGCGACTGCCTTCTGTTCTGAAGCAGCATCCAAACTAAATGCTCGATTTGGATCATGGGTAGCTAACTTGGATGACATTTTTACCATGCCGGCACCATCCATAGTGCATACAAATATTGGGGAAAGTAACCGATTAAATTATTCTATGTACTGTATTATCTTTTTTTTTATATTTTAGAAATGTGTATTTTAAAGGAGCTATGTGGAGATCGTAGTGGCAGCTAGAGGCGAGGTTGTGAATTGCAACCAACGGCTCACTCCCTTTTGAAGCACTAAGCCGGCTTCACAGGATAAAGATGTTGTCACGTTATCACTTCTTTGCCGAAGGAATATTCTTTAGGAAACGTGTACTATGGAGCAGATTGTATGTTTAGGGCTACTGTAGAAACACCACTTGAAGAATGTATCAAAACAACATGGACCGCATTAACAACAATTGTGTCAATGCAAAACAACTGAGACATTTCTCAAAATATCATCGTATAAATATACACAAATGGGTAAACTGCTGAACAACATTAAGGTGAATAAATGAAAGATGTTGTAATTGAACTGCTTCTTTAAATGTTGTTTATTGTTTTTAATACATTTTCAATCATAATGTTTTCACATAATAGACACCTTTAGAATCTATACTTTTTCCGACCGTTCATTAGCGTGAATTTTTGTTCATGTCGCACTCTGGGATTGATGTTTCTTCGAAGAAAACATATCATGCTGCATGAGAATTGGGATACAATTGTTGCTGCTTGCCATCTAAAACAGGTTTTATGGGGGAACGGCCGTAATGCTTTAAAATGCTGCCTAGGTAGGCAGATCAATAGATGCTACAAAAGGATGAAAATGCAGAAAAGCAGCAGTGCACAAATCCACAAACGGCACTCCTAACGCTGGATAAAGAAAAGAATAAAGCTTATATGCTCAGATAGAGACTCAGACTGTTAGTATACCACATTGCACACTGCATGTACTGTGACAGTGAAGCTGTGCTTTTTAACACCAGCTGCTTTTAAAGAGAGGAGAGAGAGAGAGTTTCCAGCTGAGACGGGTAGACGGGCTGAGAGCGGGTGTCTGTGCAAGGCCGCCGGGTCGAGACGATACCGGACTTTACCAGCCAGATCTGTAAGATACAACACACTTTGTGCTGAACTTTCAACTTTAATAAACGCTCACAACACTCCTTAACAACAGGAAGTGTCGCCCAACGAGTCATCTTTGACCAAAGAGCAAGACATCTTGAGCTTGAGTTCACAATGGTGTGTATGAATGTGCAGGCTTTGTGCCGCCTTTCCCAGTCGGAGTCACAGTCATCTCAAAAGTTTCTCCAGAAAAAGACCAAGATCTCACAAATAGAGTTTCAAAAGAGACCACGATAAACTGAGCTCATGGTCCAAATATGCAATCAAAAGTCAATATTATTGACGATTTTAATATGAAATTTTCCCCAAACCAAATGGTTTTGGTAGACAATCATTCATTTTATAATTCTAAACCTCGATTGTTTTTTAAACCTTTTCAATTTTAGGAGAAACATCTGAGCTGAAGTTGAAACAACTGAAAACACCTTTTGAGCTGCAAGACTGACATTTCAACCATAACAGCGACTTGCGAAATATCGGCTTCTCTGCGTCCACAGCCCACAAACCGACATTTCCGAAAGCTTTCCGCCGAACACAAAGTATTTACATTCGCTCGCGGCTTATCAAACCTGCTTACGTGCACGTTTATTTTTACACAGCCCCGTTTAACCTGCGACGTGTAGAGTGTCTGAAATGCTTCCCATTTGGGTATCGATTGTGCCTGCGTTAGATGCCTGGATCTGCCTCGTAGGAAACGACACCGTCCACAGGGCTTATCGCTGTGTCTAAGCAGGCGCAGAGGTCAGCACCCATCGACAACACCGTTACTGTGTAGCTCCGTTTCTGCTTGGATTTCTGAGATCGATAAAACCTAAACAACTTCGGTATGCAAGTGTAAGAACGTGGACATAACACAACAAACGTGACATAATATTGGAGGGTTTTTTGATGCACATGTGGGGCTCAGATGGGAAGCCAAATTAAGAGTGCCTGTTTTGTCTTCGTGGCTGAAATGAAAAGGATATGACATCCATGATCTATTCCGGGGCTGGCATGTGTCTGTTTAACCTTAAAGGACATTCTCAAAATAACATTTTATTGCTCTTTCATGGTGCGGGACTTAATGGTGTTTAATTTGTGTCATTCATTTTCATTTAACTGATGTCATATCGCTGGTGTCCTTGTAAAACCTTTTATCTCTGTATTTTTTTGTTGCTGCCGTAAATCAATGTTATTATTCACTCTTTATGTAAATCTCAGCAAATATCTAACCAAATAAAAGCAATAAGAAAGTGCTTGTTAACTTTTACAACACAATATGTAATTATTTAAAAAGATCAAGGTTTTTTTATATATCCTGAAAAACAGCGAATTTGGACATACAAGGTTTCACAAGGACTGTGACGATATTACTCTTAGAAGGGATAGTTCACACAAAAATAAATGTCATGACTTTATTCTGTGGAACACAAAAGAAGATATTTTGAGAAAAGGTTTTGTGTCCAGTCAATGAGGGCCAATTTTTCCGTCAAAATGTCTTCTTTTGTGTTCTGCCGAAGAAAGAAAGTCATACATTTTTGCAATGACACGAGGGCAAGTATATGAATCACAATTTTCATTTTTGCTGAACTATCCCTTCATCATTCCTGATAAAAAACAAAACAAAGGTGCAAACCGCAGTTCTGTCTCCATCCCACTCAGTCAGGTGAAGGTCTGGCAGAAAGATAACCAAACAGAGATGTATAAACACACTGAGAGAGATATACAGCACGAGCAGGTCTATTTCAGAGGCGAGCAGCGAGATTACTCTATCCGACACGAACCCGGCGCTTTTGCAATGCCACAACCCTTCAAGAAAGCCATAACTCCACAGTCTGTAAAGAAATTACTTGCTTCACGGCTCGGAGAATGAGACCTCCATTCCAGGCCTGTGTACCAGACATGCTTTCATGCACCTATGTAATTGCATTTATAAATGAACCGCTCGTATTAGCAAACGCGATAACCGGCAAGACGTTTGACCAAATGCACTGTGGATAAGAATTTGCATATGCTACCCACAGAGAGCAATATTGTGTTATATATGATAATTTCAGCATGGGGGGATGCATGCTCGGTTTTCTCTACTCGAGCAACTAGAAGACGTGTGACTTTGACATTTCAAAGGTGAGTTAGAGAGGTAGCGTTACAAATGACTCAGCTGTGCGACACGTCACAAGTTATTTCTTTGACAGACAGCTGTCATCTTGCAACGCTTGGGTATCAGGTATTTTCACTTATCTCTGATGGAAAAAAAAAAACACGGCAGACTATGACAGGCACTGGCCTGTAAATGTGCGATATGAGGAGAAAAAGACGTATGGGTTTTGATGCCGTAAATTGATCGCAATTCACAAACGCATGTCTCAATGCACAGTTCATTAAAAGAGCCATTCATGGAAGCTTTTAGCAATGTTTTAGAGTATATTTAGCTTAAAGGTTTAGTTTGTAACAATTTTGCAGTAAAATATTCAAAAACCACTAGGCCAGTATTATATATTTTGTTCAGCTGAGTACTCACAATTTACATTTAGTCATTTGGCAGACGGTTTTATCCAAAGCGACTTACAGTGCACTTATTACAGGGACAATCCCCCTGGAGCAACATGGAGTAAAGTGTCTTGCTCAAGGACACACTGGTGGTGGCTGCTGGGATCGAACCAGCAACCTTTGATTTACTAGTTCAGTGGTTTAACCCACTAGACCACCATCTTTTAGACCAACAATTTTACAGCTTTCATGCAGCTCAGTGGTAAGACCATTGCGTTGCAACGAAAGGATGTGTGATTGATCCCAGGGGATTGCACATACAAATGTATAGGATATTGCAATTTAAGTAGCTTTGGATAAGAGTGTCTGCCAAATGCGCAAATGTAAACGTAGCATAAGGAAGGTGGGATGAAGCGATGATGGATGACTTCTTCTGGAACTTGGTTTTTGAGGACAGTATTCAAACGATCAATTGTAAACTTCCGAAGTTTTGCACGACTCTTATTTAGTAACTGTTATGTAAAGCCGTTGTTTTGAGCTCAGTGTTATGCCAGTACCTTGGAATTTCTGTTCACTGGCGATAATAACCAAATGTATGAATGTGTCAAAATGTTTTTTTTTAGTACTGTCAATGGTAAAAAAATAAATAGAAAAACATTAAATTTTCGTATTCAGCATGTTACACTTCATAAAGACAACTTCAAAATTCATTGTGTAATCATACGTTTTCACATCGTACCAATTCATACAAAATTCGTTAGTCGTAAAATAGTTACGTTGTCCTTTCAAATCAGGTAGACCATGTTTGATAATTTATAATGGTGTTTGATGCATTTCCTCTCAAATTGTCAACCCACCATGTTTTAGTACAAAAGCGAGCAGATCAACGGAAGCGACGTAAGTGCGTTATTCCATTAGTGTAAACACACTGCACACACACACATTGTTATCTCCATCACTAAAACCAGCTAAGTGGCATCCGCATGTTAAGTGTCAATTTAAATGCATTTCCTTCCGCCGTGCGCTAAGTTCCGCAGCGTTCATCAGTAGAAATCATCCTCGATTAGGGCTGACAGGGATTTGATCCTTTTAGCCAGTAATCCCGATTTACATTCATGGATCTGGCTATTGCGATGGCATTAGCATCTTCAGTGTGGATAATGCCAGCCGGTGCTTAACCCCGCAAACTCTTTGATGGCTTCACTGACTACTGTGCCTCAGGTTCAGACATCATACAATCTAACAAAGATGCAAGACTGTGCGGATATAAGATTCAATGCAGAAAACAAGAGCAGTGGGTTTCATAGATTTCCTAGTTCAGGATATAAAGAAAAAAACTGTAAGATAAGCACAATTGAGATCTCCGTTGTTCTTCTATGCATTAAATGGAGAGCAAATTGAAACTTTTATTGACGTCTTTGTGCTGCTCAAATCTTTATTCTCACTCATTTGTTGGTTTCCTTCTTGTTCTATTTTCCTCTTTCACGCTGTGAGATGTCCCTGTTTGCCAACCCAGTGGCCTCAAGATAACTCAGTATGTAAATTTAAATAAAATGAGCTTCAAGTAAGCTAAAACAATTAAAAATCAAGATATTTCTTAGCGTTTGGGTATTTTTATAACAAACGTATTTTCTAGTTATGCCAGGCTCTGGAATATTTTTGTGCAAAAAGTAGGTACGGGAGAGCCTTAAAGTACTCTTGTGTACAATGAGGGAGGCTTGAGGTCAAAAAGGTTAGGATCCACTTTTTTTAACTTATGCTTGAATAGTTATTTTTCCTTTTTCTCTACAACATCTGGGTAATTTTCCAACCATGGTTGGGTCCAACGATTGGGTTGGTCTCTTTTTTTACCCAACCACCCTACTTCCTGTAATATATTTTGTAGGGTATATATTGATAAACAATTTTGGAAATCTTTTTATTGCATCCACATATTTATGGCAAACGTTTCAAAGATCACTAATCTAAACATTTCTATAGGTTTGTCTTCTATAGTGTCTTTGTCAGTTGTAATCCTAAATGTCTTTTCTGAACGTTTTTCTAAACGTCTTATTTTTCTCCCAAGAACCTTTGAAGAGAAACAAATGTTTGTCTTTAATCCTCAGACAAAGTTGATACTTAAATGAAACATAATTGGCTCTTTGCGTCTCCTGAGATCTGAAAGAGAAGTAAAAGTTTCCTCTGGGAAATTTATCTCTGAATGTCTGCCGCTGTCTGGCTCAATCAATCCGTGACTCAGACAAATTTTTTCATGAAGTGTCTCCGAAGCATCACTCCATCAAATATTTATTCGTTTCGCTGAACCCTGTGCACAGGATTGTGGGATATCATAAGGGTTGAACAATGCATGTGCTATCAAACCTACTAGAACAGTGCGTCTCTGTAGTAGACATCATGTTAACCAAACGTGTTATTTTCTGCACGTGTTGATATCCACCTCCAGCCACAATGTTTTGGGACACATCCTATCAGTGTAAAGCAACAAATTAAAATATGTTTTGACCGGCGCCGCAGATGTAACAATCTCGCTTCATCTTGCCCTAGCAAGAGAATCCAATTGTTTCTGAGAGTTGCGCTCATTCCAGCCCACTCAGAGTCCAGGTTGACAAGCCAATATCCTCCTCCTCACTCGGCCCTCGTCCCTGACCTACATTTCTCACAAGCCTTGGGAAAGCCCACATGTTCACGCGTTACTTCTATTTTCCTTCCCTATATGCCGCTCTATATTCTTGCGACGTCCACGCACCCATGCATGCAAAAACTCTTCCTTACATTGTCAAAAAAATTCTCCTGAGATTTATATAAGCTCGGACGTCTCCACATGTACTTTTAAATTTAGTCTCAGTACTGTGAAAAAAAGTCGCCTTAAATAATTATATTTCCATTTGAGAAGAGACTGTCTGCTGTTGTTGGTGGAGGGGTGACATATATGGAGCTTGTGTAGACGGTAGTCTGTTAAATATTCATGGTTGTGCACTTGCAGCTTGACATGTGTGCAGCAGATGCTCGGTGCGTCTGGGTATGTGTGCGCATGTGGGCGGGTTTTTGCGTTTGTGTGCGTCGTATTATGGGAAAGGCTACGCTTGTGCATCTGTGCAGATGCCGAATAGATTTTGTCTGGTACACGTGTTTTTCTCGATGGTACACATTAGTGGAAAATTAAGGGGTTGGAAGGTACAAAATGGCTTGTGGTGATGCAGACGCTTTTAAACTTAATGGAAAAGCATATTTATCACAGTACGACTCCAAACTAAAGTTTGGAAACAAGACTAAATTTATGCAATAGGAACAGAATGTATTGTTTTCATGTTTGCAGTTTGTGTTACAATGAATTAAGTTGGAAAAACAAAGGGCTTGTTAGGTTTAGAATTGTTTATACTGAATATTTTCCAGGAGTGTTTTGGTATGTTTCAAATAACCAGACGTAAATTGTTTAGAATATAGCCACTGCGGTAAATATAAAATGTACAGTTTTCAGCCATGGCTGTTGTTCCACCTTAATAAGTCATCATAGTTTTAAATCAAACCTGATGAATGCTATCGATTCAAATCAAACTTGACTTCATGGTACATTTACACAGAGCTCCACCATTTCATCACACCATTATTCCAGAGAATCGCAACATAAACAACTGTTTTTCGTCCATTACTGATAAGTTGATATTTTATCTCTCAACTGCAGAATTACTCAATCGTCCTTTACAGACTCCAGGAGTTTGAAGACTAGCACGTGCGTCCTTCCACATTCCCCAAGTCACCAATATGGAATGCATGTGGAGTCCCCGAAATGCATGAAATCCACTGTGGCCTGTTGCTGCAGGAGATCCTGAAGGTATCTGGACAAGTTCATCCACCATGAAATATATCTGAATTTCTTAATATGTCAGGATCACATTGATGTAATGACTTTATTGAATGCCATTGTATTGAGTCAAGGATACTTTGCGAGACCAGTTTTATTGCACTTACGTACTTGTTGTGCTTATGTTGTTCCAATTGCTTACATTGTTTAGTTCTTTTGTAAGTCGCTTTGATAGTAGCATCTGTTAATTTATTAAATGTAAATGTTAATACAGTACACCGTCCTATGTGAAATTTAGTTCGCTTTTATTGACATATCTTGACAATATAATTATATATTGATGTGACATTTAAGTGAATTCAATTGTGTTGTAACGTTATTCATTTTTGGCCTTCTGAGGCGAATTTAAATGATCGCTTTTCATTAGATATAAACATGTTCACATTAATCTTGAGTATTTCAGCATAGTTTAATGGCAATTATGAAAATTCGTTAACTTTTTCGATCTGCTTTCGCCTCAGTGATGGTTAGGTTTAAGGCTATAGGTTAGGGGTGGTTGCTTGCTTTTTATCATTTGTTTATCATATGGTTTTATACATTTTGCAAAATACCAAATTCATTCAAAACTGCCACCTCAGTTACGTTTTCGCATGAGTAATTTCAATCTGATCTCAGAGGAATTCGTAACTTTTTACGAGGTTCCTAATTCGTATGAATACGTGCATGGTACAAAAACGTACATTTATGAGAAAAAGCTAATTGTACTAAAACATATGAATAAACTAGTACAGTTCTGTGAGATTGTTTTGGTTTACCAGGCATTTTGGTGTATTTTGCTTTGATTAGCTATGTCTCTTTGCAATATGCTAACGCTAAACTCTAAAATAAACTTTGATTGTTCTACTTTTATGAAAATAGTCATATTTAGTTTTCTTGCAGATTGATTATTAATATTATAAACACATTTTTTGCTACAACCATGGTTACTCTAAGCTGTTTTTCTAAGGTTACCACTCATTAACTTCCGTAAACTTTTGTAAAAATGTAATAACAGTAAAGTTTTGCGTTAGCTTGCTGCGGAGATTCATCTCAGGCATATCATCGGTAGTCGGTTAACGCAAAGCAATCCAAGATCGACCGTCTTTATGAAGGGAATACTTCTGCGATCCCTGGAAATTGTTTGAATTGCTCAGAAGGTTTTGAAACAAAGCTATAGCGTTACCTGTACATTATACCCTTGTGTAAATAAAAGCAAGTTTATATTAGCCCGCTAATGCACACAGGCAATTACAGTATCATTAGAAGACGTCTTATGCTCAGCTGTTTGAAAGGTATGTGATGAGTTCATATCAGCGGGGCATTTCCCCACCAACAGAGAGCAATATCACACACATGAAGTCGCTTGGGGTCAATATGAGCCGGGTCTTATCAGAATGTGAAGAATAGCAGCCGGAGGTGATATGATAGGGAAACAAGGGCCAGAGATGGGGCCAAGTGTTTGGTCATAAAGTCTGAACCAGCAGGGTGTTTGTTGAGGTGCCAGCTCAAAATCAAGTATTGCGACTGGATGCTATTTGCCCGAAAGGTCATTTGGGACGAGAAACCAAGGCAGTCAAAGTTAATATTCATTCGGACGAAACAGCCCCTGGTTAAGAGAAAAATAAACAATGCTAGCTGGTTCTACATAGTTTCTATGCCCCAAACTGGTCATTTACAGTCATTAGCTGGCTTGCCGCTTTTTTCAAAATCCCTTCAAGGAAGCATTTCATTTGGAGGCCGTCTTGGATACACCATGGGCAACTGTATTCAATGTTAACAATTAGAATAACGCAGTCAGCTAATCTATTTGAAGAATGGCAAAAACATTGTAAATGTTTTGTTTAAATAACAAAATGAAAAAAAATATGACAACGGTTATTTAAGAAATGTATTGTAGAATGATTATGTTTGGTTTTAGGCTAGATAGTTTAGGTTTACATTACATAAACATTGTAAACCATAATAGCTGTTTACATAAACCTTTTACAAATTGCATTTATGTATTTGTTGATTTATGGTGTTATATAATTATTTATAACTATTCCATTTATATAATCTTACAACAATCTTATACTTTCTAATATCAAATCTTTTCTGCATTTTTATTGGATCAGCCCTTTCTGTAAAAGTGTAGTAAACACTTTTTTGGTGTATTCATTACTATTGGCATTACTATTTATTATAGTAATGATGGTATTTTGGTTTTAACAACCATGATTAATTTTAGTAAGAGACATCCCACCATTAAAAATATTATAATTTCTGTGATAATTTTGATGTTTAAACACAAAATAATTATAAATAATCAAGATTAGTTAGTCTGACACATCTGAAGTTAAAGATCTTGGATGTAATATAGGCCTAGTCTAGATCAGGCATCATAATACAAGCCCAGCGTCTCTGCTTGCCCCCGTGACCAAGCGGCACGTGTGTTAGCAGCTGAATCAGGCCTCTGCACGCAACACGGATTCAAAGCATCAAGAGAATATTGCGCTCCCAGAAGGGTTTTTTTTACTCTGAAAAAGTAATGAATTAATAGTTACTAATTACATATTCAATTGTGTAATTGGATTACAAATTACTCTATCCAAAAAGTATTTAGTTACTTATTACTAATTATTTTCTATATCCCACATCAACCTTGATTAGTTAAGTGATTCAAGGATTGATATGAAACGACTCTTTTTTAATTCATTCAAATAAATAATCTAAAACTACATACAGTATATATTATGAACTGAGCAAAGTATTTCAATTGTGATAATTATAGATTGTGACAAGGACAGCGGGACGAGTGCCGTAAGGGAGAGGCGCGAGGCCGGCGTAGCGTGCGATAAAGACCGTTAACTGCGCATTGCACCGGTCTCGTATCTCTCACGGAAGAGCTAAAGAAGCATAAAATGAGGATTGACAGCAGTGAAGGACAAGACTGCAGTGTTAATTTCATTTTTTTTCCACGAGAAGTATTCGTTGACGACATGTTTTCACTGACGAAAACTAGACGATAACTAAATAAAAATGAATTCATGATAACGAAATCAGTAATACAAATATATTGTCATTTACGTCAACTCATAAAAACGAGATGAAAATATTCTTGTCCCACCAGGCGGACATCAGTTTGCGTGCATGTGCTGCTTGTCTCATATAAAGTCTCTGGGAGAGGGGTAACCACAGACATATATTCTCTCCACGTGGTTTTCAAAGCGTCTTATTTTCCTTCACGATCGCCTGTAAAACGTCGCAAACTTGAAACACAACTGCAGGAGAGTCACCCCAAAAGACATTACAAAGTCAAGCTCAAAGTTTTGATATGCCTATGTTAGCTTATCGGCTAACACAGGCTGCTGCATAACTTGAAATGCAACATTAAGTCAGCCAAAAGGAAACCAGTGCTTTCCTCTACCGATTATAGAAGTGATGAAGTGAGTCAAACTGTACATTAGATCCAAATATGTGACATGTTTGCACGACTAAAGAAATGTAATACAATTTATATAATATGTCTTTTTGAAAGCTATTTCTCTTTCACTGCGGCAAAGACAGTAGAGCTTTATCTTCAAAGAGCCAATAGCCTTTGAGTGTGAGCCCAATCATTTGAGTCAAATGGGATTGAATGAACTGGAACATGTCGTTCGTGGTCTAACATTTTGTGTTTCAACAACGCATATCTAGTTACTGAACTTTTCTGAAAAATAAAGGTAATGACCTGGTTTAATTTCATTTCATGGTGAAGTAAATTATTTCAAAACAGTTGAATCTTTGTATGGAACATTAAACTACACCAAGTAAATGATTTAAAGCATTTAGATTTTAGTAGACTAAATATACTACACATTTATTCGACTGAAATGTTTTTCATATTTCGTAGACTAAAACTTAAATGATGGGGTTGGCTAAAATGTGAGTAAAACGAAATAAAAATTTCCTTGCAAAATGAATACTGCAAGACCGGTGCAACGCGCAGCTTGCTCCGTTCACCTCGCGCACCCTCGACCCGCTCTCCTTGTCACGTACATAAAAAGCACAGATTTTGAAGTTAGACTTTGAATTTTGATGTCAATTCCACTATTGCACATACGCATATAATACACAAAGTATTTACATTTAAATCAGAAGTATTTGTAATTATATTATAGAAGAATTTAGAGTAATCCCTTACTTTTCTTTTTCAAGTCGATTCAATTACAGAAATTAATTACTTAGAAACTAATTACACCAAATAGAAACACAGGGAATGACTGAAATCCTGGCAGAAAGTTCAGGAGAGGAAAATGTGATGCACGGACGTCCGCCGTCACCTGTTTGGTGCCACGGCACCAGAGAGAAAGACGGGCTGAAGAGAGAGAGAGACACTGTGTAGTCTTAAAGCAAATGATACAGTCGGCAGCCCTCTGTTCTTTTGAAGAATCTCTGCGCGTTAGTAAAGTCGACAAACACTCCATCACTGTCAGGTCTCAAATTCACGGGGAAAGCCTGTTTCTTCCCTTCAACACAAATCTCAAAAGCGCTTTTGTGTCTGCCACTCTCAGCGTTTCATTTTGACAGGTAAACAAAGGAAAGGTAATCGACTGGCGTGCACGCCGCGGTGAGACAAAGAGAAAATTGGTTCGTCTGGCCTGAAAGCATGCTCGGGATGTTGTTTTCCACGTTATTATTATTTTGTTTTATTCCAGGAAGCCCCCTTCATCTTGTTGTGCCTTTGAGGGACTTACTGTAACTTAAGAAGAGTAACAGGACAGCACAGGGGCGGATGACGTAACCAAAGTCTTGTGTTGTGAGTATTAGTTCATATGAGTAATTGTATGCCATGTTTATGTTATATATCATGGCACACGCCGGTACACTACCTTTTGCCTCGCTTATTAAAATAAGCTAAAGCAAGATCTATTTGCCTCGGAAGGAAAATTTTGTAGTTTATTAAAGCTTGTTTTTAGACAATCTATCTTCATTATTTCCTTTCTTATTTTAT
Source organism: Triplophysa tibetana (assembly GCA_008369825.1). Lineage (NCBI taxonomy): Eukaryota > Metazoa > Chordata > Actinopteri > Cypriniformes > Nemacheilidae > Triplophysa > Triplophysa tibetana. The sequence goes on along the minus strand of CM017896.1, from coordinate 28,985,171 downwards.
CTAAATTGTGATGAATATACGGAGAAAAAAAGAATAGACAAACTTTATAAGGCACACTATTTACATCTCTTATTATTACTAGTTATTGTTATTTTTCTTTATGTTCCGTATTACTTATTGCTTTACACGAATTTGATTCACTATGCCGGTAAATGTATCTCAACATATTTAGATTTTCTACTTTATGCTTATATGGCCAACTAAAAAAAGCAATACATCTTATTTTAGATAGTTGTCCTTTAAAATTTATGCAAACCAAGATAATTAAATACTTTAAAGGTACTTCATATGATTTGTTTATTTGTCCTCTTTATTGTAGAAAAAGGCTAAATTGTTCATAAAAAGAATGATGAATCTGGCATCACTGCTGTATTGCTAAACATTGTGTAACTTTTGAATTAAATACACTTTAAACAGTCCAAATAATATGAAAACGGAGAGTTAAAATACTAAGATCCGATTGCACGAGCCACACTGAAAATAGTTGACATGCTCATACAGTTCCTGTGAAAACACATCAAATGAATTGCACGATTGCCCAGCAAACAACATGAAAGAAAATTATAATAACATCCTTTGAAAACTCTTGTTTAATTCACATCACGCTTCCTTTCTACTTTTCACTATTTCGTGTAAATAACATCAATAATTGGATGACACACTATAGAAATATCTGATAACACATCTCACCTCCAACCTATAGCCCGGCGTGAATTACCAGCATCAGTGTTATTCTCAACAAATCCTACCTGTCTCATATGCAGGTCACGTTATATTTAGAGTTCATTTTATTGCACAGTAACCCGCCATTATATTAGATGTTCCACAATGTGTTGAGACTCTCAAACATGTAATTGCATTCAGACTAGTCCCACTGACCGAAACCAAGTGTTCTGATATTTGACTGGATGTAATAGAAACGTATAAAACATCAACCCAATGTAGGCGGTCTTTGTGCACGCAACAGAAACAAGCTTTCCTGTCAAACTTCTCTCACCTCAGATGTGGTTTTGTCTTGAGGGAGGCCTGCAGACGAAAATCTGATTAGTGCGTTTGTGCAAATGGTTTATGGGAAATGATCGCCGCAAACGTTTGCTTTGTGGAAAATGTTGTTTAGGTATTCAGAGCGCATACAGCTACACACAAACCTTTCCACATAAAAATGTGCTTTCGCAGAACATTTTATTACTCTGAGATTGCTCTTTCAAAGCTCGGGAGAATTAATGGAGATTTGGAAGAAATCTTAGGAGAAATAAAAATGGTGACAGTGTTTGACATTCAGTGTAAGGCTATAAAATGAATGAGGATGGCATTGCTCAGACATCGTCTTGGATGATTCTGATGTGAAATGTTGACTTTTGATTGCAGACTTTTTTTGGCAAAATGTCCACAGTCGTTGTTGTGTAAGATCAATTTTTTGTAGGCATTTATATCAATGGAGCCAATGGTTTAATTACTACTATAGCTATTGTTTTCTTTATAGATTGAGTCACATACGGTTGCTCTTAAAATGCAACATATTGCAGCATTTACCTTTAAAATATGTACCATTTTCTTACCCCCCTAGAAGAAATTGGGTTGTGTCCCCATAGTCTCCCTAAATTCTTTGGGAAACACTGGTAGTAGATAACTTTCCAGTTGAAATATCAAACATGTGTGGAGTGATTGATTTGATAGACATGTTTTAACAAAAATACAAGTTTTGTCCATCTATTGTGAGCACATTGCTGTATATTCCTGGTAGAGCTGTCAACTGATTAATCGCGATTAATCGCATCCAGAATAAAATTTGTGTTTACGTTTTATTTGTCTGGCACAGTGCATAATAATTTGGCATTTAAAAACACATACACACAGATGCATATATTCAAAAATATATTAAATATAAACATGTTTATTCATATTATATCATTTAAATTATTGGAAAATATAAATAAATGCATCTTAATATTTTAAATATACATCATGTATGTGGATGTTTTTGTGTTTATAAGTACAAAATGAACATGCACAATACATAGACAGATGTGACCCTGGATCGCCCCTGATTTACAACTTCAAAGACAATTTTTTCAATATTTTGATTATTTTGCATTTTTATCTTAGTCAGATATTGGCCTAATCTAAAAACTCAAAGAAATCTTATTCATTCAGCTATCAGATTATGCGAGAATCGAAATGTCGAAAAATGTAACCATCTGACTGATTTTGTTGTCCAGGGTCACATGTGAACAAACTTTTATTCTGGATGATATTAATCACAGACTTCTATTATTCACAGACTTTTATAAAAATAACATATATTCATAATGTTGTTGTTGACACCTCTGACAGATTTTTTCAAAACTCTTATTCTTAAATGTGTCTGGTTGGTTTAAGCAGGAATATTTTTTTGCAACCGATTGTGATGTACCAAGTTGAATATGCATAAAGTGAGGGCAAGATAGTTTTTGTTTTTTTCAAAGAAAGAAAATCCTCCAGGTTTGAAACATTATAATTTTTAATAAATTATAATTTTAGTTCATTTGTAAATGACAAAAAACCAGTCAGCACCACTGCACTCCACTGCGGCATTCTTCACCTTTTACCTTCTATTCTTTCACATCTCTCTCTCTCTCTCCTTCCTATCTCCAAGCTTAAGGGCCAACAGCTCTCCTCCTCTATGCTTCTGTTAATAAGCATAACCTTTCTCCCAGCTTTGTCGACGATACAGTGTCTGCGTAAAAAAGGACGGTTTTCAGCATCCGCTATTTCTTTGCCTATCGATTTTCATCGAGGAAAAGTTCTGCTCTTTAGATAGCGTCCGCTTTCCGTTTGAAGTCTATCATTTGGAGAGAGTGGGGAAAGGGATCTATGTACATGGAAGCCTACCTTTCATTCCTCGATGCCTTGCCTTGAGGGGGGTTATCCTAATTAAAGTACGGGCATGCTGCTTCAGCATGGCACAGAGCGGCCGAGGCACATGCAACTGTGGGCATTTCGCCCCGGTAGAAATTGGCACCAGCAGAGAAAAGAGTCTCTAGCTTGTGGACTTCAAATATTTTACTTTTTTTGTCTAGGATTGGGTTTTGATCTGTTAGGATCGTATGGTATCGCTAGGCTCACGGCCGGCAATACGCTGCGGGGACGATATCCCAGATTTTAGGTTTAATTGCCCAACTTCTGCCGAGAAGCTGGAGGGGACCGTTCACCCCGCATCTCAAAGCCGTCGCTTCACATTGGCGTCTCAAAGCAGATCTCTAATTGCGTGAGGATCTCCCTTGTGTAAACTTTGAAGGGAGAACTTGTGAAAACTCGTGAAATGTGTGGGAGGTTTTAAAAAGGATCTCTTGGAGACTTCATTACTTGATAATAATGGTTATTTTTGGATATCCCACAAAAAGTTATACTTCAAGTTCATGGAAAGTGAAGCACAAGTTTCTTTGTGGACAAATTCCAGCAGGGTAATGATTATGAGTGCTAACTATTGCTCATATTTGGGGTTTTAAGTAAGTTTAATAATAGATCTTGATGTATTTAGTGCTGTTCATGTTGTGTGTGTGTAGCGTCTGTGTTTTTATGTAGGTCTATATATAAATACACAAACAAATATACATATATTTGTGACCCTGGACCACGAAACCAGTTTTAAGTAGCATGGCAACATTTGTGGCAAAACCCAATTGTATGGGTATTTTTTTTTTCTTTAACGTAAAAAATCTTTAGCATATTAAGTAAAGATTTTTGTCAATATCCTACTGTAAATAAATAAAAACCTTTGCACTTTTTTGTGCGTGGATGCATCAATATTGCTCACAAAAATGGTCAGAAACCCGCCTACAAACTTCAGTCAGTGCTGCCGGCTCTTTGGGAATAACCCACTCAAGTTTGGTGTAAGATTAAAATTTCATCTTTTGGGTTCATCTACAACGTCATTATAATGGTAAGCACTTACCTATTAAATGAACGTGATTTCGCAGAAAACATATATTTTGAGGTGGTGATTTTGCTTGATTTTAATAACATAATACGAAAACAATATGACAATATAAATAGATAATATGATTTATATGAAAACTTCATCCTTTGGAAAAGATTAAAGCTCCGCCCCTAAACCCAACCATCAATGTGGCGAAAACAGATCGTATTGAAATATAATGAGATTATATGAATTTATGCAAAAGAGCTACATTGTAAAGCAGTGAAGAATTGTCGTGAGATTGTGCAGGCCTAAAAGGAAGCACCGTTCTTTTGAAGACAGAATCAAACCCTCTAGACCCCAAGACGTTGCATCATTAAGGCTTTGGCCACCGCATTGTAACATGCCAGTCCCTAGAAATGTACACAGGCAGCCGTCACTCCATTTATGAAATTTCAATCTAACAACCTCTCAAGTTTTTACAGAACGCATGAATCTTTGAAACAGCTGCCACATTCCACAAAAACAGCCGAGAGAAGGAAATCAAACCTAAAGCGTCTTAAAAGGATAGTGTCCCCAAGGCACCGGTGCCATTTGCGCCACAATCGTCAACAATATATTTCCCGAGCTGCTGTTTCTCATTCTGTTTTTATGCCTCCTCCCGTGATAAACGTGTCCAGTTTCGATCCCGCTTGACAGTGTAATTGAGCGAGCCACACTTCTCTGTGTGCTCTGACCGTCAGAAGGCGTCTTGGTCATTCTGTTCCTCTGTTGTAAATCGCCGCTCGGCCTTGACTCGCTAAAGCTGTCTTACGGCCTATTTTTGCCTCTCCTTGTGTTTATTTTGCTCATACTGCGCTCACGGCGGCTTGGTAGATTTATATGAGTTCTTCTCTGTGTTTTAAGCGGAGGTCGGTTTCTGTCATAACCCGTACGAAGGGCCTTACCCTCAGTGTCCTTACCCTCAGTGTCCTTAGGAATTGTAACAATTTTCGGTTTATGTCTCTCTTCCAGTTCACTTTATTTCCCGGCCCGTCTTTTAATGTTGAATTGTGGGGTCGGGGAATGAAACGCACAACCTTGGCTTTGCCGGGAGTGGTCAGCATGACAATGAGGTGAGAAAGAGATAGGGAGAGGTGGACATTTCTAGGATGTACTGCAGGTTAGACCGGGGTAAGTCGTCACACTTTACTACTAGTCAATATTTCGTTTTATTTTGAAAAGTTTTTGAAAATGTTATTTATTAATCGTATAATGAAAAATGTTATTGACATTTATTGACATGCGGAAAAACATAATAGATGCTACTAGAGAAAACAAGTATTTATGTAATTGGACATGGAGTTTTTTACCTGAGCAACATTCATTTTACACTTCCACACTTCTCATGCTTTTTCATTTTTTATATTTTTATTATTCCTAAGCAATCTAAAAGAAACAAATGATGCTACCAGCATCAAATGTCATCAAATCTCAGAAGCTTTGAAAAAGGAACATCTAAGCCACATAGACATCTTCAAAGCAACAACGTAAACAAACGTTATTGTGCATGAACGCTTTTGTGGCCAACACTTCACTGCCGCTACACATTCGCAAAGAATAGAGTCCTTTTCTGAAAACAAGCAAAAGTTAATTGCATTAGCAAGTACGTTAAAGTATGTCTAGACAGTATTACTTTGGGTCACCAGTAGAGGAATTGTTACTTGGCTAAACTTAAATACGACAAAGTTACGCGAACCATTCAACAAATTTGTGTATTAAATACAATTATTATACAATACAATAATAATACAATTAAACCAAATATAATGAATTATTATATCTGGCTTACGTCTATTTGACGTCTGCATTTACATCTTACAGTCATCTACAATACGTCTTCAAGATGTCTATATAACGTCTGAAAGCAGACATCTCCGAGACGTATTGTAGATGACTGTAAGATGTAAATGCAGACGTCAAATATTCGTAAGCCAGATGTCTGCGTGCTATCAGGGATATGTACTATGGTGCAACACTTAAAATTTAAATAAAAAAATCTCACGGTTAATAATATATTATTCATATTTCTGTTTATAATACTGTATATAGCATAAGAGAGATCATCTGCAATTGCTGTCACACAATAGGACATTTATATAGTGGAGGTTGAAGAGATTATGTAAAAACAAATGAGTCCTTGTGTAAAAGACACTGATATGAGACGACAGACAGACACAACGAACAGAAGTTTAATCGTCTCTTTAAAAGCCCAAACTGCACAAATAAAGCTGTTCAGTGTAAAGATGTTACTAATTAATAGAACTGTATAATTAATAAACCGATGAAGTTCACAGCAGGTTTTTACAACTTTGGGTGCACGCTGGCGAACTTCCTCCTCTTCTGCTTATGTGTGAATCCGCTTTTGATTTATTGGTTGTTTTGATGCTCGTATTCTCTTTGTCTTTCTCGATAACAGAAGGATCTGTGTTTTAATGTGAGCCACCCACTCGTTCAGTATGTGTGGTATGCTAAAGGCCTGTGGGAGCTCATTAAAGTGACAGACGCATGGCACACACAGGTCGAGTCCCCTCCCCGGGTTCGCCATGTTTGTGTCATGATGGCTTCAGAATATGCGTGAGGGCAGAGGTGTTTGCTGGAGCTCTGAGCTGAGCGGGTGAGCTTTTCTCTCTGGGTTTGGGTATTTTTGGGAGTGGTGAGACTGTTTGTTTCAGTTTTATTCAACAATTATTTTGTTTAAGCATGCCTATTATCAATGTTGGGTGTAACTAGTTACTTAGTAATACTTTACTGTAATTTAATTACTTTTCACTTGAAAAAGTAAAGTACGGGATTACTCTTATTTTTTCTTTATTTTAATTACAGTTACTTTTGATGTAATTAAACTAAATACTTTGTATAATGAGAGTGCAATAGTGGAATTAACATCAAAATTCAAGTCATACTTTAAAATGAATGCTTTAATATATAATTTTCACATTTGTAATACTTTGGTCAGTAAATAAGAGTACTTTATGTAGTCTACATTACTTATTTGAATGAATCAAAGGGCCGTTTCATGTCTATCCTTGAATCACTTAACTAATCAAGGTTTATGTAGAATATAAAGTAATTAATAATAAGTTACTAAATACTTTTTGGAGAGAGTAATTTGTATAGTAATCTAATAACACTGTTGAATATGTAATTAGTAACTAGTAATTTCAGAGTAACTTACCCAACACGGCCTGTTATTGGCATATTGGCTGTTTATTAGTACATATAAAGAACATATTCTGCATGACCATACTTTACATCCCTTATCCTACCCAATCCCTTACCAGCTATTAACAAGCCACAAATTAAGAGTTGATTGGGGAAAATGTGATGGTTAATGGTTTGTTAATAGCGAGTATTGCCTCATATACTGAAGAGTGACCGTTGTATTTGTTTAAAGGGATAGTTTGCCCCAAAATGAAAATTTTCTCATCATTACTCACCCTCAAGTAATATCTAACTTGTAAGTCAATGGGTACCAGTGTTATTTGGTTACCAACATTTTTCCAAATATCTTCTTTTGTGTTCTGCATAAGAGGGAAATCATACAGGTTTAAAATGTCAAGACGGTGAGTAAAATTTTCATTTTTGCGTGAACTATTCCTTTAAATGAACTCTACCCGATACAAGTCTGAATATCTTCAATCACACTATCGTAGGCAGAATGTATGCGTCCTATGAATACTTGCATAATTTATTTCCAAATATCTTTCTCTGTGTTCATCAGAACAATGAATTAATACAGATTCGGAACTCGAATGTGAATAAATGATGACAGGATTTAGATTTTTGGGTGAAGATTCACTTTAAACACATTTAACAGGAAGTTCTTGGACCTGCATTGTTTATATTTTCCCGTATTACTATGTTATGTTCTGGATGTAAATATGTTTTTATAATTCAATTGGGAGAACATTGCATTGGCAACAGAAAGGTCATGAGTCCGATTCCCAAATATATTCCCGTAATTATACCTTAAGCCTCTTCGATAAATGCAACATGCAAATGCATAAACAACGCAATAAGAAATACTGTATATTGATATATTATTACAAACGTGTAGTGCATACTGAATTTACACACATTTCAAAATCATCTCGATTTGGAAGCTAGACAACCTTTTTCACTATCTGTTTCATTCTGTGATCTGCAAACAATATTTCTCCCAAATTTCAAATAAAAATATTGTTTCTATTTGCATTTATTTGCAGAAAATGAAAACCGGAGAAACAGGTAAAAATAAGAGAACAGATGCTCTGCATGATTTTTTAAATCACAAATACTGCAAAGAAAAACACTCTTTCAAGCAACACAACAGCAATATTTGTACATGTATTTAAGAAATATTCAGATTCAGTTTTTTATGTAATCACCTCGGGTTTTCATGTGTCTCATGTGTTTTCATTGTTTTTGGGTGAATTTGTCATTGCTGAGGTTTGATTTTATTGAAATTCAACAGACACTCCACAGGAATGGCCACAATACATCTAGAATTGCTGATTTTAAATCATCAAAATTGTCAGTGGTCTCGTAATATTTTTCCGTTGCTGTGTAAAATAAACAGTATAAATGTGTGTTTGTGTTAGTTTATAGGTACATTATTTGGGAACTTTCTATTGTTATTCTGGTCTTTCTATTGTTATTCTGGTCTTTCTATTGTTATTCTTGTCTTATCTCTTGTCGTGACGAACCTCCCCTGTTTTGTATGGGTGACTTTGTGAGTGTGTATTTGTTAGCGTGTGTTGTGTTTAAGGGACTTTCCTTTTTCCCCGGGGATCAGGTGACTCATAAGTTTAACAGATATCATAATCGCTCTTCCGCGCCCCCTCTCTCTCTCTCCCCTACACACACTCAGGGACATCCATTGTTTTTACACCAGCCTAACAACATACACCATTGTTGACTTTTTTGGGTTTAGTTATTTTTTTATGTTTTACAATATTTGTAAAGCTGTTTTACATTTGCAGCTCATCTAGTTTAGAGTCTTTACACATGCAGCCTAACATACACACACACACACACACACTTGTTTTGTATCACATGACTGAATACACACAGAGCCCGTCATGTGCTTTTCGGTCAAATTGGTTGCCAGGAGGTTTAGCCAGTTGCTTGGGTGATGTGCACACATGAAGCCCCCAGAGCCAGTGTGCTTTGGTTGTTTGTGTGAGACGAATATGCGAATAATGAAGACACGGCTGATAATATCATCATCATTTCACTGAATGTCAACAAACAGAGCAGTTAGAGCAAAACGCTCAGTCAGGCATGACACAATCTGTACGCTTTTCATACCTTGTTGACGGCAATGTTCTTGTTATTCCAGTCCTGGGGTCAGAAGGTTTTACACACGACAAAACATTTCTTGAAAATGGCAAAGTTTGGTGTAAGGGTTAAGTGTTTCCACACAAGTAGCCTTTACGGAAGTAAATAAAATGTTGTTTTCAATACTCTTTAGGCTTTCTGTTAAGTTTTCATACCTGGGATAACTCTTGTCATGATGGAGCAACTGTTCGATGGGCACATCTGGTGCATGGCACAGGAACTCTAGCGCCCCCTTGATATGAGGTTTGTAGCATTGTCGATTGCCATATTTTAAGCATTTTTGTATGCATTTGTCTTCGCAGTATATAACTGGCCTAAGTTTTTTTTTTTCAAACAATAAATTATTTACATAATTTGTAGATTTGCGAGCATAACTACCAATATATTTACCTTCGCGTTTAAATGATGTTTTCTTTGCCTTTTTAACAGGTTTATGTTCCTGCACATTATTGGCATGGAAACAGCAAACCAGAGAAATTTCAGCATTCTCCTCGGAGACGACATTTCAAACTCATTCATAACCAATTTAAAAACCATTATAATTCCAGCCTACATGCAAATTAGAGGAGTTTAAGTTGGCGATAATACCTTTAGAATGTAATGTAGAAAATAATGCAAAGCTTTTATACAAACCGCAATGCCCGCGGAATTTAATTAGCTGACGTGTAAACAACTACTGTTGCACGTTTGGGTATGAATTAAACATGACCTGTTTTTACCACACACGCAAACTTGTGTTTTTTCATTGGTAATTCCGTAAAACGACAACACATCATTTGCTTGATTCGTTGTCTTGTGGTATTAAAGAAATACACTCTTAAAAAAAGGTGCTTCGCAAGGTTCTTTGATGTCAGAGAAGAACCGTTTGGTCCCATAAAGAACCTTTAACATCTGAAGATCTTTCTGTTTTAAAAAGGTTCTTTGTGGTGAAAAAATTTTCTTCAGATTATAAAAAAGTAAGAAAGAGATGATTCTTTAAAGAACCTTTTACTCAATGGTTCTTTGTGGAACCAAAACTGGTTCTTCTCTGACATCGCTTTGAAAAGCACCGTCATGTTTTAGCTCGGCCAAAAAATGAACATTTTCCATCTCAGATGTATAGACATTATTTTTTGATGAAGTGTTGGATGAAGTGTTGAAGAACACAAATAGCAGCGTTTTTTAAATAGCTGTCATATACCTGTAGGTCCATAAATGTTGAGGTTGGGGACATTATTGACCTGTAAGTGATTGATCTCATAATTTTTTATGTACATGAATGATTGACAGTTTTGTCAACAGCCTAAATCTGTGATGGCACGATGGTGACCGCATTTCATTTTTGGGTGAGCTGTTTCTTTTAACATCACAAATTGCTCTTACAATTCTCCTATGAAATCCACATTTTCATCATTAATGCATACATAGGAGGTATATTTGGAGGCCAATTTGTTTCCTATAGTGGGGAAATTTCCATTCCCAGTTTTTCCATAAACAGCCCCCAAATGACGTCCTGAAACGAGCTATGACGATTCAACCTGCCGCGGTAATCAGCTTCAATAGACGCACGATTTCCCCGCATATCAAGGCATTTGGCATTCACATCTGCCGAGGTCTCATTACCCAGACGCCGTCGTCTTGCCTGTATCCATCTCTTCCGATACATTTTGGCTTTTACAGCCTTCTCACTTCCCGCTCCATTATCTATGTTAGCTCTCGCTCTCCCTCTCTGTCGCTGTGAGGTAAATGCGTAATGTCACACTCAATATTCCGGACGTGTCGTGATTAATTCCCCAGAGTTTCTCGTGGCCGGTTTACTGTGGTCATCGGCCGCCGCTTTGTCTCCTTCAATTCCCATTACGCTTTGCTGGCACTGACCTAATTTCCCCGCCACCCGCTCGGCTTCCAGCTTGGAGCCCACCGCTGTCACAGTTTGAACCGCCCCACAGGGACCCATTCGCAAACTGATGGGCAGTTTTATGGCCCAGCGTTTTATGGGTATTTTTTTATTCAGGATTGTTTCAGTCAGCTAGCCCGGCTCATCTTTCGCATCTAACCCCCAGGGTGAGACAGTGCTGGGAGTTTGAAAATCAAGCGAATCCCACCATATTTACGCCCCCATAAAAAATACGCCGCAACAATTTGTCAACTTTGCACCCGTGGAGGCATTCGCAACGCAATGACTGCCGCCATAATCTTCTAAAGATGTGAGGTGATTAGTTTGAAAATAACAGCGCGGCTTCGGGGACCTTACTTTTATGGGCCGGAGCTTGAACAGACGTATGGAAATACAACTTTTGAGACGATTTTCTTGAGCTGGTCTCTCTGCTACCATTTTCAGTCTGATGAATGTCTGCTCTTGCCAAGTTTATTCTAGTCGCAACTCACTCGGGTGTCGTCGGGTGGCTGGCGTTAACATCTTCATCCGGCATAATTTTCCGACAAATTGTACACAATATGGATTTTCTTGGCATCGAGGAGGGGTCAAGGTTTTGTTTGGCATTGCACAATTGCTTGGCATTGTCCAGTGACCCCCTGCTGGTAGATGCTCTAACTGAACCATTGACCAAAAAGCTTTTTTGGACTTTCAAACTCAAAATCATGGAAAAATAATAATTATTTTACGAATGTGGCTAATTTTGGCTAATTCGTATGAATTTGTACAATCTCATTCATTCGTACCTGTTAGTAGAAATTGCTTACGCGCCAGTGACGTTAGGGTTGGGGCGGGGTTAGGGGTGGGGCTTCAGTGTTGTTTTATTTCTTGCATTCGTACATTTTTGTACGATTCAGAGCGTACGAATTCAAATGAATTCAGTTTTTTTATATATTTAAACATGTTGAATATGCAGCATTAATAAATCATTAGCATGTTCATTTGTTGTATATTTGAATATGTAAAATATGCAGTTTTAAGTTTTTTTTAAGGTACAATCTTTAAGTAAGCAAAAGCATTGAGCAAAAGTTTATCTTTTAAAAAATATGGCGATAGAGAGACAACAGACTGAAGCTTGTAAGCTTTGTTTTCAAGCAAAAGTTTAAACAACAAGATATTTAATAATATAATAAGAATATAATTAATAATAATATTTAGTAATACATTTTATTTATGTATATATTTATTTACAAGTGTAGGGTTTGTTTTCGTCATTCAATAGTGTGCAATAGAAATGGACAAACATCTCCTGCCTTTGGACAACACATAATATATCCACTTCTGTAACAAATGTTGTCTGTGAAAGCTTATATTCACACAAGAAAAGCTTCTTTCAGTTTTGTTTCAATAGATCAGCCACTCGTCTGCATGAGCCCACACGACCTCCATTCGCATTTGACTTTTTCATCCTGACTTGACTTATTCAGGGATTATCAGCAACGCGCTGTTTCCTTTCACTCTCCGTCACCTATCTCTGGACTTAATGGAAATCCTGTCCATTCTAGCACCCTCCATTAGCATAAAACATGCCCATTCAGCTTTTGCTTTTGACCAGAATGGACCGCAATGCTAAAGATCCATTGGAGTGGACCGGAAATCTCGAGGCAGGCGTTCGGGGATCCCCAGGGTACGCCTCTATCAGCCCGTTGTATCTTAACGCGCAACTTCCAGAACAAATTGGCCTGTTTACTTAAGAATTGGCAGTCGCCATGAATATTTGATAGCGAGGGAAGCGTACAATGACTTCCTTATCTTATTTAGCCAGGCTGCCAGGCTCACGCCTTCCAACGTTTCCCTCGAGAGACGGACACCGTTGAAAGGGTTCGCAATCCAACACGGCAGCTGTCGACCAAAGCCAGCGGTTATCGTCAAGAGACCAGCGATGTCTAAGCTTCCCCCTTTTTTCCAACAGTTGGGGTATACAGGATATTAGATAGAACTTCTCATATCACCTTTGCCGCAATGGCTAATAATACAACAGCCTCAAAATCAATGAAGCTGCCCTAGATTTCAGGCCAGCCCTCTCCATAAAGAGATCTGTAGTGCGGCGAGGTTTACTTTTTTGAGCTGTTTTTCCCTTTTCCTTTATCACGAAGGAGAAAAATGGGTGACCGGGACTTGGAGATCATTTCTCCTGCTGTGAAGGCACTAGCTACTTTCTCCAGGGAGGTGAATGTTTCACTGGGGTTTACGATATGCGGTGACAGCGACTGTCTCTCTTCATTAGAGAATAGGCCTTCGGTCCCTGCGACGGTAATTCTGCGGAGAGGAATTGTGCTGAGTGCGCAGCGAGGATTCTGGGTGGCCTGATAGAATGGAGAGAGAAGTGGGAAAGATAAAGATCACGGTTTAGTTTTCAGGCTCCAGGTCAGCGGTGGGCAAGCTCATCCACAAAAGACCCCCAAGGCTCCATGTTTAAGTGTTCAAATGCACCTGGTTGAACTCTTCTAAAGGTCAGGTAATGACAGCAGTTTTCACAAGAGCTATATGTGGACTTTCCCACATATTTGATTAAGGAAAAAATATGAATGATAATGATTATCTTTTTAGTCACTGATGATTTAAGACGTCATTTCTTTTACGGAAAACAGATAAAGAAAAACACAGTAGTGTTGAAACAAACTCCATGCACTGTGTGTTTAGTTTTACTATGAATTAAAAATGTAATGGACCCACACTGCAAATAAGAAACATAATTTAGCTGCATTTTATTGTTATTTTTTACAGATTTTTCATGTAAAATGAAAAAAACATACATTTGTACAGGTTTTAATGTTTTTTTGAAATATGGTCAAAAACATAAATTACAGAAAAAGACAGCAAATTTACAAGAAAAGCAGGGAAAATAATATTTTACAGTTTATGTTTTTAACAAGATTTATTTTTTTATAGTTTAAGTCCGCAAATTTACAAGAGAAACAGAGATATTTTTATTTTAAAGGGGAAAAACTTTCTATTATTTTTTTTACAATTTATTTTTGAAATACAGTCGATAATTGTACAATTACAGAAAAAGACAACAACTTCACAAGAAAAACAGGAAAACCTACTTAATATATATCCTTATATCCTGTATTTTAATAGGAGGGGGGAATTATTTTACGGTATATTTATGTTTTTCTAACCCAAGCTCACAGAAAATGATGTTTTTTTAACTGATTTTTTTTTAAAGTGCACCATCTACCAAACTCTAAAAAGCACACGATCCGTCATAAACGTAATGTAGTACATTTTAAATCATGTATTCTTGACCAAACCGATGTCTATGTATGAGAAAATTTAACAAGTTTTTGTCAAATAATCAAAATAATAAAACAAAGAGAACGCTAATCTCAAATATCCTGACAAAGGCCGAAAACTTTTCTTTCTTGAATGTCGCATAGTTGTAAAGATATTTTGTCACGTATTTGGGTATCTGATAATAGCTCAGTCTGAAAAATCAGAAAACGGACATATCATTTATAAAAAGGTGCTTCCTTTAAATTCGCCAAATGTCTAAAATGTTGGGAATATTGAGAATTAACATCACAATAAAGAGATCTTCTGTCAATCTGTCCTCTCTTTCATCTGCTCATCTTCTCTTAGGTTTTAAAATCCCTATTATTGGCTCGGGATGTAGACAGGCATAGGCCAAAAGCGGAAAATGAGGGATGTCATTAAAGTGAAATCCAAATTTTCCTTTATAACTATTTTTCTTGCACTTCAAATAGACTCAAAGACGAGCAGATGTTAAATATTTAGACGTGTGCTCTTTAGATCTCACTGTTCTACTCGTTCAATAGAAACTCATCTGATGTCGAAATCGATCTACATAACCTCCTGACACGGTTGTTTGCTTTTCAAAGGGAACCTTCTTTCTTCAAACCTTTTATTTTATGTTATTGAATTATTTCATCTACTTGTTGTGCAAAATTTTTTCTGATGTAGAATTGGACCGCTTGACCGTATAATTAGAAGAGAAAATTCACTTTTGTTAATCCCTGATCGCACTGACTGAGGTTCTATTGCCGGACGTTGACTGGTCACTTTACTGTTGGTCACTTGTAAGCATTGATGACCCTTGCTGACCAAACATTGTTGATGGGTTGTCTAATTTTTTTAAGAAAATCAAGTATTGCTTTTAAAATGACATATCTCTGGATTTTGACTTCTAAAGATGATCATAGCAGGGACGTGCAGTCTCAGTATATAAATTGCAACCCGGCATGATACATCACAGCAGAACATGATTCTCTATGAACGATTTATGAATGATTATCAATGTATGAATCGCTCACTCAGAATGCAGATCATTTTTTGACAAGGCTTTCCATCATTTTTTACTCTGTGAGCAAAGACAAGTCAAACATTACAGTGAAATCACTTACAGTAACATTGATTTCTCCTCCATCTTGCTGAGATTTTTCAATATAGTTTCTGAAAGACGTATCACGCGAGGTGTGACATCTTCAATCCAGTTGGTGGTCTATGCATCTTTTTTTATTTAAAACCTGACTCATTTCTTTCTCAGTGGAACACGAAAGAAGATATTTTGAGAAATGTCTCAGTGGTTTTGTGTCCATGAATAAAAGTCAATGGGGGCCAATGTAGTTAGGTAAATAGCATTCTTTAAATATCTTCTTTTGCGTTCTGCAGAAGAAAGAAAGTCATACAAGTTAGGAATGACAAGAGGATAAGTAAATGATTCAATAATTATCCATTTAAAGTTCACCCAAAATGACAAGCGGATTACTGTGTTCACTTTTATGCTTACAGGTCCAGTGTGTGAAATTTAGCGGCATCTAGTGGTGAGGTTGCAAATTGCAACCAATGGCTCGCTCCACCTCTCCCCCCGCCCATTCAAGCACTACGGTGGGTGACACAGGACAGAGATGTCGTCACGTTTTGTGTTAATTGCCGAAGGAGAAGTATTTACGAAATGTGGACCCGAATGGCGAATGGGGACCCGCTGTCTATATAGATAGAAATAGCTCATTCTAAGATCATAAAAATCTAATGTTTCATGTTTGGTCTTTATATATCTCTGACGACAAAATTATGTACATTATAATGTATTTCTGTCAAAAAAAGTCAAAAGACAATACACCTTAAATTCAATAATGGAGTTTATGTCCGCAAGTAAACCTACATTATTTGGATTGTGTTATGTGTAAAGCATCGATTAAAGAGAGTATTCTGCATGGTCTTGTCATGCAGCGTCTGTGAAGCATGCAGCACAGGAGTTAAACAGAGAGAACACGTGTCTCAGGAACCCTGTGGCCTTCATCGGAAGCTAATTAAATCCCGGCCTATTCATTCTGTTTAATGTGGTTTTAATTCAATTACAGGCCGGGTCAGGTAAGGGTTTTCTGTAGCAGAGGGAGATAAAGATGTTGTTGACATTGGTCATAGATGAGGTGACGCTCTGTCATTTATTTAGTCATTTATTTTTCAATGTATCTATATTGAAATCTATTCTTTGGACATCATCTGACACTACCGTGAACGTACGGCAAAAGCATGTAAAGAATTTAATTGAAAAATAATGAATCTTTGCAGTATTCAATGTCACAACTAAGAGTTTCATCAGGTTTCCCGAGCTTTAGAACAAGAACTTGAACAATTATTTTTAAATGTGAAAAAAAACGCGGTTGTTTCTGTCACTGTTCTAGTTTACATGCAAGCGTTTTATCTTTTGTCAGCGCTGTTGATGTTGGTATCTGGTCATCTCTCGTAAATTTGTTTGATGGAGATCATAAACTCTCTTTAGCGAGGGTCCGCTTTGTGTTTGTTTGCTTTAAAGTCTGATGCGTCTGTGAAAAAAAGCTTATTACTTCCCACAAATCCTGGCGAGAGCGAAATACAGAGCGAATAATGAAAAGAGAAGCAACAGACCATTAACTTTTTTGCCTTGTTGTGACATAGTCCACAGAAATATTGGGCAATAAGAAAGCAAACAAGGATATAAAGGTATTACTGGACGAGATTAATTGATCTCAAGTCCTATAATGGTTTAATTGAGTGGAAAATAGCAGATGGTTTGATAGCGGCGTCGTAAAAGAAGCTTGTCAGCAGACTCTTAATAGCCTCTCCGTCCAATTTCAAATATTTCGCCACCCTCTCTCGCTCTGCCATTCCCTTCCCTTCACAAAGGACGACAAAATAGGGCTGCACTCTTCATTTCACCACACGTAACTCTAGCCCATTTCTTCTTATCTGTCATTTCATTTTTCATTCTTCGGGTTTTATGTCTGTCATTTCATGGAAAATGTTTCTCTTTGGCTGAATTTGAAGGTGAAAATATTACCATTGTAAATTCCAAAGTGGCTTTTATACTTTCTGAAGTCTGTCACTGTTACTTAGGTGTTCTCGTGGGTTTTTGGTTTAATAAGGTGTTATGAGAGATTACTTGAGTGGTTTTTAATCCACTCATTTGTTTTGGGCGGTTGCTATAGAGCCTTGCTAGGTTGCTTGAGGGTTATGGTGGTTGCTAAGGTAGTTGTAGGGGGTTACTGGGGTGGGATTACTTGTGCTGTGGGATAGATGCTTTTTGGTTGCTAGGAGTTATGGTTGGCTGATATGGTTGGGCATTTTAAGGGCTTATTAAGGGGTTCTTGGTGGTTGCGAGCTGGTGACTATGGTTAAGGGGTGGTTGTTAAGGCATGGTAATGGTTGAAAGAGGCTTCTGGGTATTTGCTAATAGCTTGGTAGAGTTTATGGGTGGTTGTTAAACCATTGATGGGGTTGCTAGGCTAGGTGGTTGCTAGGGTTTATGAGTGGTCGGTAAGATATTGATGGGGTTGCTATGGTTTATGGATGGTTAGTAAAGCATTGTTAGTGGAATGCTGGGGGTTCTGTGTGGTTGCTAGTTGGTTGCTATAGGGATTTATGCAATAGGTCGTTTTTCGGTACTATTTTGGTTGTCAGGGGGTTATAGGTGTTTTTACTGTAGTTGGTTGCTAGGGTTTTATGAGTGGCTCTAAATGCATTGTTAGGGTGTTGCTATGGGCTTCTGGGTAGTTGCTAGTCTGTTGCTACAGTTTGTGAGTGGTTGTTAAGGCATTGATAGGGGAATGCTGGTGTTCTGGGTGTATGCTTATTGGTTGCTGTAGGGTTTTATGGGTTGTTTAGGTATTGATGGGGTTGCTAGGGGGATATGGGTGGTTTCTATTGAAGGGTTTTATGAGTGGATCTAAATGCATTGGTAGGGGTGCTAGTTAGTTTCTAGGGTGTTAAGATTGGTCTTAAAGGCATTGTTAGACCGTGGTTTAACAATGGGTGGTCACTAGGGTTTTAAAAATGGTGGTAGGTTTATGAGCGGTTGGTAGAGTGTGCTGGGCACTTGCTAGGTGCTTATGTAATAGGTTCAATTCAGAATGCCCCACCCTTCAAGACTCATGATTTATTAAAACAGTATACAATAAAATGTCTCTCTTCAACACTCAGCACAGTTTGGGGTTTCATTCAGGTTTAGTACAAACACTGTGGGCCAAATTATACGGGAGCCTTTAACAAACCCTAATTTATTCTAATTCAAAACACTTTAAGAATAAGAAATACTATGAAGCTTGACCCTAACCTTAACAAACATCAACAAATATGGGTTCTCCATCAGAGAGTGACATTTTTTTTCAATTACTCTTTGGACTTCAGTGGTTGCTGTGGTATATTTATGGTACTATGTCGAAATCTTCATACCTCTATTTGAACGAAAGTAAACATAATTAATCCACAATAAATCTTGGACTGCTCTTGTTGGAACGTGTGTTTATAGAAACACTGTGAAATCAAACAAAGAGAAACCAAATGTGCCCTAACAAATAACCGAACACCCACACTTCAACACGTGCCGAGCCCTGCAGTGCCTTGGCCTCTCCGAACAAAAAATGCGCTGAGCAATCGTTTTTTTTTAAAGTGGTGGTGGGCGTGTGCAAAAGAGGAAGGAAGGTGGATGCAATGTGGCAGCCATTAAAAATTAATTCAGGCCTCTGAGGTCCCGGACCACCCATCAATCTTATGATGACCATGGCCGCATCTTACTCCGTGACAGATGCCCTGGAAATGGACAGGTTGCTTGTGACTTGAATAATCTCCCGGAAATTTGGAGCACGGTCAGAATGCGGAAGAGGAGGGAGGCGGCCGACAGGGCCCGTCTTTTTACTACAGAAGAATGGACGATGAAAGCAGCGAAGGAACGTCTGTCGAGTGAGTCTAGACTGGATTGCAGCAAATGCTGACCGGGCAGGCTTTCTAATCGATGAGTGTGCATCTGTCACTGTTTCTTTTGAAGTGTTTTGTGTTTCTAATGCAAATAAAGTTTGTAAGCAGATCTCAAGGCAACAGTTGCTTGAACAGAATGCTGTTAACAAGGTGCAAAAGATGGGGGTGGGTCACTATGCACATTCACAACATTTTATTTTATTTCATTTCATTTCATTTCATTTTATTTTTTCATTATTTCAAATTTAAAGCCCTACTATTGAATATAAATGTATGTCAGGCTTATCTTTTCTATAAAAAAGTTTTATGAATGCAAGTGTTAATAGCAATACTTTTGACTTCTGCAATGTATATCCTTTCATGCACACAAAAAATTTCCCAGAGTGTCTTCTAGCCTCATTTCTACATAGCCGCGGCTATCTTACCTCTCACCGCACGGCAATAACACCCCGAGGCAAACTCTAAGCACACCATAATCCCGAAACCTTGATTCTTTCCCGGCATCCATTTCCCTCCACTCGCAGGTTATGCAACGGAGGAGTAGTCGTCATGGCAACCACACCACTCCAGTGCTCCGGTGGATGGTTTGATGAGCTGCCAGCAGTAGGGTCACAACTAATGGCATTCCAGCTGTCTGCCATCAGCTATCTGCGCTCCGCGTGTTCCATCACCGCTGATCCAGGACCGGGCAACAAATTTTAAACCCCTTAACAAGATCACACTGCAAGATCTGCTCTCAGATCAACATTCACTCCAGATCTGATCCAAAAGCGGCCAGTGGAGATTCAACTAAAGAAAGCTTCGTCTCGGGGATCTGCCAAGTATGTCAAAAACCTTGGAGAAGGCAGCTAACGTAAAAGAGATCTCAATTGGTTCTCTTTAGCTAGAATGAGATGAAATGAGTCGCAAATGAAGACTTCGCTTTTTTGTCTCTTGTTTTTCAGGTTTCAGATCTTCAGAAAAAATAATTATTGAAGTCTATATAATATATAGGCATTTGGAAGATGCTCTTGTACAGTGTGACTTATACAGTATAGTATACAAAAAAAATGATGAGCTGACCCATCACAAACCCTTTAATGCTGGTTCAAATTAACCAAGAAAATATCCATATTTTACCCAACAATAAGTTAAAATCAATCCATGTTTGGAGTTTGATATAAAAATAGAGAGTGTATATAACATATAAATATGAAAAAGTCTGAATTTCTTCAACAATAGAATGATCTTGCTGTACTCATTTAATGGCTCTTAGCTCTTACTGTATGTCAGCGATTGTCTAATTTGCCTTTTATTTTTATTTCCCCCCCAAGAGGAAGAGACACACCTGACACAATGTTGATACTTTAACGAAACTAAGCTTTAAGTGCTTTATAGCAATAAAATTTCTCCCTGGGTAAGACTGGATAAAATATTGATGATCACCTCAGACTTTAACGTGTACGTCAATGGGAGTGACACAATATAGCAAAAGATCATCAATGCCCATGGTACAGTGTCCTTAAAGGATGTCAAGGGAAAAAATCAATGTGACTTGGAGTGACAGATGGAATTAGGATTGCGTTTTAAAAGATAGAACTGGGTTATTTAAGAAGAATGTTAAAACAGTTCTTATTGTGTGGCACAACAAATACAATGGCCAATGCTTAAAGGGATAGTTCACCCCAAAATGGAAATTCTGTCAACATTTAACCTAACCCTCAAGTTGTTCTAAACCTTTATAAATATCTTTGTTTGGTTAAACACAAAGAAAGACATTTGGAAGAATGTTACCAACTGAGATTTCTCGGGCACCTACCATCAAAATATCTTATCAACATTATACAATAATTCTTTGGTGCCACAGAAATCTCAGTTTCTAACATTCTTCCAAATATCTTTCTCTATGTTCAATCAAACAAATACATTTATTAAGCTTTGGAAAAACTTGAGGGTAGTAAGTAATTCATAACAGAATAAAAATTTTGGGTGAACTGTCCCTTTAATAAGTAAATACAGTAAGGTACTGATGTACTGATAAAAATCACTAACTCAATGAATGAGGGTCCGGGATAGAAATGTTGCTCAATTGTAAAACCCAACATTTTTCTCTTGCTCAACAAATCCATTTGGTTTTATCCTCGCAGGACAACAACAGCCGTGTTCAAAGTTTTCCAAAAGACAGATATGACAAAGGAGCACAGGCGCAGGTCAGTGGTTTTGAAAAATATATGTTTAACCTCCTTACCATCACTGGCTGTGAATGCATTATACATTAGGCCTGATTTATTAGGCACCTGCTTCTGCTGAAGGCAAAGATCCGCCCCCTCCACACACGCACGGAATGAACTGAAAAGAATGAGTGCGAATCAACGCAAAATCAATTTATCTTATTTCACACAAGGCTGCCTCTTAGGGATTAAACGCGAGAAACTGAATAGATCAACATTAGTGAAAGAAAACACTTTTTATGATATAAAATTTGTAAATGATTCTCTCTGAATGATTGAAAATGTTTCAAAGTGCAGCTGGTCCATGTTTTGGGATACTCATGATTTTGGTGTTATTTCTTCCAGTTAATGTTAAATGAAGGGTTTACACATTTATTCAAATTTCTCAATTCCAGGTAATTGGATTTTATTCGCGACAAAGAGGAATTTAATGAATTTCAGTTTGAAAATATGAGAGGCATTTTTTCAATTATTTTGATCCAACATTTTCTGTTTCTATGTTTTTTAAGATTTTCCAGGTAGAAAGTAAGAAACAGAATTTTTTAATTTTTACAGATTTTTAAAAATGTATTTTTAATTTAATACTTTCAACTATTTACAGGGAAAAAACACAATTTTACAGTTAATGTGTTGCGCCCCAGGAACTTTATTTTTTACTGTATATTTTTGACATTGGGTACAAAGAGTGTAAAATTACGGAAATAGACGAGAAGCAAATTTACAAGAAGAAAAGGTCAAAAAATATATGATATGTCCTTCCATCCTTATTATTTTAACATATATTTCTTTTGCTCCAGCTAAATGTAAATTTCTGGGGTTTTTACATTTCTTTTTTTCGGTGCATTATCACATGTTACAATATTTTTTCAATGAGCATAAATGAAGAGCAAATGGAAACTTCTGCTTAATTCTCCTGGTTCTCAGATGTTTCTTCTGAGCGAAAGAGCCAGAAATCTCATAAAATGTCTTGATTAGAGTTTCAGAGGAGATCTAAATATGTCACAAACTGAGCTCAGAGTTGTCAAGTCTGCAATCAAAAGTCAATATTATTGGAGATCTCAATATGAATATCTCATCAAATTTTCCCAAATCCAGATTATTTTACCTCTACAATCTACATTCCTTTTTACACCACCATACTCTTCCTGAATTTGAACAATCGTCCAATTTGTTTCTATTGCTCCATCTTTAGGAGAAACATCTTAAACACAACTGAGAACTCCCTCAAATCTCCTTAGCTTTAAAATAGTCATACAAAATCGTGTGTGCTATGTAGTTGAAGCAATTTTAATGACATTTCGAATTCTTAATAATGCGGAACTCCTGTCAATAAGCATCTGTAGTATGACCAAATTTGCATATATTGTCTTCATAAGGTCACAGTCCTTAATAGTGCCCATCAGTTTCAAAGTGTTCAGAATTTATTTGGATTTTGTCAATCAACATCTCAATATGATTGAATAAACACTGGGCTTCTCAATCAAGGAATGATGCAGATGTCTCGTTCTCCCGTCCCCAAATGACATTGATCGAATGCCTCAGCATCTCATCTCATTGTCATTATGGGGTGTTGGGTGGTAATTAAAAGAGGGCTTAAATGTTACGGCATACTATTTTCTTCTCCCAAAGACACACGCACGTGTGTCTCTTGAGTCAGCCCTACTAACAAGGTCAGATTTAGGGGTCGGTCAGGCACGCTTTAAGGTGACGGTAAATGAGAATCGGTAGGAATTTGCAGAATGGCTTAAATCAGACTATAATGGTTGGGATGACAGCTGGGAGACAAGCATTGACAAAGCCACATTAATCAAAGCAACCACAAGCGCACTTTAATCGTTATCCTCATTTACCTGCAAATGGCTGATTCAGGATTTATACTCGAACCCGAACTGGCCTTAATAGCGTTTTGCTTTAATCAATTGCGTTTAAATAGATGATGAGTAATTTGTTTGATAATCTAGCAGCCGTAATTATGGCGGGTTGGCTCAAAATTAAAACGCCCAAAAACACAGAATTCTTCGCGCTCATTTATATCCCTCGTGGGTGCCGTGGATGGATGCCATTATGAATAAAAGCAATGTTAGCATCTCACTCGTACCAATTATTTTCATGTTTTACGGTGCAATTAGATGAGATCGTTTTCATTAATGTTATGGAGGTGGACTCTGGCTTAGTTGTCTTTAGGTTCAAGATATCTTGAGATTAAGTTCTCCTTCCGTGTCATCATTTTTGCGTGTTTAGATAGTAGTGTACCTGTTGCAACAACCAAATTTTAATAAATGACCAAGACTTTTATAATTTATACAAGAATATGAATAATTTCATTTATAGTCTATTATTGATTTATGAATAAAGATTTATTAATTCATAATACTGGAGTTAAAATAATTGCATATTTATATATTTTGTTTCGTGATATTCTTACTTTTTTTCTAAGTTCAAGCAGTGAAGCAGGTGAGCTGAATTATTGTGATTATTTCAAAATAAATTATTCTGCAAAAAAGGGGAAAAGGTTTCGTGACAGTCTCTCACATTCTCTTCCCAGCATGCACTTGGGCATAAATAATTAAAATGGTTTGCTTTGTTTGGCATTTGCTAGTTTTATGTCATTGCAAGTGAAGTATTGTCTTGTGATGTCAGGATTCGTTTTCTCGGCTGAAAATAATCAGTACGTTTATTTTTGTTTCATGTTTGAAGTATTGAGATATGTGTGTGTGTGTGTGTGTGTGTGTGTGTGTAAATCTGAGCGAAACCTCTATTTGGGAACGTCCTCATTTGTAAAATGACTTTAAAATATAATAAATTAAGCTTTTTAAAATGGGTAAAAACGCAGTTAGACTGCAGGTTAAGGTCAGGTTAATGTGTTTATAACTAGCTGTGTATAAATAAAATAGAAGTCTATAGAATGTCCTCATATGAAAGATAAGTAAACTTGTGCTTGTTTTGTTTTATCAACATCCATATGATGAGCAAATTCAATGAGTGTTTCTGTGATACAGTATGTGAAACTTTGCTCTCATATACTTGAAAAAACATGAGAAAGAAATGCTTCAGGTTGTTAAATTAAAAATAAAACAATCAAACAGGTACAACACATTGCAAATTACATCTTTTAAATTTATGAAATCTTTAGATTTGCTCAAAAAACTTTATATACATATATTTGGAGAAATCTCTTAGTGGTTTTGTGTTCATACAATTAAAGTCAATGGGGTCTAGTGTTTTGTTGGGTTACCAACATTCTTCAAAATATCTCCTTTTGTGTTCTGCTGAAAAAATAATTATTTGCATTCGTACATGAAGCAATAATACTTGAATTAGTATAAATTGTCTTCCCATAAGTGCTTTTCTTATTCAGGTCAACTACTATGATGGCCAAGCAACAGTTTGAAAAGGCCCCGGGTCCCCAACAGTGCAGAGGTGTGTAGCAGCCCCTTTTGTCACTTTTTCCGATTCTATACTTGAGTCTTCTTCTGTCAGATTCAGCATTAGACGCAAAGAGCGATGTGATAAGCGGTGATTGATTTTATCTGCAGGTCCACGCAGTGCTGAGGTACACAGGTCCTGTGCATCTGCCCTGACACCTTTAAACCCATCTAAACACATGCCGGCTTGATTGATTTGTATACGGACCAGACGTGTGACCGATGAATAATTAAAACCCTTAAACCCGTGTGGCTCGGGGAATTGGCTGCCCGACGACCAGCTTCTTGACTTATTGACGGTCGAGCAGCTGTCACGTCAAGAGTACCGATGATTTGACAGCCAAACACAAGTCATCGAAGACATCTGAGTAAGTGGGAGGGGCTGATAATGTTATTCAGCCAATAAGCGCGCATGAAATTTAATGTAGTCCAACCATTGTCGCCTTGAACAGATTGTTTGTGACAGATATGATGGCAGTCTGTCTTTAGATGAAGGTTTTATGTCAATCTGCAGTTTAAGGCAAAAGACAATAATTACAACAAAGGTTAAGATTTTATGTGTCAATTATAATTAATACATTTAAAAATAGATATACTTAAGTGTTTTATTGTGATACTTAAAGAATGTAAAATAAATTAAATCCAATCCAGAGCAGGTTGCATGTTCCCCATTTGGCGTGTAGGGTTTCGACAATAACAATTTATTATAAAATATTTATTGTAATATTACTCTAGCCTATGTGTTAGAAATTATGTGAATATGTGTGAGACACAATATTGAGAAAAAGGCACAATCACAGTACTGCCAGCAGTTGTGCTGGTCTAATTGCGCCACCTGCTGCTCACTTTTTATGAGATGCATTTTAATGCAGGAAAAGCCTAAAAATAGTCAACATTTTTGTGCAAGTGAATGTTTATCAGGGCATACCTAGACTACAAAGGAACCATTATAACCCAGAAATAACACACTTCGTGTGTAATAGCGGTTATTTGAAAAGATTCCCTATTTGACAAATGCAATACAGTATTTAAATCAGGATTATGTTATTAAATTAGGATTTAATTTGTACTGAAATTAGGTGCAATTTTCTAACATAAAAAACACATCTGACAACTTGCAACAACCTGATATTTTAGGGGAAAATTGTAGTTAAAGATTATCCTTTTGTAATCTCACTATAAATGTAATTTAAAGGTTTGTCACAAAGGTTGAGTGGTTCTGAACGGTTGCTATGGTTTTCTGGTTGGTTGCTAGGGCTTTGGTAAGTGGTTGCTTTATAGACCATTTACACTATACACAAGTGTAAGACAATACAGCCAACTGAACATGTATAACTAAATAAAAAGGTGTAACAACACAAGATGTAATAATACATGTGAAATACGAAAATAAAACAGGTAATAAACCACAACTTATCTTTTTAAAGTCTAAAATCCTACAATACCTAAATTCAATACATTATTTAACAAATAAGAATTCTGTTAAAAGTATTTCTATTTGCAAACATGTGTTTATTTAACCTTTAAAAATATTATTAATTTGATACTGCAATGATATTGTTTATTTTTGATGTATTTGCATACCCCCTTGACTGTGACATTTATATTTGAATAAAAACACTTTCTAAAAGCAGAGTAACGTTATTAGAACAAAAAACAGGAAGTGCTTCTAAACCATGTTGTATTCCAAAATGGATTTGTCAATAGGAGGCTATTGACCTAAAGCAAACAAGCAATAAATGATATGCAGATTGTCCTGGAAGTACAAGG
Source organism: Triplophysa tibetana (assembly GCA_008369825.1). NCBI lineage: Eukaryota > Metazoa > Chordata > Actinopteri > Cypriniformes > Nemacheilidae > Triplophysa > Triplophysa tibetana. Next base: position 28,958,393 of record CM017896.1, on the reverse strand, counting down.
CAAACGTCACACGGGTGTATTGGTAAATAACTGCGGACAGTAAGGTTTGACCACCCCAACTCTTAAGAGGAAAATGGCACAGAGGCATTTTGAAGAGAAACAACATGCTAAATCTTACCATTGCTACCGGGTCTCTCCTCCTCAGGAGCTCATAGATGAAGTGTTGAACTTCCTGCGAAAAAGAGTATGATATTTCTTTGTGTTTTTGTATAAGTGTTTGGCAAGGCTTCAGTCAGAATGACTCAGCATTCAATGTAAATGCAGACTTGAAAACAAGGTTTTACTTTCAATTTGCTAGTTTAAAAATGATTGAAAATAGTGTTAGGGGTGATTCACATTCGGCGTTTGAGACCGCGCTGAAAACGCGAGCCTCCAAAAAGTTGAAATATTTCCGAAAATTATCGCCGCATCGCTGCCTGTTTGCGCGCGCATCCCGATTATCTGCATATTAAATAACGAACTTGCGCGCGCAAAAGACGCGAAATGTGTTGCTTTTAAGCGGATTTTGGGAAACTGTAGGCCTATTTCACTTTGAATTACAGTGCTTTTATTACTACACACCTTTTGCACATACCATGCTTGTGTTTGAAAGATTTCTGGGTTTATGTTTTGACTGTAAACAAGTTTTCTAAACAGTTTTTCACATTAGGCCCTACCAGTTTTTATGTAGCCTATACATTATCATACAGTATTAAAATCGTACGTGTTGCCATAGTTTACTTAGGGTTGGGTGCAAAGTTCACGTGTTTGAATCCTGCGAAAACACATGTACCTTGAACCAAGCTGCTTAGGATAAAAGACTCTGTAAAGTGTAAAAAGCAATTTAAATTTCTTTCAACATTTGCTTACCATGTAATTTCATAAGATATGTAGAGGACTGACACAAAGAACCTGATTTTCTTCATGTGTAAAGATACCGGATCAGCTGGATCTAGCAGTGGATGTGGGATGTGGATCTGGACAGGGTACGGAGCTGTTGGCACCTTATTTTCTCACAGTGGTCGGGATAGATATCAGTCGAGCTCAACTTGAGATAGCTGATAGTGAAGAACACGCACCAAATGTGTGTTACAGGTGTAAAACTCATTACTTTTCCAATAATATTTACTTTACTAAAATATAAATAATACATTGGCATGTGTGATATCGTTCAAAATTGTCTTGATTTAAAAGAAAAGTGTGTGAGGCACACTAACAGTGGAAATCTTAATCTGTTTTTCTATTAGAGAGAGTACTGCAGAGGATCTTCCCTTTGAGGACGAATCAGCCGACTTGGTTACATCTTTTTCAGCCGCTCACTGGTTTGACCATCCACGTTTTCTCCGAGAGGCAGACAGAATTTTGAGGCCAGGGGGCTGTCTAGCTCTGCTTAGCTATACTATGGATTTTGAGCTGGAATATGGAGACAAAACCCCTAAACTGAACGAAATCTGTCAAGAGGTTAAAACACCCTAATGTAAATGTTTCAGATGTGATACGAACCAAGTCATCTATAATAAGCATATAAATAATGACGAGGTATCAGATTGATTGATCTTCTTATTAAGGTTATTTCAGTTCATTTGTAAATTGTTGTTCAGCTCTACGCAGCCCTGCACCCTCATCGGAAAGCTTACATTGGATCCAGTTCTTTGCAAGTCTACAAGAATATTTATGACTCTGTTTCATACAGAGGTAAAGAGTGGTAAGTGTGCGCATTATTACACTGAGCCTTAACAAGGGATCACTTAGCCTTACATTAGTTGTATTAGTAGTATTTTCTCATCACGTCAGCGTGTCGTAGATGGTGTGTTGTTATAGCATGGTCCCTATAAAATGCATTTTTATGAAAACTCGAAGGAGTAATGAAATATCCTACATTCTCTTTTCAATGACTATTTGACTTTTTAACAGGCATGAATGTCTAAGGAGTCCAATACTTATGCCACTGTCCAGGTTCATTGGTTTGGTTGAATCGTTCTCGACCTATCAAGGCTTTTTGGAGAAGGATCCTGAAGCCAAGAACCTGTCTAAGAACATAACAGAAAGGCCAGTCTCTCAACATTATATTATGTGAATAATACCGTCTATAATGCATATAAATGCAGTCTGTCTGAAAAAGAGTCCTGTATATGTACTGTATTTAATATATACACATTCTACTAATTGAATTGTTCTTTTACATCTAATAATAATAGAATTATGTACGATATTTTGTGCTCTATATGTTGCACTATGCACAATAACAGCTACAACTAAACCAGTATATGTTTTGTTTTTATTTAGATTGTTGAAAGAAATGGGGGCTTCGTCCACTGACACAGAAGTGACGGTTGTGGTGAAATACTTCTATTTATTAGCCTCTAAACCAGAGACATCCTAGAATTATATCTAAACTGAAAAACAGTTTTGCCGTGGATGTTTTCAAAATGTTTCTGTGTTAACACAATCCATCTGGCTTACGTCTATTTGACGTCTGCATTTACATCTTACAGACATCTGCAATACGTTGTTTGCTCATCTGCAATACGTCTCGGAGACGTTTGAATGTCTGTAATACGTCTGCTAAAGATCTTGAGATTTGCTGCGTAAAAACATCTGCTAAACATCTTAGAGACGTCTTCAAGATGTCTATATAACGTCTGACAGCAGACATCTCCGAGACGTATTGCAGATGAGCAAACTATGTATTGTAGATGTCTGTAAGATGTAAATGCAGACGTCAAATAGACGTAAGCCAGATGTATGTATGCTATCAGGGGGGTTTGTTGTGCGGATTAAATAAAGATTGAAATGTACTTTTCGATAAATGTCATGTGTTGTTTATATTTACAGAGTTAAGTAAATAATGTACGAAAACAGCAGTGTAATGTGTTTTGTAAACCTGAATGCTGATTTAGTCAATACAGTGTGTCAATGTAAAACATTTTTGTTATGTGTTAAGTCACATAACCACCTAAAATAAGTCACATAACAATACACAGGAAATCCGGTCTGATAATCCTTGATAAAAGTGTTTACCAAATGCATAAATGTTAAATGGTAAAACAAATTGACGTGTTTATAAGCTATTTTAAACCTATACAATCGTTCAAAGACACAAACAAAGCCTGCGCTGCAGTTTTGAATATTTTGAAATTTAAACTTTATTTATTTGATTTGTTTAAAACATCCATAAAATAATTCGACATGCACTAAAATCATAATTCTCCTCAGGTTTGGTACTCAAGTGCATGACTAGCGGAACCTTTTACGGAGGCATTTGATTCCGACCGTGACGATGATTGGTTGAACGCGACTACTTCCGGTTTCTAAATCGCTCCAGTAGCGGAAATGATTGAAGTCACAGCAAAGTAATCTGCGCAGCATTCCACTCATTTATATTTCTGTTTAAAACATTAAACTTTATTACGTCGTTTGTTGGGTGAAAGTGTGAAACTCATTTATGGAGGAGGAACCGACTATCATGTGAGCAGGGGAGTTTATTTACTCTGACAGCAGCAGGTAAGTGCTGTGTCGACCCCTGTCGATTTATTTGACATATTTTGAGTTTTATTACGAACGTAAAGATCTTACAACTTCTGTATTTCAATATTAACAAGACAGTCATGTGGATCTTGTCATAAATAAAGCGCAGTGTATTCTGAGTCATCATAAAGATGCTAAAATTCATGTTAGCACAATAGCAGCTCAAATCAAACCGGTAACTCAAAAGTATTAAAGTTGGGATTGTTTTGTTCTCTAATGTTACGTAGGTTTTAATATAATCGTAATATACTCTTACAGTAAATTTTACCTGAAATATGTTAATGTGATGGTAACAAATATGTGCATGAAACTTTAAGCTGCCTTCAAGAATATTTCATGCTTTTACATAGACATGATGATGTCCAAAAACATGTTATTATCATTGTAAAAATAATACTGTCATAGTTGAAGTCTAAGAAATACAGTAATACTAGTTAAATGTACTAAGCCACCATAGTATCCATGCCACCCTATCCACAAAAACATTGTCAATGCTATGGTAAGTTAAACGTAATGTTAAATATATTGGCCTTGATTCTTTTTTAGACCTTAAGGTCAAACAGATTACTGTAAATATAGACTAACATGACTGTATTTGAATCCCTTAATAACTTTATTTTGGTGTATTGGTTATGGCAGCTTTTCAAAATGTGACAGCTTATGTTGTATTTGGAGTCTAACAAAAACACAATAGTCTATTCATACATTATAAAACAACTTGTTGGATAAAACTAAAAGAAAAAGGGTGAATATACTTATTTAAAATGTACCATCTTTTTCTAATGATAACATAATTTGGTAACTTCAAATGTAATACAATGTGAAATTACACATTTTCATTAAACTGCTTTCCTATTAAAAGTAAAAGAATAGTAGGTTTTTTTTCAGGATAACTTCCTAGATATATATTTAATTAATTTCAGTCTTCGGCAATATCAGTATTATGGATGTGACATTTTCATTTAAACCTAAAAATGCAAACTTTTAGAAAATGTATTTATAACCAGGCATCTGTCTATATTTTCCTAAATCCCTGTTGATAAAACCAGAAAAAATCAGTCTATGCCCCAGGTTTCCATTTTAAAAAGGGAAATAAAGATCATGGTTGTGTCAAAAAGTAACATTTTGAGACAAAACGTGCTTTGTAGGATTTCAGAATAAAATGCACAAACCAGAAGCAGCAATAATACCCATAAAATGGAGGAGGGAGGGCTTATATAGAACATCAAACAGTTCATTTATTTAATTTTATCTGCCCATTTATTTGAAATATGGGCTGCAAAGTACAATTTACCTGCCTATGTAAAGTCACTTTGTTTCTTTGGGAATTTGTTTTTAAAAACTTCATCAAAAGGGGAATTTAAACCACAAAATATTGCTAGAAACATTCTGAAACTGAAATATGAATGATCATATTCATTCACATTTGGCTTCTTTTGTAGGCTAAATTTGTAAAAAACTATTTTTTACATGTATAATGTGGTTACTTGTATAGAATAATAAGTGTGTATGTTCACCGTCTTTGTGTTTTCTCACAGGTGTGTGTGTGAGTATATGTTGGTCTGCTGGTATGCTGACGTTAGCCAGTAAGCTGAAGAGGGAGGAGGGGGTCAGGGCCGGCCGGACCCTTGCAGGATCCAACGATGCCTCTCACAGAGTGTCCATCAGGGACCGACTGCTTATCAAAGGTACAAATGCAAAGATTATACTTTAACATTGCTTTTATTGTAGTTCACTATAGAGAGCAATGCATTAGCTGGAAATTTGGAAATTAGAATGAACAGAAAATAAAAAGCTGAGTTAGAGGTATTTACTAACAAACTGTTTATTATATTGTCATTTTATTCTTAAGAATTGTATTGCTTCAATCGCCTGTCATATACAAAGCCTTTTTAATAATATCCCAATTAATTCCTAATGGATCAAATCCAGGCCTTCTGTGTCGCTTGTTGAATATATAACGTTGCACGAATAAATCGGTTTGCAGATGGCATGTGATGTTTTGAGGTTGATATTTGTACAGCTCCAAATAAATCTATCACAGTTTGCTGTTTCTGGTCAGTTCCTTTGTTTTGATATTTTGATTATTTGAACATTCCTGCAAGTCAGTTTTAGTGATCATTAATGGGGATGTTAAAATGCATCAGTGAGGTCTGTTACACGTATGTCTTCAGCATATTTTGTCAAAATAATAAACTCCAAATGCAGCTATGATGCATATATATCAGATTGTTTTGCAAAGAATTGCAAAAAAAAATGCATCTGTGTGTCTGGGCTGAGGATCACCAATAACACAACGATAAATTTAACATCACAATTGGTAGCATTGCTTAGAGCAGCTCAAAGGTCATGGGGTTGAACACGCTTACAAATAAAAGATTATATGCAAAAATAATATATGGATGGTTCAATACAATGAGACGCATTAGTCTGATAGACTCTGCTGTGTCTGTTGTTTTTCTGTGATGGTTTGTGCTTGAATATGTGTGAATCCCGATGAGAGTAGAGTTGTGTGTATTGCGACTGTTTGCTGTTGTTGTGCCAGTAATGCTGGTGTAGGCATGTGGTGCAGGCCAGATCAGCAGAGCTCTATTTATAACCGAGTGAGAGGAGGAGTCTGCGTGCCATTGCCAACAGTTCCTACCCACAGTCAAAAACTCAGTCTGGTTCTTGTATCAGTGAGGTTATTGGATCCAGCCCAGCTGAACATTTACGGATGGTATTGTAGGAATACAGGTGGCCGTATATAGCTGTCACTCATATCTGTGTTTCAAAGATCAAGATTACGTTGGCAACACATTCCAAGTACTAAGTACATCAGAAAATAAAGTATGCTTGTGTCTTATTCGCATTGGTAAAGAGTGAAGTACTGTTCATGTACTGGTTTGTTGGTTTTAATGGTTTTACACTGTTACTTGGTCTCAACTTGATTTGTGTTTGCAGAGGTCGCTGAACTGGAGTCCCACCTTCCGAGTAAGTAGACCCAGATCATTTCTTTCATAAATGTTAATAAAGATTTTTAATTGATGCATCTTTCTTACATCGTACTTAAAGTGATAGACAAAGCTGTACTTTTGTGAATACCAGTTCTCCTAAACCATTCTCATTTTTCTCGCAGGCACCTGTAAAGTGACTTTTCCGGATGAGAATAAGCTCCATCACTTCCAGTTGGCCATTTCCCCAGGTGATTCTATCCTCTGGTAAAAAGATTCAGTCGTAATAGTGTGCAAACACACGAGACCTGGGTGGGCTGTACAATTATAAAAATTGTGCAGTGATGAGGATATTTCAGCTGAAGATTCTGCTATACAAAGTATTATGTAAATTCAATGATCTGTGTTGTATTTTTATTTACTTTTTTGAATTTCGCTAACTTCAACCTTTATGTCCTGTTCACTATATAAAGCTGTTTAGAAAATGTAAGACAATAACGGTTCACAACTATACTTTAATAATAATGAAACAGAGGAACGCTATCATTGATATCATTTGGAAAGATTTTTTTTGCAGCTGATGAACGGTAACACATTGACAGCCAATCAAAATGAATTCGAATTCACAGGAAATTGAAATGCGAAATATTTAAATGGTGCATTTCCTAAAACGCACTTTTCTCATAAAAAATGATCCTCTATATTTTATTTTCCTTTGCATTTCTCTTATTATTAGTTTTCCACTTTTCATTCTGTACATAGTGTTTTGAATAAGACAAAAAACATTCGTTTTAGTTTGTGTTCTCATCGTTTTTATGACTAAGTAATACACATTTTGTTGCCGCATAAATGTAAACGTCTTCGTAACACATTTATGTTTTTTTACTTAACGTGAAAATAATTATTGGTGTTGGCCAGAATTGTAATAGCAGGCTTTTTATTACCCATGAGATGCAAAACGTAACCTTTTATTTCTTTAAAACCTCTCAACAGATGAAGGCTATTACCTTGGCGGAAAGTTCCAGTTCGAGATCGAAGTCCCTGAAGCTTATAATATGGTGGTAAGAGCCCGTGACACATCGTGAAGTAATGAGGAAATGCCACACTAGCTCACTCGAAGTGCAACGATGATTTTAGTAGTCCGTTTGCAAGCGAGGCTGTTAAATAGATGTTTACGGCATTACTCACTCTTTACCGCGTCTGAATTTAATGAAATGGCGTCCACACGAATGCACGCACACACACGTAATCGGGCCAAGCCGTGACCTCAGAAGACCCACGAGGACCCCAAGGCTGTGCAGTAATTCAGACGTGGACCTTGACCCCAGCATTCACTTTTAGAGAAAAATCACGTATTACAAACACGGCAGGGATTGCTGCAATCCACAGTGATATACAAACATATGCAATTCCTCATTGTGAATTCTAAAAACTTTTCTAGAAGACAAGAGCTGAGACGTGATGCAGACTATTTATTGTTTTTCACAGCCTCCCAAAGTCAAGTGCTTGACTAGAATATGGCATCCAAACATCGCAGAAACCGGCGAGATCTGTCTAAGGTACATGCTGCGTAGTTTCCTTCATGCTTTATTCTGACGGATAGCAGAATTGTACAGTTGTTCAAAAGCGTTCTGCTGTTTTTTAGATTTAGGTATAGGTGTAACGCTTAACTACAAAATAAACGAGCAGAAATCACACACATTTCTCTCTCTGCAGTTTATTGCGAGAACATTCAATCGATGGCACTGGATGGGCGCCGACGCGTACATTAAAGGTAATTCCTTTTGTTGCAGGGAAAAATAATACCAGTGCTTCTACGCCGAGGATTGTATTGAAATGATTCATCTTCTGTTTTTCTCTGCGCAGTGCTGATGTTTAAAATGTTCTGCTGAGAATTTCAGCCTTAAGTGATGTGATAGACTGATGTATATTGACCAGGCTGGGAAATGTTTCCTGTAATCCGATTAACAGTCGTGTTGAAGGATACGTGGAACAGAAAATGTTAAGATTATTACGTTAGGGTGTTTTTGATGTATCACAACAATGTGTTACAAAACCTTGGGCACATTATCATTTTTGTCAACTAGGTGTGCGTTGTACTCTTTTTAATTGATAAAATTTACAAGATTTTTTTAAGGGACAGTTCACCCAACAATGAAAATTCATCATTTACTCATCCTCAAGTTGTTCCAAATCTGTACACATTTATTCATTCTGTTCATCAGAGAATACGATATTTGGAAGAATCCTTGTAACCAAACAGGTCTTGGCCACCTTTGGTTGCAACAGTGGTTGTCAAAAGTCCCCCAGAATATGAGGATCTCTGGGTTGACTATGTATTACAAGAAAATCCAATCTTTAATAGCAAAAATAAATCCAGTATTCAATGTAATATTATTGTTTAAGTTAGTATGATGTGTTTGTGTATTAATCGAGTCATCTTTGATTTACTCTTTTTGATTTAGGATGTTGTATGGGGATTGAATTCACTGTTCACTGTAAGTACATGCTTGAAAGATCTTAGATGATGGATTTTTATGGAGGCTTTATTTTGATTACTCATCATGTTTGAATGCTGTGAGACATCAGTTTTTTCTTTCACAGGATCTTCTTAACTTCGATGATCCACTGAATATAGATGCAGCAGAGCATCATCTGCGTGATAAGGTATATATTTAGTGCACATTACTTGTTGGCACTTTATTTTACAGTCCTGTTTCCCATGAACATACTGTGTACTTATTATAGTTAATATTATAAGTGGGTAATAACTAGGTACTAAACCCAAACCAACCCATTAACCTAACCCATGTATTTAATTTAATTTACCCAGTACTTGGGTAAGTACACAGTAAGTACACTATAGGTTCACGTACTGTAAAATAATGTGCAACAGATTACTCTCTCTGTTCCACTCTCATTTGTAGATAAATTGTTTGTTCAAACCAAATGGGCTGTTCTTTGCCGTTTTAGGAGGACTTCAGGAACAAAGTTCAGGACTTCATCAAAAACTATGCAAGATGATGTCTCTGTTTGCCATGCAGACCTCTCTCAAGTGCATCCGACTCTGCAGATGTTCACAGACCCCGTGCATCCTTACTGCAGAAGAGACTAAATCTCAAACTTAACGTACCTTGGGGAAAGAAGAAAAATATTACGTGTACGGAATGACAGATCAGGATTCTGGGGGACGGAGGGAGGTTGTGGGATACTCCTGCAGGGTCTTTTCAATCAAGGTTGCTTTAACATCCCCCCACAAAGAGAAAAGAAAGTTGAAAAGACTGGAAATGAGGATATTGAACCTCTCGGATGTCGCCTCCGATGCTAGTGCCTCTGTGTTCTTGCCACATAAAACTGGACGTTTGATTTAAGCCAATGTCTGCCGTATGCTTCGTCCAACTTGACAAACACTGAAATGTATTTGTTCGCAAGTGATGTCATAGAGATCCCAAAGTTCATTGGCTAGTTCATGCCGGGGGAGGAGCTCATAGCACTGATGTCCCGCAGAATTCGGCACCCGCCCTTGTGTAAAATCACAGCAGTTATCAGACTACTCGGTATCACAAGTGCGCATGAACAAAATCGGATTATCTGTGGGTGCCTGTGAATGACTAATGCATCTGTTTTAGTTCGGGTCTGTGAGTCGTTTGTGGGTGAATCGCATGAAAATGTGTTCAGGGCATTTGTTTTAATCCGAATCAAAAAAGAATAATTTGGTATATAGAAAATGCAACTAGTTGGTTTTTTGCATTGGTGGTATTTTAATGACAGTTAAGCGCTCGGCAACTCGGATGGTCTTTACCGTTGCTTTTTTAGAGTGACAAAATACTATACATTTAATTTTTTACCATCTGTATACTTTTAAAAGCAGAACTTTTTCCTTATGTCACAGTGATATAAAAAAAATTCCCCATTATGGTAAGAGACGGTGTAATGTAGCTTAATTGTCCTGAAAATAGCACCATAATGCAAAACACTTTCTATATGCAAAATACAATTTCTGTACTTTTGATTTTAGAGTTCACCTGGACGTGTTCTGGACCGGTTTTGTGAGGTTCACCTTTGCTCTTGTATGCAGTTTCATCGGTGTATAAACATTTAGCTTTATCCATGTGTGCATGTATACATGTCGCAGTGTGTATTGTGTTTGTGTGAACGCGAGAGTGTGTGTGGTATGAATATGTGTCTGATTTGGTAGCATGCACTGGGCTACTCAACCGCTCAGCCAGAAGCAGGATTTACTTTATTTTTTCTCTTTAGAGCTGTATATCCATTTGTAAAGTATATTAAAGACAAATTCTACCTATATGTTGGTTTTGGACTAATGTATTTGTGATAAACTGGAAGCGTTTGCTGTCTTAAAACCTTGTGAGCTGCCTACCTTAACAACTATTTTAATAGTCGGACAGTGCTGAAAATTGTATTTTGGGATGCTTATTACATCAAATATGCAAACAATTTTTGTATAGAAACCAGAGGGGGATTATCAAATTCATTGAAATGTAGGCACTAGTTTGTGGACAAAGACGGTTAAGAAAATTGCTCGGAAAAGTTTTTTTCCAGATGACTCCTGCTTTGATATTTTGTTTTGTACTGCAATAGTTTCGTTACACTAATTTGATTAGACAAAGGCATCCCAACACTGCCACTGTAATGCCCAAAATGCTGTCCAAGTAGGCAACTTGCCAAGTTGTAAGACTTGCCTACATCTTTACACTAGATGGTGCTATTGTTCAAGAAATGGTTCTGCATTTTCGTCTCTTCCTTGTTTATAGTGCACTTTATTGTATAGCTTATACATTTACATTTTATTACAAGACATCAGATGAAATAGTTGGGATTGTCACAGTACATATTGCTCCAAAGCAGTTGTATCAGTTATGCATTGCAACACTGGAAAGGACTCTACCAAAGTTTACAGGACTATGTATTAATAGTACAAGATCTAAGCCTAACAAGTAAGTATCGTGACAATATTAAGATATGATGATGGTATGAACTGCCAATATTTTGGTACTGCATGACCTTCTACTTTAAAGAATTTAAAAAAATACCACTTTAATTATATATATATATATGAGATTGCACACAAATCTATTTATATATATATATATATTAGTATGTCCAACAAAATAAGGCTCTACGATCCTGCCAGGTCCAAAAGGCGTGGTTAGGTACCATTTTGTTTGATTGTGTAATTATAGTAAATTTAAAGTTGTTCAAATGATTTGATATAATTAACGTTGACTTATAAAAGTATTTAAGAAACGAAATTCCTCAAAAGAATATATAAAACATCGTATCTACGTTTGGAGGCGCGGTTTCCCTTAATTAATTCACGTTTCTGCCCAATCACCACTAAAGTGGGAGGTGTTTAACTTATCAAGGCGCGTGCCCGGGCACGGAGACCGTAACTCGGTCTGGAATTCAGCGTAGAGTAATGACTGTCCCAACACAGTCGCATCTAGACCAGGAATAACTCTTCTTCACCTTTTATCAACAGAACCAATTTTGCTTGCAGAAATAAACCGAGGTTCAACTTCAGACTATGCGCCCAACGTGAACAATTGCGCAAAGGCGGACGTTTGACAGCTCGCCAAGGGGCAATCGCTTGGACATGTGAAGAAATGGATATTCAGCCTCTTCATCTGACCAAGATGCGATCTCTCGTACTCATCTTCATTATCCTCACCGCTGTCCTTATTCCCCGGTGCGCTTCGCAGTCAGGTGAGCGTGTAACTCCCGTGCGTAAAAGTGCTTATCCCTCCTTCTTATGGCATTAACTGGATCAATATGTTTTCTGGCAATGCCTGTTATTGAATAAATGAATGTATCTGAATGCGTTCAACATTACCCAGCGTGTAAAGTCACAGGGAACGTCAGGTTACACCTGCAGGTAAAGCAAGTTCTGACTATAACAAACTCTAGTGTCCAAATGGCATCCATTCTTTCCTGTAGCTGGGACCTGCGCTATTTGTGGTGTTGCTGTATTTTTTATGATGTATGACTATGGGTCATCATTCGTCTACATCTGTCAGTGTCAAATCGTGTGAATCAAGCAAGATTGACATTAGAAAACCACGAGTGATTCGGAATAAGTGTTTGCAACAGCATTGCGCATTTACGCACGCCTATATCTACAATGCCTATTACGCAGACTTTTAAGTCTTTTCTCGTTCTAAATGAGCTTGTTACTTGATTTAATTGTTGCTTGAAGTGCGGATACTCAGAGTAAGTTGCATCTCGCCCTCTCCACACGATGGTGGCAGTCAACCGAAAAACGGCTTAGAAGCTGGAGCGCGGAGCCGTGCGTTGTTACGCATCCTTTTTTATGATGCATAATGACTGCGGAAGCGCTCTGAACTTTAATGAATTAAAGCATTATTTATTCATCTCATTATTTTTCATTCTGTGAGCAAGGCTGGCTGGCTTATTCAAAGTAATTATTCTTAAAAAAACACACCAACACCCTTTAAAATATATTTCAAAAATACTACATTTTAAGGTTACTTTTTAAAATACAAATTGAATCATCGTTGAAGGTTTTAATTTTATACGCTATATAAAATGATCCACATGTGTTAAACACACTAAGACATCATTTCAGAAATAATTTATAAATCATTCTTAAAAGTGCCTGGTGGGAGTTCACTAGTGGGTACAGGATGTACAGTATCTTGTAACTTTGCTGGCATGGATGCATATAGACCCAAGGGCGTTCTCACACTCTTGAGAAAGATCTTAACACCTAGAGCTAATGATGCTGGATGGTCCATTGGCAGTCTCTCCGCAAGGTTACTGCACCTGCAAAATTCCACCCATGGACTGTTTATGTGCTTGTTCAAAATGATCTGAGCTTTTCGGATTGAAGTGGCACAAGGGCGAATTTGCCTTTTTATGTTTCGGTGTATTTAAAATGTGTATGCTGTATTGTTTTTAAGTTATTTTTACCTTGTTTTGTTTCCTGTGTCATAGGGAATTGGATTTCATAACTTGTCCTTTAAATGCTTCTCATTTATGCAAAGGCTCATACCTCTGTTGAGAACCATATGGCAGCGCTTTTGACCCGAGCTTCTATCTGACATTTAAGTCTGATAGAAAATTACTGCGGTCGACCTGAGAATATGATCAAATTATGAATCATCTTCAACCCAAATTAAGTCTGGTTGGAGAGTTGTGGTGAGCTGCGGGACTGAGAGTTCATGTTAATTAATCTCATCACTGCTCTACAGTATATGTCTGGATGTGATCTTTTTTATATCCCTAAAACTGTATGAGAGAATAATTGTATTCACAATATCCTCTACTGAAGCCCTCATCGATTCACTTTTATTCGTTTCAATTTAAAACAATAATTTGTGCTAAACATCGTAACACAGCGTTTCTATGTCTATGAAGTCACAAGTGTTTTATGAGTTGAGAAATAACACTCTTATTTTTGTAGATTTCAAATGCACTGGGGTCTCAAAACCAAATGCAATATTGACCAAATGTAACAACAAAGTAAGGTTCGGATGCAAAATGCTGAGAGGATATTAAAAACTCTGCCCCATTTCTAGGTCACTAAACAAACAAGCAAATTAGTGACATGCACCTTCATAAAAAATTCGTAGTTTTTGCTTCCATTAAAGCACATGCACAAGATCCTCTTCGGTACATTCTGCAGCATTCAGAATCATTCAGGAGAAACATGGATCATCAGGTTTTACACAAACTTGCACACTCGTAAAAGGAAGAAAAGGACACATTAAATACTGGAATTCATAAAAAGATGTTCTCTTGCATTCAGTGTCTCTCAAAAAGACCATACACAGACATTTATTATGGAGAGATTTCACAGTAGACTCTCTTGCATTGACAGACTAAGTACTGCACATTTATGAATTTAGTAGACGCTTTTATCCAAAACAGCTTACTTGTTCCTGGGCATCGAACCCATGACCTCACAGAAAAATATGAAAAGTATTTGCTGTGTGCAGCATTATAGATAACATCACGTCTCTTTCATCAGTTATTGACCGGGGTGCCACGTTGGCTCCCGGCCCGTGTGTGCAAAACAGCGAGAAAAGTTTCAATAGGGCTCCCGCTGAGCTCCGACACTCAGTCAAAGCAATTGGTTGACTTCTATTTGAACGTCCTATTTTTCCTCCCTGTTGCCTGAGAAAACGTCTTCAACTTCCCAATTCTCAGGCAAGAGGTAAACCAATAAGTCTTGTTGTAATCCACCGATTCACCCTTTTCTTAAAAGCGGCAAAAGGCAACGGAAAGCTGAGAGGATTTTCTTTTCAGGGGCTGTACGGTTTGTTTCTCTTCCACTTGTAATTCCTCTCAGAAAACAAATGCCCGACGGCGCTTTCTGTAGGACAGGGTTGCCAAATACCCATCCCCCCGCCCTCAAGTCTTTTAGGCTGCTTTTCACCCGCCTTCACGGTTTCTACTGCCTGGCTCTGTTCCCTCACGGTCAGCTGTAATTCTAGTTCTAGTTTGCTCCTCATCCTGTGTGAGGGTATCCTTGCATTTCTTATTCCGGTTTAAGCTAAACTTGCACGATTGTTGGTTTGTACAGGTGTTAACATGTATTGTCCTAACAGGTGTCAATCATCAGATGAGCCAGTTGAAACACCTAACCAGATTTCAAGTTTGACCCATGGCCATATTGTCAAAACTCACTACCGTGAGGCTATGATGCTGCGGATGGTTGCCAGGGCATTCCTTAAGTTTGCTTTTTGCTAATATATGTGGAATGGTTGTTAAGGTGTTGCTAGGCGTGTTTTGCAAGTTTTGGCTGACATTATGTTATTTTATGTTAGAATATTATGAGAGGCCTGTGCACATGTGTGCTGTTCTGAATGGTTGCTAAGCTGTTGCTAGGCAGTTTGTATTTCCATCAGGCAAAAGGTCTATACGTTTTCAGTTACCATATAGATTTTTTTGTAATAGGGTGTTGTAAGTGGTTGCCTAGGGGTTGCTAGGGTGTTGCTTTGGTGCTCTGAAGCTTTGTGTGACCATAAAGAATCTTATGTTAAAAGGTGTTGTAAGTGGTTGCTCAAGGTGTGCTTAATCTGCTAAGATGTCGTGGATGGTTTTTGGGATGTTTCTGAGTGGTTGCTACGGTGTTGCTAGGCAGAACCCTCAGCTGAAAGAACTATTATGTTTGACCATATATAATTTTATATAAATCAATGTTAGGGGTTTCTTCCCTCATTCGTGGGACTTTCTTAGAAAAATATGTGGAAATCACGACACCCATAGTAAGTTTGGAGAAAAAGAATAAATGTTAGAAAGGAAAGCCAAAATACTGCTTATCCCATCAGCCCTTGTTAGTTTGGCCTTGGTCTGCTGTGTGGGTGAGGTGCTTTCACCCCGCAACCCAGAAAAACATCTCTAACATTACTCTAACCTCGGCTTGCTGTTTCTTAAGAACGAGAGACCTTTAACAACCATCCTTCTTTTTATTTTAGCTGAGAGCTGATGTACACCTATACAAGCGGTAAATATCTCTAATTCCAGATAAGCTTGACTGTAATTTTAAGCGACAGCCTCTTAGCAAAGAACAATATAGGAAGACACATCTAGATGTTGTTAATTTTCATTTGATAAACAGGCAATCGTGATAAGAGATCAATGGTTCTGCTTGCGTTGTGTAGATAATTAATAGGCTCAATATGTAAATTAAAAGTTAGTCTGTTTGTACAGTTGTAATAGCTTATATACATCATTTCGAATACAGATGTTTCAGCGGAAGCAACATAAAAAACAATAATTTAATTTAATTTAATTTAATTTAATTTAATTTAATTTAATTTAATTTAATTTAATTTAATTTAATTTAATTTAATTTAATTTAATCTTATTTAATTTACAAAATATTAATACAAATGAAATTAAAATTAAATTGTTATACTTGGAGAGCTGTAATCTTAACTTTAGGTCACTGACGCATTGTTTCACATGTTTAGGTACAGATGTGCCATGCATTATGTATGTTAGCTCGTAAATCCCGGTGTGCCGAGCAAACATCAATCGCACAAAATAATAGAATTCATACAGCGCTCATTAAAAATATATGACCGAATTGTCCCTCTAGCTACTCATCCAATTATTCTGCATCCTTCAAACACAAGACCGCATCTGAGGGTAACGGAGGTATTTTATGAAATCCTTTGAGGTTAAACAAGGTTAAAAACAGCCACGAGAGAGGTTTCGGTTCTGCATCGGAAAAACATCGCTAACGTGACAATAGCATTGTGAGGCAGGGCTGGATATATTACAAACATGAAATCAAAATTTTGTCGCTGCTGCGCCGTAGACGCTTTCCCCCGGATCCTAAATAAGTCCTCCTGCTGTTTGTCTCAAACTTTTGTCAGAATGGCAAAAGAAAAGCTTTTTATTATAGCGTGTGTCCATAGTTGCGTTCACACTGGTGGCTGAAACCCATCATCACGTCACAGTTGGGTGACAGCCATTCCAACATCTCACCTAGAGATAGACAATTGTTCCGTCGCTTCTGTCTAAAGCCATATTCAGGGTACGAGACACGTCCAGTTCTTTTTCTCTACTGGAAATGTCAGGAACTCTATTAGGAACTGAATCAGTTTTGCATTTAACAAAAGCATCTGTAACAAATAGGTTCAGACGTCTTTTAAGGGGGAAGAAATCATTTTACTAACCAATGTAATGCATGTGAGACATCAGTATATGATTTTTTTTCCATAGTGTTTAAAGGTTTTTATTAGTATGCGTGGATCCTGCGATTCAAACCCATGACCTTACTACACAGCTCTCAACCAAAGGAACACATGTAGCTTATAGTGGATGAAAAGATTTCCGTTGTATTTTTTTGTAAGAAGGGATGTCTATACGTTTGCTAAATATAAACTAACCTAAAAACATAAAATATACAAGCTAGATTGTTGTAAGAGTTTTGTAGTCTCCAAATTATGGATTCAGAGAACTCCAAGTTCTCCAAATCCATCAATGCATCCATCTATCGCCATAGCAACACCCTTACCTAACATCTCACAACACACTTGGTAACTTGCTCAGACTAGCACCACACGTTCTGCTGGAAACCTACAAAATTTAGTTATGAGTTTTACTGTTGAACAGATTCGGTGTCCGTCTCTCTCTCTCTGTCTCACACACAGACACACACACACACACACACACACACACACACACACACACACACACAGGGGCCATGTCCTCTGAGACAAAGTGATTAATTGGTCCGACTAGGCTTTGTGAAAGTTGCAATGGTGCCACTGGACTCCGGGGGAAAGTGACCAGTACACTGTCAACTCGACCACACAGACACCATAGTCCCCGTCTCCTCAAGTCGACAGCTAAAATTAGTCTTTTTCGCTTTCTCTTCATCGGTTTCTCCTCTACCGATCCTCCATTGTTTCACCTCGCCCTGAGGGATCGTTTTTCAACCCTGCATGAGTTATTAAAGTAAGAACAGAGTTTATCGTGTGCCGATATGAGACGGTGTGTTTGACTGTTTGTTTAAAGAATTGTTAAAAAGCGATCAAACAAATGTTAGTAGTATTTTTTATTTTTAACCTGCTATCATATTCTGCAATGGAAAAACTGGGTTAAAAATAAATGTAAATCAGGTATTAAACAAGAGCATTGAAAATCAGTGTTGAGAACTGCCTCCTTACCTTAACCCAATTCATGGCTTTCAGGTATGATTTCATGGAAAAGGAAAATGTTTGACTTTATTTGACTTCAATACATAAAGATGAGTGCATGAAGTAACCTGCGATTTTATGTTTCAAACAGAGGTGGCGATAGAGAGGATTTTTTGCAGTTTTAAAATTGTTTAAGGGTCTTGTGCTTTATCAAACTTTCCAAGTAATATTTACAATGGTGGTTGTGGTTTGTACTAGTTTGGGTTAAGGACCCTAGATTTAAAATTGGACAAAAAATGACGGACCAATTTTTGGGTTCCAGCCTACTGTTTGACAACAACAGGTTGAAATTTTCCTTCAGTAATATTTCTAAGTCTAAAGTTGAGGAATATTCTACCTGGTCTTTTCCTTAAATTTACATGAGTGTACAGTATTTACGTATGCCTGCTGCGCATAACAGAATGCCGATTGCTTGAGGCGCGAAAAAAAGCGAAGGGAAAACACACAATAACAAGCAGCTTCGGAGGAATTTGCCTAATTTGTCAGGTGAATTAGCCGCAGAACAAAACCGTACAATAAGGCGAGAGAGTCTTATGTGGCTTGACAGCTCCCGCTCGTGGCGAAGCGCTGGCTCATTATAGGTGGTATTAACAATATGCTGCTTATCTGGTGGATTGCTCATTTCCACCAGCTGGATTTATGCTGTTTTATGAAAGTGGCTGATACCTCATATCTCTCTATCACAGACGTATGAAAACTGCGCTGATAAGTAAACACCAATAGTTGCAAGCACATCAAAGGTGCTCTCTATTGCTGACGTTCAAATACACAAACACACATAGGAGGCTGCTGAATTATAGCTTAATTAAGGATGTAATTAAATTCTCTGTTGGATTAAAGATGCAGCGGTGACGGACATGATTTGCTTGGTTTCCCTAACACACACACACACACAAATACTTATATTTACGTCTAATTGGGGGCATACGACACACTTCTATTGTTTTTCTAAAAACAATATAAAACATTACCTGCTTTTCTATCGATGATGTCTGAAGGCATTTTGTTTTTTCTTACTTTTAAGGACAGTTCTGTTGTTTGGAGTGTACCTCAGACAGTTGCTCATAAAGGTGTTCTACATACTGTTCAGACCACTTTGCAAGATGTGAACACCATCATCTTTTAATCTTACATGTATAATTATATTTTGAAGATATAAAAAAACATTTTAAATTGGTTATACATATCGGTTGTATTTTGTTCGTACGTTTGTTTAATGCAACAGGAAGTTCTTCAGGACCAGCGTTAAACGTCATCCAGGTTAATCCATGTGACCTGTCTGGGTCATATACTTCAATTCAATTCAAGTCACGTTTATTTTTATAGCACTTTTCACTATTCATATTGTTTCAAAGCAGCTATACTGTACCACAACATGTAAAACGTTATTATATTAAACATTTTTGAGAACCAATTTGTATTTACTATAAAGCTGCTACAACAATGCAAAATTGTCAGAGCGCTATAAAAAATAAATGTCAATTGAATCTTAAATAAAAGCACTGTATATATATTCGAAAAATCTGGCTTATTTTTAACCCAGCGTTGGGTCAAATATAAAAATGTTGTTGGTTCATTTAACCCACCTTTGTGGTCCCTTTCTGACCTAAAACTGGGTTGAAAATATATACGATAAATTGCAATAGCAAGAATTTGTAAGAAAAATCAAGTTGACTGTAGATGTAGTAATTGAAAATAATATGGTTATTATAAAGAATGGTTTCTTCATGTAAAAACATCATTTCTGTGACCTGCATATGTTTTCGCTAATTTCCCCCACAAATGCAACACTTACAATGGCTGATATAATTAAAATCTGATCAAACAATAAATATTAATGTGATTAATGAAGGTGAAAGTTGTATAGCGTGATGGGGCATTTAACTGTTTAGCGACCTGCCTCCGTCAAGCTCGGCTGCTCTGTCTGTCCTATACAGCACATGTTCCTCTGTGAAAGTGTCTGGGGTGATTGTGTTGAAATCATTTCTAACCAGCCGGACCTGATAAATGACTCGGAGGAGATCTTGTTCAGAACCATTACTGTGAATCCCCGATTCGACGTCATTTTCAGCTCAGGGTTTACATCCAGGCCGCTTTATATAAAGCAGGCTTAGTATCAAGAGTAAACTACTGAAAGTATTCATTCTGCCTGCTGAATTTTAATAAAAGTACACGTTCTTCTGAATGAAAATGGCAATGCACTATATTTAGCTGGTAAAAACTAGAAACCAACGGACCTCTTTCATCTATTTTGCCACATAGAGCTCATAGAGGCGGTGCAAAGAGGAGATACAAACATGCAGGGTATGTGGAAAATATAGCGTTTTTGAACCTTAAATCATGTTTGCAGTACATCTTAAACAAGCCATAATATTCGTTTTAGCCTTGTCATATGACCCCTTTAAGAGTGTACTTGCAGCAACCAAGTTATAACTAATACAAAAAACTTAAGATTTTAGGATAAGTTTTACTTTGAGCTGTATATGGCGGCATATCTCAAAGATTAATGAATGAATTTTGAATGCACATGTATATAATTCCTACCACTGCTAGAGACTTGTTCTGAACTGCAGCCGAACATCTTAAAACTAAAGCTACCTTGATCTTTACTTTTAATCTGGCGACCGGCGTGAAGCAGTAAGTCCATCAAAGATGCACTGATTTAACACAGCATGAGACAAACAAGTTGATAGCGGTCCCTTTAAACCTATTTATTAATGCGCGCCGGTTGCGATTCACTTTTCGAAAGCTCAGCATGTATTTTTGGGGCTTTAATGTTTATTGACGCTGAATTTGTGCATATGCATAAACACATTTTGCAAACACTTTTATTCAAAGTGACTTACAGTGCATTTGAGGTATACTTTATAACAACCGTCCACGCATTCCATGTAAATCAAACAGAGTTGACCATGACGTTGCTGGCGCTGTGCTTAACCAACTGCTGAAGTGCTCTGAAATGGTTTTGTATTGTCGACGCTCTATGACCGCTGCTTGTGTGATTTCTTATTTTAAAAAATGTAGGCAGTATTTTCAAGAGCTGTAGAAATAGACATACATACACACACCTTTGAGTCCTATCAGTTTCACATCAAAGGTCAGAAAAGCGTTTGGCTCAGTGGCGCTTTTTAAAGACAAGCTTGACCTTTGCTTTTACGCATTGTGTTGGGAAAGCATTCAGCCACATTTTACAGAAGCATGCGTGTGGGTACGTGGGTATAGCTAACATCTCTGTGCTGAGGTTAGACATCCTTTTCATTTTATTAGGTTAAAAGAGTCAATATCAGAGTCTATTTCAGAGATGAATTCTTATATTTTGTTCTGTGTTTTCGGTTTTATGAATTCATAACGAATGAAACTAAGTGGGATCAGCTACCACCTTTTGTTGCCAGAGTAGTCAGATGTAGTCTTGAATTTTTTTATTGTGGATCTAAAACTGGGATAGGTGCGGTCACAGTTAAAGAAATCTTTTAGTTGACCCAAAACTGAAAATGATGTCATCATTCACTCACACTCAGTTGTTCCAAATCTGTATACATTTCTTTGTTCTGATGAACACAGAGAAAGATATTTGGAAGAATGCTTGTAACCATACAGTTCTTGGCCACCATTGTATGTATTTCTTAAATGGAAAAAATAAATGCGCACCCACTAGTGTATGAACATCGTCCTCAAGGTCGTCATCAATCCCACAATCCACCTCGAGAGCATGATGTGTGACTTCTTTAGAAATAAAATGCTTGCTCACCTTCTCTCAAAAGATGCCGGTTAATCGTCCCTGTAAAGACATTAATACTATTCATGACTATGTGACTTTCTGAAGTGTAAATACATACAGATCACGTTTAGAAAATGACTCGAACTGTTTCCAATAACCACATGGCAACATTATGCAAGATACTTAATTCGCCCAGGAGAAAAAATGTTCGGATCTATATTAGTCTTTATAGTTCTGTTGGTTAAAATATTGAGACGCTGATCCCCAATTATCCAGCAATAGTAAAGCCTCTGTAAACTTTTCATCCATTTTGCTTAATTGGAAGTTTTGTATGTCCGGCAGGGAATTATTGATTGTGTACAGACCTGGAGGGAGAAGACTTTCTCATTACTGCCTCACCAGAGGATCTTTATTTCCTTTAAAAAAATTAGGCCTTGTTTTACAGTAGCGGAATAATCTCAATTGCAAACAAAAGAACATCGCAATATTGTAATATTGTAACGATAATGGG
This sequence comes from Triplophysa tibetana, assembly GCA_008369825.1. Lineage (NCBI taxonomy): Eukaryota > Metazoa > Chordata > Actinopteri > Cypriniformes > Nemacheilidae > Triplophysa > Triplophysa tibetana. Next base: position 28,936,028 of record CM017896.1, on the reverse strand, counting down.
CTATAAGAGTTTCATAATTTGCTTTAGGTTTTCTGCAACATGCTAGGATGCAGTTTTATTCCAATGGGTCTTGTCAACATTTTGGCCCAACCAATGGTGTGAGTTTGTAATAAGGGGGCGGATTTAAGATGCATTTTGGACCCTTTAGATATGGGTTTGTGCATTCCATTCCATGTTTCTTGTAAAACACACACCTCACTTCTAATCAAACTGCACATCTACTGTTTTAAGTTGCCTGCTATGAAGCTTTTATTCTACAGTTCAAAGGGAAAATGAGATTAATGGATTTAATGTTGGAGTATTCTTTTTTACTAATTATATTTGAGCCTTGCTGGATTAGAAATGATTATAGCTGGCACATATTAGCACAGTGTAAACAACGATAACTCGATTTAGCCTCATTTTGTGTGCAAATCTTAATGCTTAACTGTTTTTCCTGCCTTTAATGTTGCTTGCACTGCCGTTTGTCTTCGTTTTAAACGCTTTTATCAAATTGTTTGTTCCTAAACGCAGTTCTGCAAATCGTACCCTGCAATTATCTCGAATTTGTCCTTTGTCAAACTCAAACGTCAACAGCATCAATGTTTTTCAGTTTCTGTGCTGCACTCGCACGTCAGTAACTTTGCCAAATATAATACTTTATGAAACAAAATATATGAAAATGCAGATTGCAATACTGAAAAGTAATATATTAATACTGTATCATTCTATCTACTTTCAAAAATGTATTGTATGATTTAATATATGGACTGTTCATATAGGGTAGTAACAGTTGTGATTAATAAGTGCAATAGTTGTGTTTTGCATTGCTAATATCTACCAAATGAAAAGTATTAAAAAGTGCTTGTCAACTTTGAAGAACAGTATGTTATCATTTATAAATGACAGTGTTTTTCCACTACCTGAAAAACTTTGAACTTGGACATCTGAGGTTTTGGGACAGAGACGATAAAATGTACAAAAAATATAAAATATTTTCTATGCATGGAGTATATATGAAGAGTTAATTTGCAAAAACAGATAACTTAAACTATATTTTCAAAAATCAAGTTTTTTATAATGTTATCACGTTTTTATTGTTATTCATTTATAGGTTTTCATTAGTTTTTTTTCATTATTAAACACTAATAATGAAAACAACCCAACTGCAGTTTGATTGATATATATCTGCTGCTTCCATATGAACTCTTCGAATACATATTTGAGTGAAAAGTATGTCAACCTTTTTCCTAAGCTTATTCGGTCCACATTATCATCCTGTGGCATTAAGTTGGTGCTAGCGAAACAGAGAAGCTAAATGCTAGTATTATCCTGACCCTGTGGTGTTGTCTGTGACACTAGATTCCATGGGATGACAGGGTACTCGTTTCAAAAGGTGTAAACCATCACTAGGTCTTTAGTAACGGCCATGTATTAATAAGAGGCAGGACCAACAAATGTGCTGAGAGTGATGTGGAGAGGGACGGGAAATCAACATTCTTAGCATGCTATCTGTTTAGCCAAGCGGTCACAAGAGCCATCCTATTTTTCTTTATGGTGTCATTTTGAAGTCTTTGACACGTCTTTGAGCGAAGCTGCCATTTCCTTTTGGCTCGTTCTGTTTGTGTAGGGTCCTCATGGGGCTGTGGTGCACTTTTAAAAGGGCAGCTGAACCGAACATGCGCTCTATCATTGTGATACATTGCTAACAGGAGACGAAACATTTTATGATCTACAATTGTCAGTAGGACACTGCAAAGCGAAAAAATGTCTTTGTCTTTATTGAGGTAGATCAAGTTTGAACACGCTTTTTTCTCTATTTTCCAGTGATCAATCATCGAAATTGTGAGCACGTGGAAATTATGTAGGGTGAAAGCTGATGTTAAACAAATAACTTTTTTATATTTTAGATTCTTTAGTTGGCACACTAAAGTTGACATTTTATTAGCCAACTTCATTAAAGGGGGAGTTCACCCAAAAAATTTAAATTCTGTCATTGTTTAGAAATGTCAGAGTGGTTTTGTGTCCATATGGAAGTCAATAAGAGCCGATGTTGTTTGTTTCCCAACTTTTTTTGTTTTGCAGAAGAAAGATAGTCATACAGGTTTGGAATGTTACAAGGGTAAATAAATTATGAAGGAAGTTTCGTTTTTTGGGAAGAACGGTCCATTTTAACCCGTGTTGAAGGTTTGACCCGGGATAAAAACATTTTTCTGTTTTGTCTACAATAATAATAGATCACAATTTTTTTTTCCTTTAACCATGAAAGTTGGAGTGTTCAAACTTTTGAATTGGTTGTTTAATTAAATTCATTTATAAGGTTGACGGGGCATTTGTAATTTATTATAGTGGAAAAGATATGAAAAAATATTAGCCTTATTTTTTAAAGCGACATATTTTTTTATTCTATTGAATTATAGTGTGGAAAAAGGACCTGCTCGTTTCTTTGTGAGATTCACATATTTGCAGTTAGGACTTGACATAATGTGATTGTGGGATCAATTGATGTTGGGTCACCTAGAGGTTTAGAACCCAATCTAATCTCAACTGCTTTAGTATTAGCTCTCATTATTACTGCTTTACACCCTTCCCTCTCTCTCTCACCCCCCATTACGCAGAGATGTTTTCACAGTTCGGCCGGGGAGGTTAAATCTCAGGGTTCTAATCCAGCGCCCACTGTCATTTAATTAAAAGTGGAGAGTCGCCTTTTTCGTATTATTGCGCTAGGCTGGTGTTCTGCTCGCTAGACGGCGAATTGGCCATTAACCACAGTGTCGGCCGCGCGGAGACTCATAAATCTCTTCTCTCAATGTTTCTCGAGGAGAGCCGAGGTTCATTTCTCTCTTTCGAGACGAATCATAGGTTTCCTATACGCAAGTGGCCGTTTTACCAAAAATTGCATTGTGTCATTTGTGGTCGAATATTTGTACAAATGTTAGCGTAGCGTGCTTTTTTCTGCCGCTATCAAATCACGACCGATCTCATATGTTCATAGAAACATTGTTCGGTGTTTTCCCGATATTTGAGGCTGTATTAAACACCTGAGCTCCACAATAAAAGAAAACACCACAGTAAGTGCGTGTATGAGCGTGCGACTTCACTGCCCGTGTGTGTACGGTGCGAGGATCCGGCTTAAGATTTATGAGCGTAATAATGAAGGCTCAGTGGGTTCATTGCAACGCGTCGACACGCTCTCTCCGTCATCCTACATACTTTATGTGTCAAAGCCGGAGAGCGACGCAGGGAGAGACAATGTGTGTGTGTCTACGCCAACTGTGTTCTGTCACTTTATCCATCCATCACCATAACCTTCCCTCTGGTTTGTTTTTTCACATCTGCCATACTGTACCGCAGCTGACACAGCGTCCTAATCCACCGCTGTGCGATACGATTGCAGCCACAAGCAATTTGTCTTTCCGTGCTAGATGTGAAAATGAAGTGCGATGTGACGCCACCAATTGCCAATCACAACCAATCAGAACAGAGCGTGGATGAGATCTCTCAGTTTGAATATCCGACATTTTATTCGATTGTTTATTCGATGTTCCATATGCATGATAAGAAGAGTTTACGCCCAATGAGATTCTAGTAAAGGAGGGACTGATGAAAAAATCTAACTATAATTCTCAAAGGTTAAAAAGACCCGTACACACCAAGAACGATAACTAGGTAACTATAATGAAACTTACGGTATATTAGTGTCTATGTATGGCAATAACATTGTTTATTCTAAGTTCAGACATTACATTTTCACATTTTGAAAACGCAAGCATTTCAAATGGATAGTTCAGAGACAAAAGTGTAAAATTCTGTCATCATTTATTCACCTACATATGGTTGAAAACCTGTATACTACTTCTTTGGAAAACAAAAGAGGATTTTTGGATTAATCTCTCTATTGTGTGTATACAATAGAAGTCAATGGGGTTCAATGTTGTTTGATTACCAAGATTCTTCAAAATATCTTCTTTTGTGTTCTGTAGAAAAAGAAGAAAGTCATACAGGTTTGAAATTACATGAGTGTGAGTAAATAATGGAAGAACTAACATTTTTGGTTAATTTATTTTCTTAAAAATTAGAACGGATTTTGATTGGCTGTCAATACTTTGTCGTTCAACATGAATATTATTCTCTGTTTGTTCTCCTCATTGTTGAGATTTGTGGTGCATAGTGTTTTATATATTTTTACAATTTTATTAGAAGTTTAAGAGACCATTTTAAAATTATTTTCAGCTTTTCTGAATTTCCTATTTATAGGTATGTGTTTAGGTAAAATTATTATTTTGTTTCATTATGTGAACTGCTAACAATGTTTCTCCCAAATTTCAAATGTAAATATTGTTTCTGTTTGCCTTTATTTGCAGAAAATGAGAACTGGAGAAACAGGTCAAAATAAGAGAAAAGATAATCTGTCTTTTCAGACCTCAAATTCTGCAAAGAAAACAAGGTCATATTCACTTTTAACTCTTTCCCCGCCATTGACGAATTATCTCGTCATTTAAAAAAAAAAACGTTCCCCACCAAAGACGAGTTATTACGGCAATCTGTGTTTGTATTGTTATACAACAGGTGGCGCTTTTACACACCTTTGGAAAAAGTACAGAAGCTCTAAACCTGTTTATTTTTTATCTGTTTTAATGATTGTTCTGAGTGTAATCTGGGTGGAATCTTTGACCAAAATTGTTTAATTATCTCAGCTGTTTAATCATAGTTATACATACTTGAAGAAACCTACCCACATCTAAGGGGTGATAATAGAAGAACAAATGAAGATAGAAGAATACAGTCTATTTTGTTTGAAAGCTGAGACTCTGTTCTTTCATTTGGTATATTGTTAATATATTAATTGCAGAAAACGTACTTTGAACCGTCAAAATTTTGTGGAAATATTAAAAATGGTGGCGCTGGCTGGCAACTTTTTTTTAAAAAGGCTGGCGGATCAAGAGTTAAGCAATACAACAGTACATTTATTTAAGAAAAGTTCTAAAATATTTTTTATGTGATGACCTGGACTTTCATCACAGTTTTCATGTGTCTTTTTATGCTTTCAGTCTTTCACATTGCTGTTGGATGACTTTATGTTACTCCTGAGTATTGATTTGGTTGAGATTTGACAGACACCGGAGTGGAATAACCACAATACATCTAGAAATGCTGATTTGAAATGAAAATATAGAATGGTAAATTTGCGAGTGTTAGTATAATTAGCATAGCGCTTTTGTGCTTTTGCTGTTGAACACTCCAAAACCGATTCCTCGATTGATCATTTTACTTGCCGTCCAACTGCCCAGGAGAAAAAGAGAACTTGAGTCAATTATTCAGAGTTTCTACTGCTAATGATGTCTCGTAGGAAACCATAAAAGTTTCATACTTCCTTCAGAATGATGTCCAGAGAAAGAATGTTTGGATAGACAAAGACAGACCAGCCTTGTCCTCTTATTTTTTGTGCTTTAAAGGGATCGGCCATCTCTAAATTAAAATCCTGGCATAATTTATACACCTCATGTTGTTGTGCAAAACCTGACTCTCTCTGAGAGATCTTTTGAGAAATGTCTCTGTGGTTTTGTGTCCATACAGTATATGGAAGTCAATGGAGACCAGTCTTGTTAGGTTAACAACGTTCTTCAAAATATCTTTCTAACAAAGTCATACAGGTTTGAAAGGACATGGGGTTAACCTCATAACAAACCTGCTACTAAAAATGTATATAACTAGTAATTAAATGTAAGTAGACTTAAAACAGAAAAAGAAAAAACATAAGATGTAAGATACTGGTTCATATTAACATAGTTGTACTCCACAAAAAAAAAGAAAACACTGAATATAAATAAATCGGAAAAAATGGAATTTGGGAAAAAATCAAACGGATTTCATTGATTCCTGGTTTATTAATTAACTGCATATCTGAATATCCAATTTTTCTTATTTTTCTGAGCAAAATAATTACAGTAAATAGCAACAGCACAGATATTATTTAAATATATTTAAGAAATTATACATTTTAAGTCAAATTTGAGTTAATGTTGTTAATAATATAAATATTGGTAAGCAAAAATAACCTTTGAAGATTGTCATGTTGTCCTATTGTATTTTTATCTTAACTTACATTTACATTAAGCCACGTTTACAGTTGTGCCTCTCTTAAAATGTTAAATGGATCCAATTCATGTTCAGTAAAAAAATGTAATGCAGAAAAACTAGCTAGTACTTTCGGTATCTGAATCGACCCATATTGCCCATATCGGTATCGGAATCAGTCCAAAAAAATCCTATCGGTGCATCCCTAATGAATATTAATGTCTTATTCAACTCATTTTTTAGTTAGTCTAGAAAACTGGGTTGCTATGAAATAGTTTTGCTTATCTATTATCTCATCACTTATTTGTTATTTGTCATCCTCTTTTCAATCATGGTCTGTAAATTTGTTACGATAGGAAAGGCAAACCGACATTAAGGATCTACAATGACCGAATGAAGGATTCACCGTCTGCAACAAGAGTCTCTGAGTCATAACAGGCGATAATGTTTGAGTATTAAAGATGTCGACGTATTTCATTCGCGGATCTCAAAAATACTGAATGGCATTTTATTATCCCCTCAAAGTCAACTTTGAAACACAAGAGGAGCGCCATTGTTTGCTCCCGTTTCCTCTGAGTGTTGAAAGAATTTCGGAAGCTTCGCCTTTTTAATAAAGGAGGATTAATTTAATTAGGTAGAGCTGCGGTCCAGCGTGCAAGTCTTGTTTCCATTTCACACAGGGAAACTGTTGAATTAACATTAATACTAGCAGTTTATTGGGGAAACTTGGTAAATCTTCATGTTGGATTCTTATTAAACTCTGCTTCTTTGTAGGGATTTATTGCTGTGATGTTGTTGCCAGTAATTATAAAGTGAATGATTTGGACAGCAGTAAGGGATACCGGAGATAACAAAACACTAGCTATGATCAAAAAATCTAGTGAGATGTCTTGCTACCTAAGTACTTCGTTTAAGTCTGTAAATATAGAAATATAGTGAAAAACTAACTTTTGCTCATAGGGGCTTGAGGTGTTGGCGTTATATATTGATCGTTTAGTGACCTTTGAGCCTTTGTCTTTTAAGTAACAGAATTACTTCCCATACGCTGCTGGGTCATGATTGAGGAAATGTCCTGTGCCACCTAAAAATCGATCCCAAGGGTCCTTCACTATAGAAGTTCAAAACTCTGGTTATAAAATATCACACAGATTTGCTCCAGGTGAAAAAATGTTATCCGATTTCCAAAAGTAATGTTGTTAAAATAGATTAGCCTTGATTCCTTTTTCGGTTCACATGTAGAAACATTTTTCCCAGGATTCAGAAATTATCCCGGAAGATGACTTAAATGCTCAAAGGCTGCTGTTTCATAGATTTATTTCATAGCTGTGCTTTATTTATGTATGAACCTTGTTGCGGATGTTTCTCCAAACATTCTATAGGAGAAATAGACACAAATGGGACATGCGCTGATATTAGGACTGTCAAACAATTACTCATGATAAATCGCATCCAGAATCAAATTTTGTGTTTACATAATAAATATAGTAAATATTTACAAGTATTATTACCAATATTTGAAATTATATATAAATGTTTATTCTTTATTTTCTGTTAAATATATATGTTTATGTCTTAATAAACACTGAATGTATATCCACAGTACACAGACATATATTATGTAAACACAAACTTTTTTTCCTGATGCGATTTATCGTGATCAATCGTTTGACTGCCCGACCTGAATAGGAGTAAATGGAAATGTTTTGTAAAAAATCTTCTCTTTGAAATCTTTAATAGTATTGACTTTAAGGAGGATTTGAGCTCAGTTTGTCACATTGTTGAGATCTCTTCTAAAACTCTAATGGGCACATTTGTGAGATTTCTGTCTGTTTTGCTCAGGATAAATTTCTGACACAGAGGCGTTTCCATCTCATCTCATTGCTGTCTAGGAGAAACAACAGAGAAATTAAAAAGATCTTATCTGCGATATTTAATCCTTTTACAAAGATTTGAGTCAGTTTTTCCTCTTCAGATCCGCACACTCCATCACGTGTTTCCTGTTGAGCTCTGAATGCCACATTCCCTCTGAGTCACAACACCCGTGACTGAGTCCAGTGTCCTTACGCAAAAGGTATCTGATTATGCCACGCGCCTGTTAAATATTCAGCGTGCCTTTTGACGGCGTTCCCATTCCCCAGAGTGAATCATATTCATAATGTGATATTAGTCATGCTGCATGCTCGCACACGTTACCTCCGAAAAAACAGATGCGATTGAACATTGAGTAAAAACCTTAAATAAATGTTTAAGTTAAGAAATTATATAAGTCTGTAATCTGTTTGTGTTGGCACTCTTTTGGAATGTGAAGAGATACCAAACCTCACACATTGTCAAATAGAATAAGAGCTATGTGCATACGTGTTAGCGGGTTTTTTTTGCATTACGTGATGCAAAGTTGTTGGCTTATATGTTTTTATATAGATGCCGGTGACAGAAATATGATGCGTTGTGTGAAAAATCCAATTTTATACAATGCGGCTTTCAAGCTTTACATTTTGTCAGGATGTGATGTCCCTATGAATTGAAACCCCAACTTCTGAGCTCTAGGGGTTTTCATTGTGACCTCTTAGAAACTTTTTTACAATCTGGTCATACTAAGCTTTAGAGAAACTCTGACGGAAGGACAGCGGAAAAGTACAGGCATGTGGAAGAAGACCCAATATTTTCATCTTCTTTGGAGCCACGGGATGGGAATGTATGATTCCATCAATGACTTGTGTCCTGTTGATGGTTTTGTTGGTTAATTTGGGGTCATAAAAGGACATTTCTGCCATAATTTACTCAGCGTCATAAAGTTTCAAACCTATTTGGTTTTGGTCTTTTGTCTAACACAAACTTGGTGAGAGGACGGTAACATTGTGCAGACTTTATTGTAGAGAAGGGGCATTGATATTCTTTAAATGATGAAAAAATGAATGTCAGATGAGTTTGGAATAACTTGAGAATGAGTGAAGGACAGATTTTTCAACCATCCCTTGACACTGTAAGTAGCATTTTATTTTCCTACATGTTTTTTGGAAATAAAAGAGGACCCTATAATGCTTGGATAAATCTAAGTATCTTAAGAAGGTATTTTTGGAGCTATATTTTTTAAAGAGATAGTGAGGCATCACATTTTCATTTTGTTTTATTGCATTGTTGTTTGTACATGTGCACCCGGCAGATGTTTTCTTACCAAAGCATCTCATACATTTTCAAATTCAGTACGAATATGTGCCAGAAGGGAAATAAATTATAGATGTCTTCTTTGCAGGGTTATGAAAAGCTTTGCGATGAGCTGAGACGGTTCTTTTACAGATGACAAAGATTGTGTGTACGAGATGATATAATGTGATGTTAGCGGGTCAGACAGGGCTTTGTGAAATATTCAATTATTGGACGTTTTCCTGTTGTTAAAACAATGGCTCACTCTCACTGGAAAGTTATCGTTTTACACGAACTGTTCATTTAAGATAAAAAATTTGTTTATTTGATTCCCAGAGAATGCACAAACATGATATAAATGCGAGCCTTAAAGGGACAGTTCATCCAAACATGAAAATTCTGTTATCATTTGTTTACCCTCTTGTCATTTCAAAACTGAAGGTATTCCAATAGAAGATATCTTGAAAGACTTTTGTAACCGAACCAATTGACTTCTTTTGTATGGAAACAAAACCAATGCAAGTCAAAGGGTACAGCCATTCTTCATTCCTTAAAATATATTATTTTGCGTTCGGCAGAAGAAAGAAAGTCATACAGGTTTGAAATGACAAGATGGTGAGTAAGTGCAATTTGAGTCTGCCAAATACCTGTGTAAAATACCAAAAAATGAACTGGCGATTGTCCATGTAGAGACTTTTGAGCGTCAAAAATGACTTAAAAGCCACATAAAATGACGATAAAAGACCTTATGACTCGTGCACTATTTTCAACGTTTTCTGAAGCCTCGGAGACGCTTTCTGGGAGGAAAAGACTGAAATTTAAAGCATTGTTTGCTGGAAATCTTTGCCTCTGCTCCTGCACTTGTGCATACTGAAGCATGGTGTCCTACCAGGTTTGACGTCAATGATTTCAAACTTGATGCGCGTGTCTTTAATTTCCTGAATTCAGCATTCAAACAAATAAAAAGATGAGAGCTGAATCTTTTTGAAAAATTTTGTTATACTGCTCTCTGGATAACTCAAAGGGATTGTCTGTCATTATTTATCATGTGGTTCAAAACCTGTATTTGACCCTTTTAGATAGTTAGAGAAATTTCTCAGTGGTTTTGTATCTATACAGTGGAAGTCAGTGGGGTTCAATGCTGTTTGGTTACCAATATTCTCAAAAATATTTCCTTTGTGATCTGCAGAAGAAGGAAAGGCGTACAGTTTTGGAATGACATAAGGATAAATAAATGATGAAAGAATTAAATGTTTCTTAAACTCAAAATGGTTATTTGTGGCATTTTACCGTCGTGCTATTGGTTAATTCATAAACTCTTTAGTTGACTATAAACACATACAAATATTGCCTAACTTAGTTAATTGTTGATTCGGTTGCACTTTTAAATAATACTTCTAGGTTTTTTGGAATTAATAGAGGTTGTAATTCTAATGAAGATTCTCTCAGCACTATCTTAGGTGGTATTTTTTGTCTTGTTAAAGTGCATTTTGGGATTCTCTAACAGAACCAATTAATGTACGTTTACATATTTGTCCTGTTAAAAGTCTTTTTATATTTTATTGACCATCAAAGCTCTTTACTGTTGGCCAATTATAGATCTAGATAAACAGTTTCCTTTGTGTTGAACCTAACAAAGAGTGTTTGGGATATGGACTAGCTTAACCCCCCGCTGAGCGTTAATGAACCAAAAACATGTACGTGCCGATACGTGAGAAGTACACGATTTAAGAATGAGTCTTGTGATATTCGTATTTGAGTAATGAACGCAAATCCTGAACGAAACAAAAGTCTCGTGATCTCTTTCATGTTTGACTGCTTTTTTGAAATAGCGTTGCTATGCGTCGAAGTTTTAGCGCATGGAAGCAGCATTCATTGCTAATGCGGCTAGCCAAACAAGAACGGCTATTGTTCCATAACAACAGCAACAACAGCTCAGTACAAGCAAGATACTTGATATGCCATTGAGAGGAGATATTTACATTCAGCACAATAGCGCTCAATAAATAGTGTGATTTCTAAAGCATTAAAGAGACAAGGAATTTGCTAACAGCGAGCCATACAACAATAACTTTTTTTTTATAAACTGGCACAAAATGAGTACATAACTATAGCGGATAAAGAAACTGTGATATCATTTTTCCAAAGTGAAGAAATCTTTTGACTTTGAGCTAGCAGCAGTATCGGTTTATGGGAACACTAGAGGCTTTGAAAACTAATCTCGGGCTCATACTGAACTGAGCCACTTTTTATGGTCACAGTTAAACATAGACTTCTCTATAATGCGAGTTGATTGCATATTGTTTCTGAGCACCTAAACCTCATTAAGTGTCTTTTGAAAGTATTGAAACAGACAAGACATCTACCCACCTTTCATAATACGAAAGTAATAATGCCAACATTTTATCCCTGCTCATTTTAATAAATATGTGTCAACTGTCTTGTTTGGTGCTCTCTGTGATGAGATAAATATATTGAGGGCTTTAGTTACTGTGGTTTATTCTTGATGAGGTGCCACTTTTATCTCACTATGATGCCCTTCCTCAACCATCATGTCACATGTTTACAACTCCAGGCAACCGTAGTTGTGTTTATAAACAAAACAGCTCTACGGTCATTTAAATAGGGCCATGTTAATCTGGAACGCCGTCTTAAGTTTCAAACAAAATGCAGCAACATAGTTAAAGCTCATTGTACTTTTAAAATGCTTTTAGGAGGTGCATTATCTCATTAATTGTTGCAAAAATTGTGCGCTTTGTATTGTAAAGAGATTTGCATTGCCCACCTTACCATTACTGTGACATTTCTTCTTATTTTCTCCTACTACTGATTTTTACTTTCTTGCTGAAAGTATTATAAATTTCAAGTTCAAAATGCACATTTTATGTAGCAAATTTTATATTTTATTTATTTTTCTTGTTGTAAACTCTTAGAATATTATATTTGAGTAATGAATGCAAAAACTGCTTAAAACAAACGACAAAAAACAAAAAATCTTTCTTTTAAAAAAAGATTTTTGTCTGCTTTTCTGAAATGGCGTTGCTGTGTGGCGACGTTTTAGCGCAGGAAAACAGCATTTTCAATTTATGTATATATATCTAATGTTGCACCTTTATATATATTTTTTCTATTTGTCTATTCTTTATCTTAAAATATTGTGTTTTTATTTTAGTTTTATAGATACTTTCCTTTGGCTTTTTTTATGCATTTATATTTTATTTCATGCTTTATTCAATGCTTTTATATATATTTTTTCTAGTTGTGTAAGCTTTATCTTAAACTATATTGTGTTTTTATTTTAGTTTTATAGATACTTCCCTTTGGCTTATTTTATTCATTTATATTTTATTTCATGCTTTATTATTATATCAATCAAACGTGATGGGGCCATTCTTGACCAAAAACTAATAATCTAAAATGTCCCCTGTTTCACATCTGATGCCATGGGTTTCACATGGGACTTTACAAGAGATCCATGGCCATGTGAAATTAATTTGACTTCTATTAGGGATGTCCAAAAAGAGTTACGGTAGGTTATTGAGATATTCACACCGTGCTGAAATTAATATAAAAAAACATTTTCTTAAACAATTAGTATTTTATGTTTAATCCTCTCCTGCAACAGTCTTTATTTCCACATCTTGTGTGTAAATAGATGAATTATCCTTTAGTTCGGGCTCAGGAGGTGAAGTTTTAATAGGGGTTAAGTGTCTCCGTTGCCAGCAGCCATCCAGTAATGAAGGCAAATAGCTGCAGACATTCACATCCACACATCACAGGGGTTGAATTGCTTTGCTAATGAGAGACCTCAATGTGGCCACTTTGACAAGGAAATGGACTCCATTATTGTCCTGCTGTTGTGGGATGGCTGGATGCTGTTTATTCGTATAGAGGGAAATAGAGAATGATTTAGAGAGACCCCTGGTAAACTTTAAGACTTCCTTTTAGACGGTTTCATACCAACAACATAAACAAACGTTTACTTTTGCGCACTTTTGTAACTCCAGATTAACTTCCGGTACACATTCACAAACAATAGAGTGCCTGTAGATTATTTCTGATAATAAAAAAAAAACGAGAAGGAGCGTTAGGCTAAACTTGCTTCTTCAATATTTTGAATTTAGACTGCGATACCAAGCTCAACCGCTAGATATCAATGTACCATACAGTTTGTTTAAATGCGACCAAACTACAGGAGCCATTCAACAAATTATGTATTTAATAAAATGAACATAGAAAATCTATCAACAAATGGTTAATTTAATACAATTATTATACTGTAAAATAATAATGCAAATAATATTAACATAAATTAAATAAAATATAAATAAGAAGTTAACAGGGGGTCAGGCGCCGATGCGTCAGATGACCTGTCTATTGATATGAGATGCTATTTATTTTATTCTTCCTTTAATATAATACTTTTTATAATACTTTATCAGTATTACTTTAGATTATTTTTCCTTTTATTTTATTATTATTTTTTACATTTTTATTAAAAATTGTTTTTAATTTTTGTTGAAAAAAACACCTAAAGCATATTTGTTGCAAGTAAACACATTTACACAATTAGCTACAAAAGGCTGGTTGTGTTTATCATAGTGTACAAAATGCACCCGGAAACGTATCTGAATATCATAACACAACACAAATATGCAGTGAATTGTTGTATTGCATTGTAATACGCTACAGCAGGCATTCACATAACTTTAACTGTCAATCCCCCCCTGCATTCTCAGCCTCATCTTAAGCCTCGGGCTACTTTTATACTAATGTGGGGATAATTAGTTTTTGGACATTTTAAATCCCTTTAGATACAGTATGTTACATTTAAAAAATTTCCGAGGAGATCATCCAGCATCTGAAGTCAAATCATGGTAGTTATGGTATCCTGGGTGTTTATTGATCTGTGTGGGTTAAGAACTGCTCATTAAACCTGAAATTAATTTTAAAACTATCAAGATTTTCTGTTGAGGGAAGCTCACTGGTTGCTCCTGCATACTGTAGCTCGGATGATTTGGGGTTCTTGGATTGTTTTATTTATGTAAATATAAGTTTATACAGTAGAGAAACAAAGAGACAGTTGTTTGTGTATAGAGCTATTCAATGAATATGGGAGGCATAAATCCGATAATTGGGTCTTGAGAGATTTTAATGGGAAATAATTGATTTCAATAATTTTCTCTTTAAACAGACCATGTTTACAGTAATTTAGTGTTGTCTGATATATAACAGCTCTTTCAGGTGTCTTTTGGTGAATCCCCACACACCCACCTCCCGGTTCACCTCTGTGCCCTGTACTATACTCTCAGGGATTTTTAGATGTACTCTGACACAATCCAGTGCACAGGTCAACTGACATGACCTTTAATTTGGCCTCACTGTACATGGAGAATTGAGTTTCACTCTCTCGTTTTCAGAAAGCAGGTGTTGGGCTGGAACTCAGTAAAGACAGCTGTGAGATACAGATTTTTTTCGGTTGTTTTCCGAAAATCTCATTGCAAACCTCCTGCAGCATTTACACAGACAGTTTAAGTTGGTTCGAACCGCACGACAGCCGTCTTCCATCTTCCCGTCCCTGCATGATCCCGTTTTTTGGATAGCAGTGCTGTAGTCCATCAGAAGACCCAAAAGTCTCGCTCAGCATGTGACTGGATGAATTATCAAATGACTGGTGCACTTTTCCATTACCTGACAATGGCAAAGAGTGCACACAAAGGAGTCAATACCCAAGGCTGGGGTTTGTATGCCAGTTGCCATAGTTTTAGAAAGGTCAGTACAATATGGTCACAGAGTGAGTCTTGAGTCTGTCAGTGGGGTAAAAAGATAATGATGTGGGACTCTCTTGCCTTCTTTGTTTGCACTTTTGACCTTTTCTGGGTCTTTAAGGGAAGGGAAAGTTAAACCACAGTGACAACTCGTACTGGGTTGGGTTTTATGAATTAAATCTTCAAGATTTGAGGATCATATTTCACATTGATTATCTGATGGACGTATTTGGTGGATGAGCCAACCTGGAAATCTACTCGGAATTCGTATACAATTTTACGATGTTGCTAATTCGTATGAATTCATACGATGTGTATCGTACAAAAATTTACGAGAAAAAAGCCACACCGAAGCCGCTCCCCTAACCCCACTTATAAACCTAATGTCC
This sequence comes from Triplophysa tibetana, assembly GCA_008369825.1. Taxonomy (NCBI): domain Eukaryota; kingdom Metazoa; phylum Chordata; class Actinopteri; order Cypriniformes; family Nemacheilidae; genus Triplophysa; species Triplophysa tibetana. The sequence continues at coordinate 28,920,670 of CM017896.1, read as the reverse complement.
ATGCCACAAATGCAAATTGCACTAAACGTATGAATAAGATAGGACGAATTTATTTGAATTTGCCTTGTAAAATAGTTACAAATTCCCATGAGATTGTGTTCGATGAGTTTCATATGGATGGTTCAGCCTTATCTCACAGAAATTTGTCAATTTTAAAACGTGGCTTGTTTGTATTCATTCGTTCGGCTTTAATTAAACGGAAACGTGCGATTATTAGTTAGTAAGCAATATTCAAGCCCCGCCCCTAAACCCAACCTCCACTTATCTGAAAGCAGATCGCACTAATATATACTAATGAGATTGAAGGAATCCATACGAAATAATATAGTTACGAATTCCTGTGAGATTGTATTGGATGTGTTGCATATCGGTGGTTTTGTCGGATCCCTGGGAAATTAGTTAATTTTACAATGTTGCACATTTTTTTAATAACTCGTACGACGTTAATCATGCAAAAACCGACACTTATTAATAAAAAAGCAATATTGAGGCCCCGCCCCTAAACTTATCCATCACCGGCGCATCTATCATGCTAAAACAAACTAATGAGAACGTACAAATTCGCATGACTTAGCCACCGCGTAAAATATTTACGAATTGCCATGACTTTGTGTTGGGTGCTCTGATTTAGCAAAAAACATACATAAACTGTGAGATGAGGAGATATATTAGATCATGGAGAAATATGAAGGAAGAGAAGATGGAGGAAACAGCAGGTTTCAAAGACAGAGTAAATAAAAACTCTTGACTCACTGAAATTCCCTAAATACACAAGCTTCAGAATTCAAAAAGGCTTTAAATGATGCTTTGAGAGTTGTGTAGTGTTTTGTGTGTGTGTTTGTGTGTCTTGAAGGAGGTGAAGTGCATCCCTCTGGCCGGTCAAATGGCAACAGCCTCCTCCATTTGTTCGGTTCGCGTGTGTTTGATCTTGTTTTCCCAGGCCTCTTTTCTGCTGGTTCTTTTGAATCAGGCCTTTCAGGGGATCCTTTGAGACCCAGCAAAGATTTCTATGTTTGATCTCAACCTGAATCATGGGCCACGCAAACTGATATGGTTTCTAAGACGAGAAATCCGAACCACAAGCTTTACCTAAAAGTGCATTTAAACTTGATAAATATAGACATAGCTTGATATTTAACATGCTTCTGTTTAGTTCTGTTTTTTCTTACATCCTCACATCTTTTGTGTTCCCACTTGTTCCCTTGTCTTGGCTTCTCATTCTTTCATCTTACCTTTTTGTTTTCTCTTTTACAGGGTTTTCAAACTTTATACAGTATTTTGTTAGGCAGGTGCTGTACACGGTGCCCAAACAAGCCCGGTGCCATAGTTATAGATTCACCATATACTCTCTTAAAAAATTAAGGTGCTTAAAAGGTTCTTCAGACCTGAAGAAGCACAATTTTTTGTTCCACAAGGAACCACTCAGTCAAAGGTTCTTTAAAGAACCATCTCTTTCTTGCCTTTTTATAATCTGAAGAACCTTTTTTCACCACAAAGAACCGTTTGTGGAACAGAAATGTTCTTCGGATGTTAAAGGTTCTTTTTGGAACCATATAGTCAAAAAAAGGTTTTTCTATGGCATCGTTAAGAACCTTTAGTGTTAAGAGTGTAGACTTCCATTTTTAGCATGTGACTGTCAATACCGTTCTTTGTTTGATTCAACAAACCGAGGAATTAGTCAAAATGACTATCTGTGGTAATTGAATGCTGCTTTGGCTGGGTGGAAAGTATTTTCCTATATCATTTACGACAGATTAGATATTTTTTCAAAACATACATTTTGGTTTGCATCCATTTAAGTTCTAAATTAAAAGATGAAAGCGTCAAATGAGTTGCAGTAACTTTCATTTACAAACTTTTAATTTGTAATTTAATTGCTAAATTATTCACTGGATTTCACCACAAAGCCATTTTTCGGCAATTCCAGCATGAATACATTTTTATGCACATTTTATACATAAAAATGTTTGGTTATTTCAGCTAATGGTTGGGTTAAACATGGAAAAAACCAAGACTATGCTTAAACAAATAGGAAAAAGACAATATCCAGGATTGTTTACATAGATGAATAGACAGAATGTTTCCATTAACTAAGCCAAAACCCTTTTCACCATTTATACTTTTTAATATGCAAATTAGGTTATATGATTTGCATGTTATAAAAGTTTATAAAATTAACTATTTTTGTCGTTTTTGGAATAAAATGACCCATAACAACGTTTAAGTAACCGTAGCAGTTAAGTTTAAGTATCCATTTTCTCTCTCCACTCTGATGTGTGTTGGAACCCAAGCGTCGGTGACCTCAGACATTAGTTTACGCGTTGAGGAATTGATAATCAAAGAATAAAAACGGCCATTGAAGGTCTTGTGCTTTGACTATCTGCTCCATAGAGGAAAGAGATTTAACCATCTCAATGATCAGATGCAAACACAAGGTGCTGTGATGGAAGAAAACACGCAAGGCTTTGAATGTACGAATGTCACTGACATATTGTGTGGGCTGGTAATCTATAGAAAGATTAACAGAGACGCTTTATTTAGATAACTAAAAGTCTATAGAGGCTTTTTTCTCAGTTGAAAAGAACAGCTGTGAAAACTCAGTCATGAGATATTGCGTACAAAGAATTTTATTTATAGAAGAAAATAAATGGATGCGGTGATATAATTTTCAGGTATTTTTAAATCTGACCCTTTGGCATTGGGGGAAGTGCCATTTCTTTACTAAGACTTGCTAAAAGCAGAATGCAACAGATATACACAGACAGACACTTTATTTACATGCGGTATGTCAGGGTTGTTAAGCTGGTTGTACTTATGTGTCTGTGTCATTGTCTAGAGATAATTATAAAGTAGATCCTCTGTTTTATATTGCCTTCATCCTTCCCTTGGTAGGTCAAAGGTCAGTGAGTGCACTCACATAAGCAGCTGTGCTGTCATGACAGGCATCTTCATATAAATTCTCATGTGCGTTGCACTCACGGCATAATGTCTTAGTCCGGAGTTATAGAGCATTTTTTACTCATCAGTTGTAAATATTTTTTCAACTTCAACACTCACGTCCACAATCATGTGGTAATATGTAACTATTTTACAAGATGTATGATCTGATTTGTACAATACATTTTGGTACGTTTTTGCTTTCGTCTCAATGCCTGTTTGGTTAAGGGGTGGACCTTAACAGTGTCTTTTTTTTCAAAAAAAAAAAAAATTTCGTTTGATTATTTACATCATACTGTGGGATATTGGACGATTTATTCATTCATTGCTGGCTTACATTTTCGAGTACAAATAAATTTACATTATTCATTTACATTTGTTCATTTGGCAGACACTTTTATTCAAAGCGAATTTTATCCAAAGCGAAATTTGCTTTACAAGGCAAAGCTGCCTGCTTTTGGTTACAAACAGCAGCCAAACGCCATGACTTCATCGTCACCGCACGAAGGCAGCCCAAAGAAAGTCTTTATGAATCATAAACAGAGAGCGTCTTTGCAAAAACGAATTACATATTTAAGAACTATAAAATATTTTTTTCAATAGAAATGCAATCAAGAGTTATTGAAAGTGAAAGTTCAATTTAAATTTAAACCAAACTATACTCCAACCGCTGTTTCGGACACCATTTTATTTTTTCGAGCTTGATTCTGCTCGACCAATCACCTCCCTCGCATGTTGTTATGGAAACGACACACTACTCACTATTCATTGGTCAGCTGTGAAAATGATCTTGACGCAGCGTGCTTTTTTTCAACTTACAAAGACGTTTTTTTTTTACACGTTTTACTCCATAGGATTAAAATGTAAAACAGACGCTAGCACCTTCGAAAAAGAAGTCAAGTCTGAACACGGCCTTAAGTTATCAATTGGCAAAATTGTCAATTATCACTTGTGGCAACAGAACTTTAATTGAACTAACTGAAAAGCGTAGATGCAATAAGTTACTATAAAATATTGAGTTGATGAGTCCTGAACATTTTTACAGTTTTTTAATCCTAATTAGATTGTATTATATAGAATAAAATATTTTTACAATGTACAGAATTGGTGATTTGTAAAAGAACGTTTGGTAGTGACTAACTGGGAATCAAACCCATTTCTGAATTCTAGCTTTAGACCACCATAGAAGAGACCTAGGTTACATGCTTTAATTACACTTTTACTTAAATTAACATTTTGCAGACACTTATCTAAAGCGTCTATAATTGCATTGCACAATACATTTGCATCTGGGTTTGTGCAATTCCTAGGATCGAACCCATGACTTTTATATCGCTAGCGCCGTGCTAACCACTGAGCTACAGCTACCAAAAGCAACTTGCAAATCTAGAGATATATACTGTATCTATATGAATTCCCTGGGAATCAAACCCACAACATTTGAACTGTTAACACCATGCTTGACCAATTTAGCTACAGGAACTACAGGCTACTAGATTTTTTGAACATGCACAGTAGATTGCCAATTGTAGCGGTGTATCTTTCGAGTAAATGTAACCCTACTGAAAGTAAGGTTGTTGAAACGAGTTGGCATATCTTTTGACAGCTTTACTGTGCTCAGTTTGCATCTATACCGCTTCCAAAATAGACCCTAAGGAGTGGAGTAAATAAATGAGGCGAGTGTAGCGTTCCAGCGTAGCCGCTGTGCTCTTTGCCTGTAGCTTAATGGAGTGCAGTAGGGAATCTCAGGCCGAGTCACACGCTAGCACAGATACAAATGGCATATTGCCACACACACTCTCAAGCACAAACAAACTGACCTCTGAGCCTTAAAAACACGAGCACTTGAAATGGCCGTGAAATATCACACGGGCAACATTTGTACTGCCTGAATGCGCAGATGTCCCTCACAGGCTGGTGAACTGAGATCTGACACTGATGTAGTTCGCAGGGGAGCGTGTTTGAGAGGACCACGCTTTTGTTATCCCTCGTGGAGATGCTATCTTTAAATAGCTACTGTCTTCCTGCGGCGTATGGATCGGGAACTCTGTCAGCGAGGAAGGATGACGGAGGTTTTCACCCGTGTGGTTACTCAACTTGCATACAGGGGAAACCTTCAGAGAACTACGGAGTCCTTTGTTTATCCGGTGACAGGTTTAGTCTGGAGAACAAAAGGAGTCTGTTACTCGCCTTCGGTGCCGCAATACATGTGAAAGAAGGTTGATAAAGATCTTAATGGCATGGGCTATCGTACACAACCTTGCCTGTTGATCATTTGTCACCTCTATAGTTTATAGCTATGTTTTTATTAGTGATGTCCAGGGATTATTCGTTTTTTAAGTTAAATGAATTAGATATTTCATTTGTTGGACAATTCAACCTTGATTGCACACATTTGATATCTACCTTTACATCTGCAAGACATATTTTTTTGATTGTTTGCTCATTTGTGATACGTCTCTGAGACGTCTGCTTTTAGATGTCATTTAGACTAGATGTAGATTTAGAATGTACGTAAAACTGCCCTTTTTAAGATGTTTATCAGATGTTTAAAACAGCAGATGTTTTCCAAATCTTTAGCAGACATCTTCCAGACATACCATGTCCTGATAGCAAGCAACCATTGTATCAATGTTAAAAATTGTTATGAATCTCAAAGTTGAACCCAATTGCAGGCAGAGGCAGGACGGCAGGAGGTGAAGGGTTAACAGGTATTTTAATACAACAAAGAACACTACAAAAACAGGCAAAACAAAACCCGCGAGTGGGAAAACAAGACAGGATAAACTATAAACTTAACAACAACAAGGACACTGACTACAACTAGACTAAGAAAACAAACACTTGAAACAACACTAAACTAACACTTACTACGACACGGTGGAAACAGGAACAACAACTTGGCACAGCATACATCCAACAGGCAAGGTATCACATACAGCAAACACCAGGTATGACATACAATGAACGCGAACCAGACAAAGAAACATGAGGATGTTTTATAGGGGAGGTAATTAACACAAACTAGGAAACAGGAGGGTAGGGAACAATGACGCGACTCGGGGAGAGTATGGAAGGCCACAAGTGTCAAAAACATCTCTCCCCACATGAAACAGAGGATTCTGTATGATTCCACCTCTAAACCAAGAAATACCTGACAAGGAGAGGTGAAACCATGACAAAAAATGGCGAAATCCCTGATAGGGCTATGTCTATTTAATGTCTATATTTATATCTGCAAGATATACGGATATTTTGATTGTTTGCTCATCTGCAATACGTCTCTGAGACGGCTGCTGTCAGATATCGTATTGACATCTAGATGTTTTTACTCCACAAATGTTTTCCAGATCTACATTACTTACATACATACAGCTCACATACATACCTGGCCTGATAGCAAATAATCATTGAATTAATATATCAAATATGGATTTGTCAGTGTTAATAACAATGCATTGATATAACATTTGCAAACACAATTAATCTTGAAAAAATGTTGAAATGTCAAGAAACCTCCATTATGTGATCAGAGTTAATTAGTTGAGCTTTTTGCTATAATATCTGTTTTAATCAGTTCATATCCAGTATTCTAATTTTCTAAGCAGTGTTACATTTTAGTAACACTTTCCATTAAGGTTCCTTTCATAAAGCATTTACTAATGTGGTCATTAATGATTAATAACTCATTTACAAATGTATAATAAAGCAATTTTAACTGCATAAATAAACAGGGAAATACCTGCCAATGTTGAGCCATTTTTAACTCGCATGTTATAAATGCTTAATAAATGTATTTATTAAATATTTATTTGACCCAAAAGCAGATTCATAATTATCTTGATATAGTTTGCAAAAGAGGCTGTCAGACGGGAGACTGTAGGGTGTTATTTTGGTTATTCAAATTATTTTATTTCTCATATATTATGTCACTTTTCAAACCATGTTGCTTTGGAAAAGCATCATGATCTGAAGGAATTCTGAAGGGCACCGTAAGACATTCAGAATCGTATCAAGTAAGCAACATGGTTTGAAAAGTGTCATAAGAAAATATATATTTATAAGAAAAACCAACATATCACCCTACAGTCTCCAATAAATAATGAATAAGACATATATTAAGCATTTATAACATGCAAGTTAAAAATGGCTCACTGTTTGGTAGGTATTTCGTTAGAATCCCTTATAATTTAAGCAGTTATAACTGCTTTATAATGCATTTATAAATGACTTATTAATCATTAATGAACACACTTACGAATGCTTTATAAAGGGAAATGTAATGTTACGTGTTACCACCATTTTTATACTTACTAGAAAAAGTAAAACTTTGAGTCTACAATATAAAAAAGCAATCTTGAGTCTTGACATAGATAGCAACATATCATGCACCTTTACAGACAGGGATGGCATTCATTTTCGCACTTGCTCAAAACAAGGGTTATCTTTTCTACAATGCTAATATTTCTTTTGTCACCGTCACACGGCGAGTCTGCTGTCATGGTTTCTACAGCCCTGAAAACAGGCTTTGACTCAGTCAATTTCATCTTGTTCTTCTGCTTATCAGTTTAATGAAAAATGGCACCTTTTCTTTTTCCGAGACAAGAAACACACTCGCTAGCTTTTGAATAGCCGCATAGTTTTCCCTGGGTTCTCAACACAAGGAGTTTTGGAGGGCCATTGACATTAATTTCCAGCAATAAAGTGTCAGGGCCAACGAAATAATCGTAAACGGACGTGCCGGTTCTTTGTCGTTTAGAATACTTGGATGCGTTCAGCTTTATTGACTTGACCTAACGTTATTGAGCGATCGGTTTTCTGTAATGAACTGCTGGAAGCAGTGTAAGTATCGAGAAGGGCTGAAACCCCCAGTAGAGTAATGTTCCCTTCGCGGTCCATTCAAAAAGATTTATTTCCACACCGGGTGCCTGGCAGGATCTGGTACTCTGCAGTAAATACTTTTATAGGTGGGCGTTCAACTAAAGCCTCTCGTAACACAGCCTCAGTCCATCACATGAATGGGAAGCGTGTTGAAATGTGATGAAATGTGATTAGAGCACTAATTAGACATGCTAATTGTTTTCATCCCTCAGGCGTTGCTGATGGGTCTCTCCGGAGTTATTGGAGGATGTTGCTATGTTGGCTGGGATGTAACGTCGGGGTGGGTTTTCAATACGAAATTCGTACTTTACTCGGTGGTGTGGATGCCCAGCTGACCTACTGACTTTCATCGCAGCCAGCAATAGTAAATAACATGGATTCAGCATTCGGTTTATGCTGAATTTGAACACTTTTTGTACAGTAAAACTAGAAATGGGCAGTAGGGTACGTTACAAGATTAGGTCAAAGTAAAAGCTATAGCATTGGGTTTCTTCTCACACTGTGTCCTACCTAGGTGTGACGTTCGATCTCATTTGTACATTTAAGTACCTTTTGCTTTCGCGCCACTGACGTTAGATTTAGGGGCAGGGTTATGGGGCTTCAGTATTGATTTTTGCTAGCAATCGTACGTTTTTGTTCGATTCACATTGTACGAATTCATACGAACTAGCTACCTCGTAAAATAGTTACGAATTCCTTTGAGACCAGGCCGTAGGGTCTGGGTTTATTTTGTTAAGCTTGTTCTTTTTAGCCTTCTATAGACAGGCACTTGTAAGATCAGGCAATCAGAGTTTTCATGACATCTTATTCCTGTGTCTTGAAAATAATTAGTCATGACAGATGACATTTCTCATATTCCTTTTCTAGTACTTAAAAATAATGGCTAGTTTTTTGCATATTCTGTGGATGCAGGATGCATTTCCAGAATGCTCAGCAGGGGCGGCGACTGGTGAGACTGGGATCTCTAAGACATCACAGGAAAATCAAGCCAATTTGCTGAAAACCATGAGACTTCATTAGCAATTCCTTGTAATGAACAACAAACAAACTCGTATGAACACACAGTATGCTGACTTCGAATGCATCAATGCTTTAAACAACTAAAGATACACCCCTACGGACTATTTCATTAAGCCATATCGCTTATCAAAATTCCAGTGAAGGCAATTCCTGAAAACTTTGGGTTTGGCATGAAGTAAATTCAATATAATTTTTCTTAATCCATAAAGATGGCAGTCGCGTGAGTGATTGATGAGGGTTAAATTAATAATTCACAAATTTGGGAGTCATTGTGGCGGTATTGCCGATCGGACTACAGTTAAAATAGACTGAAGAGAAAGAAATATAAGTTTTAGCAGGAAATGTGGTGTACTTTTTTTAGTTGGATGAGGATGACCTCAACGGCAGTAAATATACCTTGATTATTTTTCAATTAAGACAAGCAAATTAACAATTTGTTGTATATTAAGTCTCCAGATGAAGTACTTCTCCATTCATCTTTGGAAAGTAAATGTCATCGTCATAAAGCAGATGAAATCTGCACTCATTGCAATCCATCAAGATCTCAGAACATTAATTCCAAATCAAGTGTTTAAGTCTAGAAAGGAAATCTATGTCACACTCCATATAATTAGCTAGTTAACGGCTTAATGAGTCTCTGTGGATAATTAATTTCTCTTTCCCTTTATAACAATTAACCGCAATGACATAAGATATATGCTTCTCCCTGCTGATCAAAGGTAAAAAAACAGAGAATAACAAATAGTCATTTAACAATAAATCATTTGTCATGCGGTTTATTTGACACATCGCAATATTTCCTCTTAAATGCTTTCTATTTACTTATCTCATACTCGTTTCGTCGATTATTTTTACAAATATCTTAAAGGAAAGGTTTACCTAAGCATACATTTTTTTCACAATTAACATAGCCTCTAATGCTATCACACATGTATGACTTACTTTCTTCATTTTCTATATAAAAATATGAACCATATATATATATGTATATATATAGTGAAGAGCAGATCTTTCATTAAATGACTTTGAGATAATACATGCCTTCTCAAGCATAATGTTAACCTTGATCATTTAATTCGTTTTAATAATAATAAGTTTTGATAAGTATATTTTGTGATAATTTAGCAAAACAATCTCTGGGTGCGAAATATAACTATGACATATCAATAACTTAAAATATCAATAGTTCTTGTGTTTCTTCACTATTTGTCTTTCATATTTCATCCCAAGACATGTGGTCTTGATCTCACAGAAATATGAAAATCATCAAGCACTACTTATATTATTTATCATTGAAGGAAGGAAAATTACAAAATCGGCATGCTATTGTTTTTCTATCCTTGCGTAGAGGAGAAAGCTCTGAAAATGTGACCCAATGCCACAATTCGCAGCGTACACAAACTGGTTTATAGACCCATGAACACCTGTATTTACTCATAGATTTGTGTGTGGGTGCGTGTTTGAAGTATAATCGCTGCGCTTCTCTGATACGGAAACCCTGACTGTGTTAATCGTAGCGGCTCTGAGCCGACATCAAACATTTTCATCAGTTCACCTGCGGAGCCCCTGCAGACCGAAGCCCATTGTGAGGGCTTGTGGACATACACAAGCACAAATACATACACATTTCCCAGCGCCCTTGTTCAAAACTCCCACACTGGTGTAAACTTAGACACCATAGACTCTTAACTTTCAATATACACTGCAGTCTAAGAGTCTAAAAGAACCTTTTGTGAAACACAAAGTTTACGCAGATGTTCCCATCTGTCTGTCTGTCTGTACGTCTGTCTGTCCGTCCATCCATCTCTACCTATCTATAATCATATTTATTTATATACATTAATAATAAAATATGTATATACAATTGTTTTGTATTTATTTTATGTTTACTATATTATGTATTTATAAATAGAATTAGAAATGGTAATTTATTAATGACTAAAATAATATTAAATATATAAAATAAAATAATGACAGTTTTCATTGAAAAAATAAATATATATATATTAACACACACAAAAAATATATATATACATATACATACATATAGATACATACATATACATTTAAATTAAAAGTTATTTCAGTTATACAGGGGTTTCCTTTATATCACCCAAAAACTGACATTCTGTCATCATTTATTCACCCTTATGTAATTCAAAACCTTTATTTGACTCTCTTTTTCTGTTGATCACAAAAGAAAATATTTTGAGGAATGTCTGAGCAGTTTTGAGTTCATTCAATGGAAATTAGTGTCGTTTGGTTACCAACATTCTTCTAAATATCTTCTTTTGTGTTGTGCAGAAGAAAGGAAGTCATACAGGTTTATACCAGTTTTTTTTTTGGTGAACTGCCCCTTTAAGAAAAAAAAACGTGACTGTATCTTTTTCTCCCTTATCCCTGAGCTTCAAGCTCTGGAAACCGTCACCCCATAATAAAGATATCCAGCCGTGACCTCTTAAAACACCCATACTGCACTTCTTTCTCAGTTGAATGTGTCCATTATGCTAATAACAGCCGTTAGCTATGCACACAAAGAACTCTGCTCACATTTCCATTATTCGCCTTCCTCGCAGTTTTGGCTTATCACAGTTCTCACAATTACGACTAATTCAAAGATAAGCCTATCGAGTGAGACCTACAGTAATTATGCTTGGAGGGCACTTCTCCGCTCTTCCCAGCAATCCTGATAGTCGAGCGCACGCCACTGGGAGCCGGGAAAAGGTTGGGGAGCGTTTTGGAGGTTCCTAAGGGAGCGTTTTGGAGGACAGAACGTGCTCCAGCTGGTGCAGCTGACTGGATGATGATGTCTCAGGGGTTCCCTGCTAACCAAGGTTAAACCGAGATGCTAAAATGCTAAAAGTTTCACACTAGACGTGTAAACCTAGAATTATTGAGTGCCGCCAACCCACAATATGTTTTGTGCTGTTTTGATCTCCACACAAGTTGTAATTTGGTACACGTCCATTGTCCGGCCCTGCGAACGAAGTATTGCGACAAGATTAGAGTCTAGATGGAAATCTGTGTTTTTTATAATGTCGCCACGCTCTCTCTGTTTATTCATTACGACCTGACATTTTCTCGGGGTTTTTGAAAAAACGTAATCTCTCGGAGCGCGCAGGCTCATCTCCATCTGCTCAGCGGCATTATGAATGCGCAGTCACTATTGTGTTTTAAGATGCAAATGCCCGTGGTTTCTCGCTCTCATATCCTCTGTCTTAATGCACACTCACACTGAGCCGAAATGGACTGAAGGTCCCTGTTGAGGCAAGGTCTAATCTACTTATTGTCCCTGTTCTTTTGGGGGGATGGAGTTCTGTCTAAAGTGATGGTTGGTCTTTTGCTACATACAGTTTTCTGTGTATTCTGTAGATCCTTAAAACATTTGAACATACGTGAATGTGTACTTAAAGGTCTGTTGTTTGAAATTTAGTGTCATCTAGAGGTGAGGTTGTGAACTGCAATCAACGGCTCACTCCACCGCTAAGATGTCATCACGTTTTCGCTTCTTTGCCAAAGGAGATGACGTATTTTGAAATGTCCATTTAGGGCTACTGTAGAAACAACATGGCCAATTGTATGGAAGGGGACACGCGGTGTATGTAGATCAAAATACTGTAGCTCATTCTAAGGTCATAAAAACATAACTTCATTATGCAGGGTATTAATACACCTCTGAACACATAGTTATGTATATTTTATTGCATTTCTGTCTGTAAAGAACGTGAAGCTGACTTCAGGCCCTATGTTGCATGATGTAGTTGCACCGCCATCTTGGCAGGATAATACTCCAGTGCTATTATTGTTTTAATTTTACCGTAACTTGTTTTGTTTGATAAACATCGAAAGTGAAAGATCCATAGGATTTTCCTGAACGACTCTCCGTAATGCTATTGGAGTTTTTAACACAACAAGACCGACCTACCATAGTTATATTTCCCAATCAAACAAGAAAAAAAAACACTGCATTGAACGCACCCAAGATGACGCAACAATCAATGCAGCCTGACATCGATTAACAATTTTCCATAGGTCTGCTTAGCGGGAAGCCACAATAAATGCCGGATAAAGGGCATGAGCATCAGCGATTTCACCAAATGCAGGTCTGCCGCTGGCTCCTTCGCACTATGAATTTGGCTCACGGATGCCACGTCTATTTCTGTACGTTGCTTTGGCAGCTGCGCGTCACTCCCATTTGCATCCATAATTCCCTGGCAGGCTGTCGCATCACTCTTTGCCGCGGTCGTCCCCTCTTTGCTTTCCAGCCAGATCCCAGATGTAGCAATTCCTAAACAGTAATTTGTTTGGAAAAGGGAGTTAATTAGTCTTGGTCCGTAAGTCATGTTGCCCTTGAGTGTTATTTGTTTATCGGTGTGTGTGTGATGTTTGCGATGTTAGTCGCATCTTTTGGGGGAAAAGAAAGTAAAATACGTACAAACTTGGAATGATTTGTTGTATTTTTGCTTCAAGCTTGCCTCTTGAGATGTTTTAGTGATCGTATGTTTAGTTTCCAGTTGGAAATTGATACACAGCTAAACATCGCCCTTGGCATATTTGTACGGGCTGCATACACCTGTGATGGAAATCTTTTAATCATGTTCCGTTGAGAGTAAAAAACAGCATTTAAATCTATGTGAACATTATACAACAAAGCAATCATGAGGGAAAATCATCAATTTAGTTTTTGCATAAGTTGGTGAAAAAAAAGATCAAAATTACCCAGTAAAAATACTTTCAGGGTTTTATCTGTAGTAAAGCATAGTAACCCCAATTTAACCATGGGTTTACAGGGATTTCCATAGTTGATATTTTGAGAAATGTCTTTCTGGTTTTGTGTCCAGAGAATGGATGTCAATGGGCTCCAGTGTTGTTTGATTATCACCATTCTTCAAAATATCTTCTCTTGTGTTCTGCAGAAGAAAGAAAGTCATACAGGTTTGGAATGAAAGTTGAGTAAATGATGACCGAATTTTAAACACTAACCTCTCTCTTGAAAATAATTACTGTGAGAAGTACTGTAACACGCTCTTACCTCTCTCTGGATTAATCGACTAATTATGAAATCATCCAAATTGCCTTGAAAACGAAGAAGGGCGCAGAGGCGGGTTGCTCTAAATTAATAAATTTTTTGCTCATATCGGCACTCCTCTCCTGCTCTAAGCCAGGAACACAGTAGACCTGAGGTGAAACTATTGCGGATAAATGTCAGAGCGAGGTGACCCGGGTCATTAGAGATCATTGCGAAACCTCGGAAGACGATAAAAACAGATAAAAAAACGAAAGGAAAAAGCTTTGACGCCAATTGTATGTTGGACAAAAATAAAAATGTCTCATGTAACAGTCTCAGCTCAGATGGCTCTTGAGCGGCCACCCACTGACTGTCTGATGCGTAGTGCACGCAAAACTGGCTAGCGCTTTTTCGATCTGGCAAGCTCTGCTCTTATTGGCTGTCATATGCATAATGTTTTTTTGTCTGGCTGCCTGGAAACAAACTCGTGTTCGAAAAGTGCAAGGTGAAAGAGGTCATAGCGAACACGTGTTTTTCTGTGTATTTGGTGTGTTATAAGTTTCTCATGCATGTATTAGACATGTAAAATCGCAAAAACGTAAGGGTCGAAACAATAGATGCATTCTAAAAATGCATCTTTTCTGTAGCTCAGTGATAAGAGCATTGTGTTAACAACGCAAGGTTGTGGGTTCGATCCCAGGGGATTACAAATACCTATGTAAAATGTATAGGATAAAACAATGTAAGTCGCTTTGGATAAAAGCGTCTGCCAAATGCCTAGATGTAAATGTAAAAAAAAGCGAATGCTCACCCAGACCAGCCTGAAACGCCTCGTGTAACCACACCCCCACAAATCTACGTCTGTTGTGGTATGAGTCTACTAAGACCGCCAAAATGTATACGCAGGTAAGGTGTGGGTACCTGTCAGTAAAATTCCTTTGAGACATGATGTTCCAAATATGGTAAGAGGTGTCACACTTCTGTCACACGCTTGCAGTATTCGACCAATCACTATGCACTGGTTAACTGGCCAATCATAGCACACGTAAATATCAGCACGTTTCAGACAGGCGGGGCAAAGAGGAAATACAAACATGCATGGTATGTGGAAAATACAGCATTTTTTTAACCTTATATTGTGTATACACATTACGTCACGTCTAAAACAAAGATAATATTCATTTATGCCATGTCACATGACCCCTTTAATACAATGAGCGCTCATGAGTAGGAACTGGTAATTAGATTAGCCAAAGTTTGCCTGGCATTAAATCTTTGAACGACACTTGTTCATGGCAATTTTCACATTTATTTGTTTATTTTTCAGAGTGATATATAATATCAGCTGATATTACACATTATACATTATAATATATATGAACCATTTGTTTGAAAATCCGGTTTTATAGTTATATATTTATATACATATATAACCTCTAAAAAACTACCATTTAATGGATTATACC
Organism: Triplophysa tibetana; assembly: GCA_008369825.1. Taxonomy (NCBI): domain Eukaryota; kingdom Metazoa; phylum Chordata; class Actinopteri; order Cypriniformes; family Nemacheilidae; genus Triplophysa; species Triplophysa tibetana. The sequence goes on along the minus strand of CM017896.1, from coordinate 28,905,358 downwards.
AACAACATTTAATGTTGGTATAATCCATTAAATGGAAGTTTTTTACTATGTGAGGTTATATATGTATATAAATATATAACTATAAAACCGGATACACACACATAGGGCCTACATATATTTATTAGCTCACATATGTTTATTAATTTTTTTCACTACCGATTACTCAAGGATGGAAAGAAATCCTGCCTCTTAAACAAACAGTTCACTTAAATAGAATATTCTGTCAGTCACCCTTATCCCATCCCAGTTAAATTTTAACATCATTTTATCTTCCTTTTTAGGATTCAGAATATCAAAACTCATAAAAAGGGGGTTAGCAAATGTCTTCTAAGGCAAAACAACAGGTTTGTGTGAAAAAAAGTAAGTAATAAGTTATGTTTTTAACTTTGTGAAACCAAAAACAAAATAATTATATATTAGTGCAAAATACAAATGTCATTGAAATATCATAACAATTTGTCACAAGACAGTTAGGGTAAAAGAAGACAGAATGTTTAATGTTAGCACTAGCATTTTATTAGCTTGTTCCTCCTCTGGTTAACTTAAAGTTCTGATAAACTGTGCTTGTTTATTGTTTTATACTGTTATATGAGGTCTACTTATGACGTTCGCGGGGTCATTACATCCAAAAACATCAAAATAAATAAGTGCTATTTTCTAACCGGGTTTTGAGGGAGCTCTGCAAACGCTCGGTTTTATTGCTTGCTCGCTCTATCTGGTTCCGCGTCACTGGTTCTGTCATGCGCGAACCAGTGGGCGGAGCTAGAGAAGTAGTCGTTGATATTTTTCTAAGGAGGTGGTGGTCAATCTATCAATGTCATCATAGATAGGTGCATTCCAGAACCTGACGTTTGCTTGGCCTGGTGTCATGACAGGTGTAATCTCAGTAACAAGGGCGTTTTCAGTTCTGACACTTACATGATTTTCGCGTGAATACAATTCCCTCTTATATAACATAAGCTCAGGTTAAAATTTCGATTTTAATTCATGCCTCCTTTAGATTTGGCAAATGTTTGAGTTTTGATACCAAAATGAAACAGAATTGTAAACTTGCTGATTCAAACAGCACCTCATCCTCACATGTTGGAAAAATCCACTGTGATATTATGTGTAAATGTCAACTGGATATGATGAAGTTTCAGGTCCTGAGGGGGTAAGATGAGGGGTTTCGCGGGGGGATGTATCCTCTCTGTAATGACAGGCTTTAAAGAGCTCTTCTGATGTGGAATTAGACTGCTGCTTTTGAATAGATGTGTATTAACTACCTCATATTTTCCTGTCTACACTTTTGTAAGGAATTTTTCAGGGGAATGCTAGAATTTAATAGCTGTGCAAATGAGCTTTCAGCCTCAGTCATTTCAAAACATAGTGATTTGCCCGGTGTAGCATTTTTTAATGACATTGAAATACTCCTGAAATGCACGAAGGGTTTTAAAACTAGTAAGATACCTTGTTCTGGATAAATTCAATGGAAAATACAGTCCCAGAATGCATTGCAGTTCATCCAAAATTTTAAATTGCCTGAATTTTGTAAAGCTTCAAAATAATTATTTAAGTTAATCCATAACAAAAACACTATTGACAATTCCATAAACAATGTGACACAAACCTCAAGAAGCGATTTTTGCGTGGGTAATGAAAATTGTGTTACATTATGCAGTACAAGTGTTACCGCGATTAATTTCATTCGAGTGGGTGTTTATATTTATTTTTTTTCCCTCCTGTGTTAACGCCCGTTGGGAAGCGAGCTGGATAATGAAAATGAAATGGTCTTTTGGTCACCCGCAGGCAGAACTGTATCAGGGCCACCTCGACTGCTGATGTCTTAAAACTAATGCTCTAGAGACCCGCTCTTCCTTTAGTCAGCAAACTTGAATAATACGACTTCATTTAACAGGACTGGGAAAGTCTCTGTGGATTCACCGTCAAATGCATTCATATGTAAATCACAAGCCATAGTCAGAGCATTTTAGAAAAAGCTACTTCACGGATTTCTTTGATGCAGCCTTATATAAACTGACTAGACGTTTGACAACCTTGAATGGCAGAATTAAGACAACAGAATTAAAACTGCACTTCTGTCTCTGTGTCGTCATTCCTGTTTGAAACATAAAACTGCAGATTAAATTACATACCTAATGCGAGTTGAAGTCAAATGACATTACCTGCAAAATTGACTTGGCCAATAACAGTTTTATTTAATTTTTACCAAATAAAGTTGCGGATTGCCGATGTAAGTACATTTTTTTAATCATTTTTTTAAATAATTTTAAGTAAAAAATATATATGTGATCTTACAATAATTAATTAGATTATTGGTGCTCAAACAAAAATTATTAAAGAAATCTGAATATATTGATAAATATCTGAATGCACAAGATGTCAGAATATATAATAGCAAGTCTTAAAGTAATAATCAATGTGTTAACACTTTACAGTAAGTTGCTATTTGTTATCAATTAGTTTATGCATTAGCTAACATAATGTAACAAAGAACGATATTTCTACAGCGTTTATTAATAATAATTCATGTTATTTAAGCATTAACGAATACATTACAAAAATCAAAAGTTGTCACTGTTAACATTGTTAAATGCACCATGAACTAACATGGATAACTGTTTTAACATGAACTAACATTAACAAGGATTAATATATGCTGAAAAACTAAATTATTCTTTGTTAGACAACGCTAGCTAATGCATTTACTAATGTGTACTAGCACCTTATTGTGAAGTGTTTCCATAAATATAATAAAAATATTCATATAATTGATTTTTTACAGTGAACATTATTCAAAATCCTAATTAAAGAAAAAAAAGTATATATATTTTCCTGCAGCTGTTGCGCAAAAAAATATTTTTTCTAGTATTTATCATTTATCGAATGCGAAGTTCCTTTAAAATGAGCACCAGCTGTAATGGGATCCTGTTTGTTTTGCCACTCAATGTCATCACTCCCTATTGAGTTAGTGTCTAATTAACACAATTTCAGTTGCAAACTCATTCATTCACAGCTATACCCGATGTACACCCGTGCTGTTATTTTCCCACCGCCTTTGGCACTGTATACATGAGCCCTCATAGATTATACTTATGTCCAATTCAATATGTTGTGAAAGAGGCTGAAAGGCATCAATCCTCACACATAACAGATTCATGTCCTATAATATGTGAGTGATATAAAGAGTGAGAGCCTAAGATAAAAACTGAGATCTCACCTCCGTGGCTTTCCATTATGAAGCATTTTCTCTGAGCAGTTTTTGGATTTCACACTATAGAGTTTGCTTACTGCTTTGGATCATCTGTTTCATGTCAGTGGGCTTATGTGCTGTTGAGGGGAACGAAAAGGCTTCATTCTGCATCATTTGTACTGCATGGCAGCCCTGGGAGCAATAGAAGTGAGCCATGTCTCTCATCTCTCTCAGTTTAGAAATAGCATGAGATGGCAGAATGGTGATCTCAGTGTAATTCCAAATTTAACTTTAACTGTTCATTCACTTAATATTGAAAAAATATAGCAAATAAACGGCTTTCTAAACAAATTATTAGGTTATGTTTTTGCCGTATCTGGGTTCAAAATATAACATTACAGGAGTTACTTCTTTTGTGGGTTGAAGCCAAACTGACAGTAAAACAAAATCAGCTTACATTATAATTCATTATAGTAAACGCGTTAATAGTAAACGCATTATAGTAAATGCATTAGTTACGGAAGACTCCATAACTAATATGTGTTTATTTTTAACCAAATATTGCATCTACGGTATATGAAATCCCAGAGTGTAGCAAAGTGTATAATGCGACTAATAAAATTCTGAGGACTTTCGCAAACTCCTACCTGATCTACAGGAATTCGTAACAATTTCACGAGGTGGCTTATTTGTACCGTATGACTTTGTATTTTGTGAATCGTACAAAAATGTATGATTACTTATACCGAAAAACAATACTGAAGCCCCGCCCCTAACCCTAACGTCACTGCTGCAATAGCAAATCATACTCAAATGTATGAATTAGATTGCATAAATTCATATGAAATAGCCAAAATTTGCCACATTGTAACATAGTTACATTTTTGCAGTGAGATTGTGTTTCGAAATATCCACTCTGTTGTATTTATATGAGATAAATAGTATATGCGACAGAGACCAATGAGTAATGGTCAAGAAATATTTTGACTGACACACGAAATGTTTTAAAACACCGTCATGGACCAGAGCTAAATCTCGACACACAGCTCTTAACCAGAAGAGATCTGAATGATTGACAGGTTCAGCAGTGACACAGTAAGAGCTCAGAGTCGGACTGTCCTCTGCTCAGGGACGTGTCACTTCCTTCATTAGCTCGTTCCTCTGAGAGAGACTGGCGGCATGATTTCTCTTTAATTAGCATAGAGCCATCGCTACTCTGATTGACGGAATAATGACTGACCGTTCTCACATGCTTTAGACATTAGCATCTACAGTAACTCCCCAGGAGCTCTTATTCCACCAAAGACTATGGCTTTGTTCCAAACTCAAGTGAGCCGTCTTGACGGATGGTCAACTACTTAAGGTCCCAGTGAAATAAAAAATTACAATGCCACCTTTAGTGATGTAGCGTTTATTGTAAATAGTTTATCAATGTGGGTCATTCTATTTTTAAAATCCGTGTACCCTCACTATCTTCAGTTATAATCTGAAACTGCATGTAGCGAGGAAGGCGGGACAGGAGCCCTGGGGCGGGGCCAGTGGGCGTGAGTGATAGTGGAAATCAGCTGTGCGCGCACCGGTCTCGCATCTCCCACAGAGCATAAAAGAACGAATCGTCAGGACTGCCGGCGAGAGAGGACCAGGCCCAGATATATGTTTTAAGTTTGTATGTATGCTCTTTTGACGGCAGTCGACCGTGAGGTGGCTGCCGGCATTTTACTTCAGTTTTATTGTTTGTTTGTTTTGATTAAACTTTATTTAAATCTTCGCTGGTTCCCGCCTCCTTCCTTCCTTTAATGCTCCCGAACTCCTCCGAGAGAGATGCGGGACTGGTGCGCGCACAGCCAATTTCTACTATCACTCACGCCACCGACCCCGTCCCACGGCTCCCGTCCCGCCTTCCTCGCTGCACTGCACTTCTGTCCTGAAGTGACCATCCATCTTAAATGACGTATGTTAGACAGCTTGGGTGGAGCATCCATTATTTCCACCCCTTCAACTGTCAGTCTGCTGCCAATTCATTTTCAAAATGGAACGGCTGCTTTTATATATCCAATCAAATCGCAGAAACAGACAAAAGCCACGCCCACTATTTTTCCTATTCGAAATTCAATTTCAGCGGAAATGCGTCAAAATACTGAAGTTAAAACGATTGCAACTTGTGGTTCACAGGGACTTTAAAACCCCACTCAACTTTGCTCAGTATGTTGACCATAATGTTGACAAAACAGAAAGTTTGAGTGTGTCATACTAATTCTCTCCATACTACTTTAAAGTAATCAATAGAGTTCACCTCATGGCCTAGATTTTGATGATAAGCTAAAGTGCGGAAAGATGTCATAAAGCGATGATGCGTATTAATAGAAGAAAGAGGTTTTGAATGCTTTCAAATGTATTCAAATTGGATGTGAGGTATATAATATAACAAATATTTACTTAAATTTGCAATTTATGTTCAAACATTAGCAAAACGATAGCTTTAGCTGTATTTAAATTCTAAATCAAATTGTATTATAATTTTATTATAAATACCAAGGTGTCACATAATGTATAGAAGATAACGCAAATTTACTTACTGTATATTATGATGATATGTATTTTAATAGGAAGGTTACATTTTAAGGATGAAGCTATCAATTATTATATGTCAGACTTTTTCGAAACAGATAGGAAAAACTAATGTTCATTTTCTTTTGTAATGAGCAGCATTTATCAAAGGTTCTACACTTAGGTTGTATGGACTAGATTTTCTAGTATATAGTAATAGTAAACCATGGCATAGCATCAGCAGAGTAATTGATTTCCACAGAACACACATACTGAACTGATGAATGCCTTGTACTGCACGTTTTGAAAGCATCTGCAAAATAAGTAAATGTATTTGCTATTTCTAATCTAATTATGTTCCTGAAATGTTGGTAAGTATAATCCCCGGGTTTTTATAATGACAGCGTTGTTGATGAGCAATCTAGCCGTGCGCTGTTTTGTAATAGACATGTGATTAATCGGGTTGCATCAGTGATTCAGTAATGCACTGGGCAGGGATTTCCTAGACTCTGCCCACATTCATAGTGAGATGACAGCATGGCGCTGGGTAACAGGGTCTGGCAGGGCTGGATACAATTTGGGCATCTAGTGCACCCACAGATGGTTGGACAGCACAAGCCCTACCGAGCTGGCACGGATGAGATCTCCATGTTTTTGAGGCTTGACAGAAGAAATAACAATCCAGGTTCTCTGATTGTATGGTCTTCTTTATCCCATCCCAAAGTATGTTGGTGTACAATGATGGTATCAGAGGGTAATGGGACGGCACTTTGACATATATGACTTTATACGTGGTATTTTCATGCAATCTTATGTTTTTTCTTAATCATAATTCCAGGGTTTGAGTTACAGGGGGAATTGGTATCATATAGTACACATCAAATGTTGATTTGCAATGATATATTTTATTTAAGGATACATCAAGACAAAAGGCAATTGTCGCACAACTCAACCAATTTTCCCAAGAAATTAAAGAAGAAATTTCAATGCAATTCTGTGTAATTCAATGGTACCTATTACATAAAGTAAATAAAATAAAATAATGAAATGAAACGTATCGAAAAAATAAATTAAATAAAATAATAAATTCAATTCTTGTATATTTAGTAAAACTGTATAAAAATTTTAAAGTTATAGTTAACCCAAAAATGACGATGATGTCATCATTTACTAACCCTCTTGTTGTTTGAAACCTTCATTACTTTGTTTCTTAATGAGAACAGAAAATAAGATAATTTTAAGAATGTTGTTTACTGGCACCCGTTTACGTGAAATGGTTTGGGTCAATAGAAGTGAAAAGGTGCCGACGCTGTTTGGTTAACCAAATTTTCTCAAGTTTAAATCTCTGACACTGGCCTTCAGAATGAAAAGGGCAAATTTTCTCATTCACCTTTACTCACTGCTGCAGGTCTACATCCGCTCCGATCCTCTTCGGTCATAAAATGAGCGACACCTGGTTGTTCCATGAGAGGCACCATTTCGCTTACAAAAACCTTTACTCATTTGGTTCCCCTGTGGTGGAATGAACTGCCAGCCTCCCTACGAACTGCAGCATCATTCACAACATTCAAAAAACAGCTCAAAACATACCTGTTCCGCATCTATTTGACTAACCAACAACTGTCTGTTTGTTTGTCTAAAAACTGTCTCTCCTTTGCTAACTCCAGATTTAATCCTCCTAGAACCATGGCCTAGTAAACTACCAGTACTGTTTAGCGTATTGACAAAATGTTAATATGCTCTCCTACTTGTAAGTCCCTTTAAAAGCGTCTGCCAAATGAATAAATGTAAAATGTCTACTTTTATGATCTGTTGTAATACAGGTTTAAAATGACAACAGGGCGAAAAAATGAGAACATCATTTTAATTTTGAGTGAACAATCCCTTCAAAATAATTTTTCCAAATATGCATCTCCACGTACTCTTCCATGTCTACTGCTTGTGTTTAGGGACTTCATCACTGTGGCTGGCACAATCGTCATACCAGCCGGTTGTGCTCACTAATGCGTCACTATCAGTTGTATTTTGGCATCGTGGCAAGTGATCGGTCTTGGCTTTGCCGGGCCGCGCAGGCTGCGTATAGCAGAGCCTCCATGTGGCCGTCTTACTCCCAGAGAAGAGAAATGAATGGCAGGTGGACGCGTTTACTCCCAGCATGTCTGCTGTTGGCAACGGATGAACGCAGCGTCCCTACTGCCGTCCAAGCTGCTCTTGTTTCTCAGACACGGACAGAGGCTGTTTGTTACTCTGAACGCCCGTAAGACAATCAGAAATGACGACAACCAGAGATGGAAATAAACAAAATCATCTGAGAGTAATGTGGGCTTTTTTGTTGCCTTAACCGTGGTGAAAGCCTTGCAGTTATTTGCAAACAAACTTATCTAATATCTTATCTTTCTCAGTGTTCATCGGAACATAGAAATAAACACACATTTGCAACAACTCGAGTGTCAGTATATGAGGACAGAATTTTTATTTTTGTGTGAACTGGGCCTTTAAGTTGGGTAGTAGTCCAGTCTTTGGACCACGTGGCTCTCGTCACCAACTCCAAACATTGAAGGTGTCTTCATAACCAAGTACCACACTTGATGCACAGTACTAGATATTTATACTAGGGCGTAAAAATTCTCACATTTCTTCTTTTGGCTTTCATAGATTTGTCTAAGATAAAGAGATTTGTGATGGACTGTTTGGAAACGTCAAGCCACGAGGTGGTGATGTCATCCACCAGTCCACTAGATTTTGGCACCTGGGGGGCACATAATCTCACAGAGATCGTATGACTTCTTACCACCGTCTGTTGTGCTTTTTTACTTCGTTGGTCAACACATCGCCGCACGCCACTGGAAAGCGCCGACTTCCCTGTGTCAAAGTCTTCAAGCGGGATCATGGCGTGAGGCAGCTAAGCATTTATTTTGGCTTGGAGGTAAAGCTGACAGACCCACATAGAGACAGTAAAGTGGTTCACAGTCAGAGACCAGAGAAACAGAGCGTGTTTCCTCTGCTCTCAGGTTTAGCTTCTCGGTGCTTTACCCTCTTGCCATCTTCATTTTCGTTCATTCTCCAAGGCTGTTTTCGCACTAGGTGCGATTGCCTGGTTTGAACCCAAGTTCCATTACTCCCACACTTCGTCTGCCCACGCAGGTCTCTTTCTCATTGTGTTGTTTGTTCGTACCGCAGTACGCTTGCGTTATCAACATAAGTACCACTCTGAGTATCACAGTAATGACACCCCTGTAAATAAGAAGAGAACATGTCAGGTACACTATTTTATTATATTTTCATCTGTTTCATATGTTGGCTATACAACTCAAATGTAACAAACAGGAGGATTTGTGTATCACATACAGGTCATGTATGCAAACTAAATGTTGACTATAATACTGTTTACATTTATGGATGTTCATCAGATGCGGACTACGGTGAATTTATTTTATCAGTATGTTTGTTTCGTAGGGATTAAACCCATGGGTTTTCGTGGTGCTCCGACCAAAAATAAGGGAATATTTATTCAATACTTTTAGTCTATGTGGTATGTACTCCTCATAAATAGCTTTGAAATGACATTACAGTTTACTTGACTTATACTGACGGAATTGTCTAAGTATTCTGTTGTTGGCATATACTGTACTTGAAGCTCCCCAAAAAGTGGTGCTCTATAATGCACTTAGTTAAAGGGACAATGCACTTAAATTTAAAAACTCTGTCATAATTTACTCAAGACGTTCAAAATCTGTATACATTTCTTTATTCTGTTTAACACAGAGAAATATGTTTGGAAGATTTTTTGTAACCAAACAGTTCTTGGCCACCATTGACCACCATAGTAGAACAACATGCTTTATACATTACTTTGTTCTGCTGAACACAAAGGAAGATATTTGGAAGAATGTTAGTAATTTTCAGTTCTGGCACATCATTGATTACCATAGTAGGACAAATTACAATGAAGTGGACATTGACCAAGAACTGTTTACTTTCATACATTTTTCAAAAAGAATTACAGTACAAAGAAATGTACAACAATAACTTTTCTACCATGATAGTCAGTTGGATCCAAGAACTGTTTGATTACAAGCCCATTCTTCCAAATATCTTTCTCTGTGTTCATCAGAACAAAGAATCTTATATAGATTTGGAACAATTTGAGGGCGAGTAAAGGATGACGGAATTTTCATTTTTGGTTGAACTGTTCCTTTAACTAAACCGAGTACACTTCCATGCTTAAAGTGCTCTATTTTCACACTTTAAAGTTGCACTTAATATAGTAAAAACATAGTCTATGTATTCATGCTGTCTCAAAATAGCACAGTTGTGTTCTCTTAGATCTTCTAAGTTTATCTTTAAAAGTAAAGACTAATTTGTCTATTAAGAGATATACATTTTTTGTATATTAAGTACTGAATGAGTGTGTGAAAATAGAGCACTTTAAATACATTTAAGTGCACTTTTTCACCGGGCTTTTGATTTAGATATGCATAAAAATATCATGAAATATAAGGCTTGTGTAGCTGGGTTTGCAGTTGTTTCAATGTTCAATATACTGTATGATATACAATCATAAATAACATATCTAATAAACACGATACAAAAATACAAATAATATATCAATGGTAAACTCTAAGTATAATGTACACATGTACACATACAGGTTTACTTGCTGTTAAAAAAATATAGTTTAATGAGAGAACTGCGTACATAAGGCTGGACTTAAAAGTATAAAACAAATATTACCATTATACCGATATGTTCACCTGTAGTGTTGCATTGCAATTGAAGAACTTAAACATTTTAAAAGTTGTAAACTTTGTAAATACGAACAGTAAATACTGTTCGACTCAAATGTACTTGAATGTTGCTTAAGTATACCTAATGACATGAATTATATTTATTTCTTATAAGTGAGCTAACGCAGTGCTGTACCAATAGAGGTTATAAAGGCTGCTACATTAAAGAGGATGAATAATACAAATAGAAATGTACTCTTATTGAACAGTTATACCCAGTCATGTCTTCCCAGCCAGCAGATGCAGATGAGTGTTCATTAGAAACACGTCATATTCTCTGAACTAAAGGGGTCACCTGGGAGTCCACTTCAAGAGCCGAGCGATGTGTTACTGTGGCCCGACATAATAAATTGTTATGTGATTAGAGAAATCCCTGCAATAATAACGCTTAAGAAAAGCTTTTATTTAGACCACGTGTGTGAAATGGTTGGTAATTGTCAGCTGACCAGACTTTGCCGGCAAATTAAGAAAATTGAGAGCTCAACTGAACACCATACAATCTGAGTTAATGCTTTACAAATAAAAGGCTAATGAAATTGGCCAGCATCGTGTATCCCCGCTGTGCCAATGCCACCGAGAGCTTCCAGAGTTTCACGAACTCATGAGGCTGGTGAGAGGCCTTCGGTGGCATTTTTTCACAGGTCAAAGTAACTACATCTTGTGTATTTCAAGTGTAAGAAAAAATACCTACACGACTGTGAACAAATATCAATGTGCTAACATTTCATTCATAACAAAAATTTGTTACAGCTTTAATTGAATAATGAAAAAAGAAGCCGATAAGAGTCCAGGATAAATGGGAACACCATCTCACGGTGAGAGTTCAAGTAGTTGCCTATTTTTTAGATCATTTTATTCATTTGATATGAAATGTGGGATGAAATTAAATGAAATGTGGGATGCATATGGTTGTGCAGTAGTATATAGTATCTTTATCAGTATCAGTGAAAGGTGTGATGGGCGGTCAGATTATCTGTTTGACACTACAGATGGCCAGTGCACTACACACTCTGCCTGTTCACACTTTTCCTCGGCTGTTAATTAGTTGTTTAATTACAGGAGATGTGAAACACAGTATAAATAAAATAAAAATATATATTCAGTGTCGTAATATATTCGTCGGGCTAATAATAATAAACACAAACAGGAGGACATTCATTCTAATGACCTATATTATCATCAGTAAGTATGCCCACACAATTGTACAGAGAAAATGATTTGAATATATGCTTACTCGCATGCAAATGATATTCCCTCGAGCTTTTCAGCACAAATACATTACAGCTGTAAACTGAAAATATACAGTGAACGGTGTTGATGTTAACATAGACTGCGATGAGAAGACAAATAGAGACTTTGATTGGTCGATTCAGAAAAATTGGGCCACTTTCATTTAGTAAATGCAAGTTTTTCTTTTATTGTAATTATAGTAATAGGCATATATATATATATATATATATATACATATGTAGTTTGTTTATTATATATATAAATATATGCATTTGTATGCGTATATTTTTAACAATTTTAACATATTGTATCGTATTTAATTATATATATATATATGTATATATATATATATTTAAATGTATTATATACAAATTATTATATAGTTTATACCTTATGTAATCTGATTATATTAAATAATTAATTTATATATACAATATATTTGTTTATATCTACTGTATATAATGCAATGTTAATTACATACATAAGATATACATAAACATTTTATTTCTGGAAATATTTTTTTAATATATTACAAACTGATATATTCACCATTAAAATAAATTATTATAAATTATTTTTATTGCATTAACTATTTAAAGGTGGATTTAATTATTTGAGTTCTTCGTGATAATATGCTTATATAATTATTACTTAACAATATGTGTATCTTCAAAACTTGAGTATGTGTTAGAGTTTAAGTGCAGGATGTTATTGTTTTACATAAACATTATCTTGTTTTCCATTTATATAATCTCACACAAACCCAATATATCTACACTTAAAGTCACTCAGCTGTTTTTGCTTGAATACATTCGTTCGACGCAGATCTCTAGCCAACACGCTTCAATGTCACTTTATTACTCTCAGTTTTGGCCCGACGTCCAAACCGCTATTAGTTGAGTTAATAATGGGATCAGTATAGGAAAGTAAAGTGACGCATACTGGCATTAGAGCAATGACAGTGCCGTAATCTAAATCATTAATGCACAGATGCATCTGGAGGCAGGTGGGAGAGGGATGTGAGTAAACCTTTCGACGGGTTTTGGCAGCAAAACGACGGGTTCACCTTATCAAACTCAAGTTGGCATTGTCTTTAACATTCTTAATTGTCCTTTAAGTGATGATATTGAAAGGAAGCGATGCATCTTGGAGAACTCCAAATTTGCTTTCATTTGTTTAATTATTTAAAAGTATTGTATATAAAAGTGAAAAGAATTATATAAATGTTTGGTTTTCTACTTACCGTCACAACACCTCCCCTCGTCTTTCTTCTTTTAAATGTTAAACATCTTCAACTGTACATTCGAGATCCAGGAAGCCACTAGAGATGACACATAGTGTGACAAACTATATACTGTTATTATAACGACACCAGGTGGATTCAATCCAGATGTCTGCTTAAATTTCTAAATCTTGTTACCTGCTCCACTGTGCTTGATGTGCATATCGTGTTTCTGGGTTCAGCTGCTGTAAATTTTGCACTTTTTCATTAGCAGATGTCTGCACGGCATTTCATGCACTTTTTTATATTTAAGATAAACTAAGTTTGAGATCGTGATGCAATATACACATTTGACTATAGCCACTCAGCATCATTTCATGGGTTGACATCCACGTACCGTTCCTGGACCACAGTGCAAGGTCCATTCATTCACACTGGCTGCTCAGAAGCCTGGTGGGTGAATCCAAGATGAATCCGTCTGTTAATCCTAATCTGTGTTGACAGGTGTGCTCAGTCGGGCTGGCCTGGCATCAGTGCCAGCGGTTATGTGCCAGCCTATCAACCGTGGCTGCCACGGGGTGCATATGGGGCCCTGACTGAGCCAAATTTGTCACTGAACCCAATGTAAGTCAGAAACAAAACTGAAACTAAAGGTCAGGTCACATTCAGTTCACGTTTTGTACAGGTTTCTGGTTGCTTGTTACTCTACATAGTCACAAAATAGCATGTACAGGCTGTTTTACTTTTGAAATGTATGAACTTAAAGGAGTAGTTCACTATAAAATTGTCATGATAATACACATACACCCACATGTCAAACATCTGAGTGTTTATTTCATCTGTTGAAAAGAAATTGAGGCTTTTGAGGACAGGTTTTCAGGGTTTTTATCAATATAATGCACTTAAAGGGGGGATGTTGGTTAAGGTCATCATAAGGTTTCAACATAGCTACAAAAGGCACTAGACGACACCAGCCGTCATGCGTGACGTAAGTGGCGCTATAGATATAAATAAAAAAGGATATAGCGGCAATATATCAATTACATAAATGTTCCTGAGAGCGCATGCGATCTGATTCTCCATTGTGAAGAAACAAGAATCAATTTAAACAACCAAAATAGTCAAAGGTTTTAAATCGCATATTTCGCTATGTCTCGGTTAGCCAATTGAGGATGACTGGGCTACATATTATATGACTATGTTTTAATGCTCAGTTCGTGTGCATATCAGGGATGTTTAAATCTTATGAAATCTACGTCACGCATAACCTTTCCAGTATGGAAGTCGTGGACGAGAGTTGTGGATGAGAATTTTTTAGGGGGAGGGGTTAATTTTTAACTATTAGGAATAGATTGGTTTATAAAGATGTGGTCTCTATGTAACCGAAGGTGGGAGCTGAGGGGTGATCTGTGTTTCAGGGGCGCAAGTTACTTCATTTTGCATGTTGCAAGTAGCAAGTTACTATATTTTGATAAAAAATGACAAGGACGAAACAAGAACCAATGAATTGTTCAAAATAAGACTATATTTTGTTTCAAACAGAGATGGCGATATGGAGGCAAAAGTGCAAATTTGAGGGTCATGTTGATTTATTTTAAATTTAAGATCCAGAAAATAAAAATAAATCACCAAAACGGCCTAAAGCAACTGTCTTTGTTAATAAAGAAAGAGGGATGATTTGTATCGAGTGCTGTTTTGCTGTATTTAAGCTACAGGGAAATATACAAAACTATAATAACGCACAACCCAATCTACAGAAACTCAAGCTAATGAATAGTTACGTTTAAAAAAATAGTTATCAAACAAATCTGTTATTCAGTCTTCAACAGAATCAGTCCTTAGATCGACGCTGGCCAACATTTTCGCACCCTTAACCACTTACAAGTTCTAAACAAGAGCCATGAAACCCTTTACCAGCTCAGCAAACTTGTACCGTGCCAATGGCTCGGAAAATTGCACGGCAATGACTATTTTCGTAGTTGTAGCAAACCTTCGCAGGAAGCTGTTGAATACACTGGGCTGTTTACCCCGAGCGGTAGACTCAATTCACTTCATTACATGAGTCAGAGTACAAGCCAACAGTAACTCAATGCACTCGATTATGTTATCGTGACATGAGTAATGATGAGGAAACATTATGTATGGCTATACATGACATCGTTCACAGGGAGTAGAAAAGGCTAACATGGACTCTCTGGACTGATCTGTTTCAAATTTTCCGGAAAACATAATCACGGACCCCAACATTGAACAGGTGGGAAATGAGTGATGTTGAGTAGATAATTATCCATTTTATTCCATTAAACAGATCATTTAGGAATGGTGTCTTTGAAGGTACTGTTAGGGTAATGTCTCACATTAGCAGACCTCACAGCTTCTCTTTGATGTCTATTCCTGCTATGTAGAAAAAAGAAGGCATCGGATGGGGATCACGCCTTGATCTTGTTTGAGTGTTCTGCCTGGGATTTTTGCACAGATAAGGGGGAGGACTTCTATGTCAATAACTGATAGCTGATCCTAGCTTTTACAAAACGTTTTTACAACAGCGTTTCTTCTTAACTCAATGTTTGAAGATTGACAGCAATCTAAATTATTAATAAAGTTTGTAAGCTTGTGGCTAAACAATTAAAATTATGTCATAATTTGACACATTTGACAATTTATGTTACTGTCCCTCTTGTCATTTCAATTATGTATGACCTTTGTTCTGCAGAACACAAAAGAAGATATTTTGAAGAATGTTGATAACCGAACACTTGCCGTACACCATTGACTTCCATTGTATGGACACAAAACCAATGCAGGTGAATGGGTACCCACATTGTTTGGTTACCAACATTCTTCAAAATATCTGCGTTCGTGTTCTACTGATGAAAGAAAGGATGAATAAATGTTGACAGAATTTTCATCTTGGGTGAACTATTCCTTTAACATTGAAGGATTTTATTAAACTTTTGCCTCTCTGTCACTATCTCTGTTTGAAACGTAACATTTCAGTTCACATTATGAACTTGTCTTTATGGGACTTGAAGTCAAAGACTGATACTTCCTTCAAAATTGTATCCAACAGTTCAAATTATAAATGATTATAAAACGTTAGACTCTCTATCGCCATCTCTGTTGAAAACATAAAATTGCAGGTTACTTAACAACTTAACTTGACATGGGTTGAACATCAAACTAACATAACCTGTGAAATTATTTCCGGAAACTCAAATTATAAATAGATCATTTTGTAATAAAGGTTAAGCACAATTTGAACACAGATTTATTATGTACATGCCCAGTAACCAATTTTCACCAAATTGCAGATTTAATGTTATGACTTTATGATTAAAGTCAACAATATTAAATCTAAAAAATACATTAAGTTTAGAATAAGTCCGTCTTTTGCAAATAAACAGCTTTATTTTGACATAGTTATTCTCTAGTCACCCCGTGTGGTTTAACACCAACTCTGTTTCATGAACTCACCTTGCCTGTTCATTAATATTAACAATATTTGGAAGTTTTGTTATAAGTAGCGATTCAGCACCCTCTCTCCTTTCTGAGAAAGACCAAAACAACAGCAACTTGAACAACTTTCAATTTCCCTTTTTGCCAAACCCACACACATCCCAGGTGTCCCCGGAGGGACTGCCTTACCGCTTTGGCGTGAGATATGGATTCAAGGTCAGAGT
Source organism: Triplophysa tibetana (assembly GCA_008369825.1). Taxonomy (NCBI): domain Eukaryota; kingdom Metazoa; phylum Chordata; class Actinopteri; order Cypriniformes; family Nemacheilidae; genus Triplophysa; species Triplophysa tibetana. The sequence goes on along the minus strand of CM017896.1, from coordinate 28,888,699 downwards.
CATTGTGTGATGTTCCTCAGGGAGTCATTACCGCAGTGAGTCTGCTGTAGGCAGAAGATGAATGAAGCTCTGTTTACTCAGGCTTCATCAGAGCAACATCAGGACCATCAGCGTTCATCTCTGTCTCTCCACACATATCTCTCCATGGCATTCTTTTGTTTATCCGGCCTGTTTAGGGATTTCCAGTGGGATTTTCTATGCTTGTGTGGAGCAGTTCCCTACCGTATGTACAATCCGTCTTTTTTATATCACTTTCAGTCAATGTGTACAGAAGGTGTGACGATACAGCTGTGATTGATGGGCTCAGCTTGGTTGTAAGTTCCATGAATGGAAAACCCTGCTTGACATTAGAAGTTTTGGTTGTCCAAACAGATTTCGTATTTTAGTATTTCACTGTGAATGCGCAGGTAAATATTTCGTTGATAAAGTTTGCAACAATCCCATCAAGTATGATCTTATTTGATTATATTTATTTTTGATATAACTGATTTTGCAGTTTTCGTAAACATCACACAAAGTATGTCGTGATACGCCTCCTTCAGACAAAAGTTATTAAGTGTAGGTAAGCGCTGTGTTTTTTATATTTAATATATAAACCTATTATAAATGTAGTAATTACTAATATTATTTCCATACCACCTGGCCCACACGCTAGTTTATAAAAGTTAACTTTTAAGCATACTTTAAGTCTAACATTAGTAAACTTTAAGTGCAGTACATACTGTAAAGTATATTTCTGATATGTAAATAAAAAGTAGACTGAAGGTGACTAAGAAACCTATTTTGTTGTGTTGTAAATGCTCTAAACTGATAACCAGACGTTTGTAAACAACAGGCAAAATGTTTTTGTTAAGTATGTCTTCAGCACAGGCGCAAGAGTGCACTAAGTACCCTTTATTTGGGTACTCTTCCATACTTAAAGTGCTCCATTGTCACACATTCATTCTGTCCTTAATATACTAAAAAATGTAGTTTTAGTACACTTAGATCTTCTTAAGTCTGTCTTTAGTGTATAAATAATATTTATATATTAAGTACGACATTAGTGTGTTCAAATCGAGCACTTTAAGTACACTTAGGTGCATTAAAAGGCACTTTTTTCGCCTGGGAGAGCTTTGCCTTTGCATCAGAAAAGTTATGGGTTTGATTCCCAGAGAACACATGTACTGAAAAAATATATACCTTGACTAAAATATGTTTAAGTAGAACTGCACCAGTGTCTCTTTAAGAAATGTTTGACGGGTCTTTGAGCCTCAGAACAAAAGGAAAGAAAAGGAGAAAGATGAGCTGCCATAGATGTTCCTATTGAGACGGTCTTCGGGTGGCAAAGACCGGTCATTTTGCATCGGTTATCTCTTATAAATTATTATGTTTCTATTTTCATCTTTGCTGCCATTTATCTGAGAGCTTTATGCCGGAGGACTGAACGTCTCTTTCGCCTCTACTCCTATTTCTTACAGAATGATCTACATTTAGAATGACAAATTGTAAAACACAAGGAGAAGTGGTGACTTAAACACTTTCTTTAAGAACATTTTGATTATTTGTTATGGAGGTCATCCAACTCAATCTCACGGCAAAAACTATTTTACTTAATTTTGGCTAATTCGTATGAATTCGTACGATCTCATTCGCAAAAATCTTTTTGTTTACTTTTGCGCAAGTGACCTTGGATTAGAGGAGGGGCTTCAGTATTGCTTTTTTCCAGTAATCAGTCGTTTTTGTATGATTCACAGCGTACAAATTCATGCGAATTAGCCTCCTCGTAAAATAGTTATGAATTCCCATGTAGTCTGGGTAAGTCATGTAATTTTTGTTTTTCCCTTGAATATGTCCCGCCCCTTCCTGTTTCATCTTTCCCATGCCCTCTTGTCATTTCAAACCTGTATGACTTTCTTTCTTATGCAGAACACAAAAGAAAGTATTTTGAAAAACTTCGGTACATCAGCAACAGCACATCCCACCATTCCCTTCTATTGCATCCAATGCAATTGAATGGGGGGCTGTTAACAACACTCTTCAAAATATCTTCTTTTGCGTCCTACGGAAGGAAGAAAGTCATACAGGTTTGAAATTACAAGGGGGTGAGTAAATGATGACAGAATTTTCATTATAAAGGTGTACCCCTTTAATAGAAATATTAAACATGAATTGCGCAAAAAAGTGGTCCAAGTTTTTCCGTGTGATTAAAAGTTGTCCGTATCTACAGAGAAGACAACGCAATCACGAGTGACATTCAAATGATGTCCTTCGATTATATCATATATGCCGTCATGAGTATCCTCAGGACAGATGCTTCTCCACTCGCCATCACTATTGAAGTAGTTGCGTTTAGAGAGAGCGACTCTGCGTTTGAGTACTTACTGACAGGTGTCAGGGTCCTCGATTCGGTACATCGCCTCACATCGCGCGGACAGCTGTCAAGACTTTAATCAGTAGAAACCAACCCCGCACCTCCCATAGTACCACACCACCACACATAAAGAAACACACACCCGCTCGCCAAGAGACGCCCGCCTACTGGCCGAATCCCCAATGGAGCTCCTGACAGCTCTGCCTTGAGTTTATAATTCATCTCTGGGAGCCACAACACCCAACGCAATTATTCTTTCTAGCTGACTTTACCTGGAAAACATAATTGAAGGAGGCTGTTTTTATTCAGACCACTTAAAGTAAATCCTTAAAGAGGAAAAAGTTGAGGCTTAAACAAGCCCGTTTCTATTTTTTATGTTATAATGACATGAGAAATTAATAGACTGTTGAAAGAATGCAGTCAAGTGTTGCTTAATCTTGACAAACTTTTTCAAGATTAGCAACTTTGTGATGAAAACGATTACGGAAATGAATGTATTTTAATAAGAAAACGTGGTTTGGTGGGCCACGGCTTAACCTTTGACTGCACTTTTTTCTTATATTTATTGGCGGATTATGAAAGATCAACAGTACCACCAGAAAACAAAAGCATATCGTTGCTCTCCCTCAGAAACCTTGGATGTCCAAACTTGTTGTTTTTCTAGAAATGTCAAAAATACTGTACTGTATTGTCAAAGATGACAAGCAGTTTTAATACTTTTTAGTGGGATGATATTTGGAAAACCCAGTGACCAACATAAAGAGCGACCAATAATAATGATCTATGGCCCAAAAATAAAGAACAGAAATTATGGCGAAGCAAGGTTTCAGAAGAATGTCAGCAATATGGAAAAATAGTTTAAATTGAGATTTGAAGTAGTATATTTACAAATCTTTGCCTCTATCTAGATGTGTTCCGATCAGATTTACTTTTCAGCGTTTACTGGATTGAAAAAGTCTTTTCAAGTTTGTTATCTCAAAGTGCAAGTATTCGTGAAATATCATTATCAGCGGTTAAGCCCCCAGCTTCAAAAAAACTTTCCAGGCCATGCGGTCAGGTCTATTTCTCTAGTTTTTCATCCGTTTTTTCTTTATTCTCGCGCTTGCCCTTTTCTGTCACAACCTCTCTTTCTCCAGGTCTCTGTTCATCCACAGAGGTTTGAAGCCCTTTAAAGGGCTGGTCAGATTTAGAGACGGTCATCATTGAAAATTTCTCTCTCTCTTTCTCTCTCGCTCTGCTAGCGTGTGATGATGTTCTGGGATGTGCCTCTATTGTGTGCCTCCTTGACAAAGTTGCTGTCAGTCACTCGGATTCCTATATGAAAGGAGACACCTAAGAGAAATGAGTACCAAAAGCAAAATGAATGGTCTGCAGTATATGGATCATTAATTGTACGTGTGAAAGGTTGTGAAGGTGTCATGTCTCATTGTACTTTAAAAACCTACCTTGAGTGTAATCTAAAATAACTTTTATCATCTAAATTATGTTTTTACGTCACAGTTTTAAGTGGTGCTTGTTAAGTCAATTTTACTATTGGATGAACTATAAAAAAAATCTGATAGTTGGGGTGCCGGAAATATTCTTTAAAAAGCATTTTTTCTGAATGACATAAGTTTCCAGTATTCTTGTAAATATGCAGTTTTTTTATCTTTTAATTATCAGATCGTATTTCAAAAATGTATTTATATGAAAATATATATCATTTCATAAAATACTTTTTTGGGACATTATATGTGAATCTATACGTCTGTAGATATATATTTTTAATTTTGTGTAAAGTTAAAGTTATACTAAGCATGTGACTTTTTATTCCAAATTTAAAGAAAAATCTATTTTTATCTATATTATCTTTTTATCTATTATTATTATTATCCATTATTCTATATGATCTATTAATAGTTTTAAAAAATACATAAAATAATATACTTTTTAGCTTTTTAACATTTTTGTTTTGGTTAAGACAACCAACAAGTTCATTTTATCGCGTTTAAGCAATACAACAGTGATATTTACATTTGCATTTAATCATTAAGCAGATGCTTTTATCAAAATAAATATCTATTCAATATCTATTACTATCTTTTTAATTAAAGTAAAAAAAAAATATTCACATTGCTATTGAATGACTTAGTCACTCCTGAGGGTTTGCTGAAATTCAAAAAGAGTGGACTTAAAATGAAAATTTGGTATAGTCTCTTATTTCTTTCAGCAGCTGTATAAGTACGTGTAGTAACCTGCAACTTTATGTTTCAAACAGAGATGGCGATAGGGAGGCAAACGTTTTGAGTAGCAGCTTAACATTTACCGTCATAATGCGTCATGTGACAGAAAATACTGTCACAGCCATAGATCTACTTCACAGACATCTTTTCAAATGTGAAAGTAATTGGTGATGCGTAATCCACCGTCGCACACAAGTCGTGCAGGAACGTTGTATATTTCAAGATAAATGTACTTGTGAATTGCTTGCACATTAAGATGTATCAAATCCTTCCAGCGGAAGTGATCATTTAGAATTTATGGTGCGGTCCCTGGTGCAAGGTTTCTATGCAAACTCAAGCAGCAGCAGACAGGCACCTGCGTGCGGCTGTTAGTGAAACAGACGGAACAGTGGAGCAGGGTGATGAATGGCCCGGCTCTGACTCCCAATCTGTTCTGACAGCGACTCCCGCCAGCTGTGTGTGTGAGAGACGCAGCATGTGTATGCACGTATGAAGGAGATATTAAATATAAGTGAATAATAGAGAAATTCTCACACCTGTCTTAGGTCTCGGTTAATGAGAAACCATTTGCAACTTTAGATGGCATGCGAGCGGACCACCCACAATATGTCTGCTTACCGTCTGATGTTCAGTGCACATTTAACTGGAAAAGACTTGATTGATATAATAAGCGCATGTGATTGGTTGACTTTTAAATGATGCAACTTTCATTTATAGTTTTATTGAAACTTTTTTAATGTATTAATGTGAGTCTCTATTTAACGTGAAACTTGAGAGAAATGTTACTCTTGACAGTAAAAACTGTATAATATATGCTTTAATATCTAAGATTTTGTAGACAAAAGTATATTTTTGCAAACATATTGTGTCTTTAATTGCAAAACAAAAATCTTATTTAAAATGTTTTCGAAATGGATGACGTAGACCGAACAATCATGAAGAAAAACAGCAAAGAGTAGCTCAGAATAAAACTCCTTATATTGTTTAAATCTCAGAGTGAGACTTCAAGAAGCTTATTGATAAAATGCCAAAAGTACATTTTTACACATTCAGAGTAAAGGGTGACTAGACTGAAGATGCTAAAATATAGCATAGTTCTGATATATATATACAGTATATATATTTTGTGACATAATTCCCAAATTTACATTTATGTTGAGGTGAGTTCACACTTTTGTTTTGTTTTCTTGACAAGAAAAATTAACCCATTAGTTGTGTTTTATGACAGAAAATATAAGTATAACTTATAAATTTATAACTTTGGGCAACTGGGTAAGAATAAGTAAAATCTGCCAATGAGTTAATAAAAATTTACATGAATTTAATTTCACCTTTCTTAATTACAAATTCAAGTTAGGGTTAGTTTTTATCCAATTGGCAGTTTTTTATTTGTTGCTGTTTTAAACATGAACCTACTTAATTCTTATATTTTCTTTCAAGACTAAACATCTAAGGTCATTTTCCTTTTTAAGTAAAAGTATCTTGGTTGAAGACTCTTTAGATAGTTAGTCTAAAAAAAACTGCTTTTGCGGTGTTAACTATTAATATACAATGTGAAAAAATATTAATAACAAGTGAGCCTGAACTTTTGAAGAGTATATATTGTTGTATATTACAGATGTTTTTCAGAACTTCTTTAAAAAAATAAACTGAAACTGTTGTGGTATTAGCATATTCTCTTTTAAGATTGGCATATGCGCTCGCTCTGTGTCTCATGTGTCACCCGCTTCAGGTTCTTAGATAAAGAATCCCGCCCACTTTTACAGCTGTCACTTCCAGCTCTCAGTGTGTGACACCTAGTGCTTAGTACAGATGACAGACTGCCACAGCACACAATTCATCTTCAGCATCTCCAGCCCACTGATTGTTAAAATACACTGTCCTTCTTAAAGCACCGGTACCGTATGAGAAGAAGCGGGCGGACATATTGAAAACCCCACAGTGTTTTATCCCACAAGTATGATATGCTTTTGAGTACCAAGGTTATATACATGTGACTTAAAAACAAGTATTCAGAGTTTCAAAAGTCCCATTTTGTTATTAAAAAGAATAGTTCACACAAAATGCTTTGCAGTCTTTACAAACCTGTATGACTTTCTTTCTTCTGCAGAACTAAAAGAAGTATACTGGTAACCAAACAAACAACGGAACCCCATTGACTTCCGTTACGCGAAGACAAAACCACTGAGACATTTCTCAAAATATCTTCTTTTGTGTTGCACAGAAGAAAGAATCATATAAGTTTGGACCATGGGAGTGAATTAATGAGGACATTATTTTCCATTTTTGGTTGAACTGTCCCTTTAAATGCTATCAAGTTATCAGACTCATTTTAAATGGGTTTAGAGGTTATATTCAGTCGGGACCACAATTTACAGATTAGCAAGTGATCAACCTACTAGCAACCTCATTGCAACCTTTAATGGACCCCTAGAAACCACAAACCGATGTGCTAACAACGTTTAGAAAACCTTGGCAACCGCATAGCAACCATCCCATTTTTGCATATTCCAAATGAAATGTAATAATGAATCATTTCCCCGTTAACACTTTACAATAAGGTGCTATTTGTAAACAATGAGTTAATGCATTAGCTAAAATGTGTAAATACTACTACAGAATTTATTTTAGTTCATGTTAATTTCAGCATATTAAAAAAATCTTAAAATCAAATGTTGTAACATTAACAGGGATTAATTAATAAATTCTGAAAAACTAAACTGTTCATTGTTGATAATGTTGGATAATGCATTTAACAAAAAGCATCCCATAATGTACAGTACTACCAATAACCTTATGAAAAAATTTACCATGGTGTTACTACAGTAAAAATGTAATGTTTGTGTTGGATTGATTGCTATTTGTATGATCATAGTTTTACTTCAAATATCCCGGTTAAACTATTGTTACTATAATCAAACCATAGCACATATTTGTAAGGTTGATTATTCTTTTGTTATTATTTGATTTATATTATTTAGTTTATTTCTGGCACTTATTGTCAAATATTTGTGTGTTTGTATTTATGCAGAACAAAGAGTGATGTAATTGCTGGCCTCTAAAGCAATTACATCACTATCCCCTCTCCTCGGCCCCCCTCATCACACACACTATCATAGAGGAGCCGTGAAAAGTCTTGTGAAAAACAACCGTTGGGTTCCAAAGGCGTGCTGTGGGTGTAAAGAACAGTATGATATGGTTGTTGTTGCACGTGATGTTTGTGGCTTTATCGCTACTGTCACACGCTCGTGCGTTGGATCTCGGAGAGAGCATCCTGCTTATAGCCAGACTTACTGATGTCTATCTCACTTACATCTTCCGCCTCAGCAGAAAAGCACCAGAAACGCGCATTTGCATGCGATTCATTCAAGCAAGCGCATTATTGCAATTGCAATAATGGCCTCTTAAACAGATTCCGCCTAAGCCCATGTTTAAATGTCATTACGCCTCTTATTGCAAAACCCAGTTCAACAATTTCCTTTAAGTTACCCCGTATCCCGAGTCCAGGATGAAATATTAGATTAATAAACACTGGAATCCACACAACAACAGAATAAGATGTACAGAGATGCGAGATGTAAAAGAAGACCGAATTACAAACAAGGGAGAAGGAAGCCACCCAGCCAGCATGCTGATACAAAATCTGGACGTGAGCAGATGGTCTCATCCACAAAACCAGACCGGCCGGCAGAAGAGAAGTGACTTTAACGAACATTACCAGCGACGAATACGCCAACTATGATGTAACCCCTGTTCTGTCTCTTAGATTCTCTTGCTCTCTTAAAAGAGATCAACATGAACCTCAAGGGGCTAAATACATTTTGTATGAGACGTTTTATGTGTTCCATTCATTTTCAACGGCACTGTTACGAAAACGTGGAGTTTTACTGTCTCAATATAGTTAAAAAGCCTGAATAAGTTGATTTTTATAACAAGAATCATTAGATGAACATTAACATTTGAATCCTTAAAACAATGTGCTGTTCAAACCAGGGGTTCTCAACCTTTTAGATACCAAGCCTATACTGTTCAGCAATATTCAAAGCCCCCCATCCCCCCCATCCACTCACAAATGCCAAAAATGTCTACCCAGTAAAATATTTAACAGCTTGATATTAACTGGAAAAGTGTTTATATAAAATGGACAAATAACAAGAAAAATCCAAGATGTATTTCAATGCTCGTTTTGTCAAATAAAAATAATTGTATTTATCCTGAGAACCCCTTATGGGCATCGGCATCTCTGTTGAGACTCATGCTTGGGTACAAACTAAACCCCTGGTTTACATTAATCCATAAAATTTGCATATTTAATCCAACCATTGCTTTAAACAACCCGGAATAAAAAAATCTGCTTGAGTATCTTGTATTGTGGATAATACACTGTATTATATTCTGAGGATTGACATCTCATAATACTAAATAACTCAAACCTTTGAAAGAATTATTCTTATTTAATAGCTCCAGATGGTCATAATTATATTTCGCAGTCGTAGAACAAGGTGAAGAAAGTCATAGTGATGGAAGTTTTTCTAATGTAGATGGTTTTTTGATAGTGGCCATTCATAATTGCTTTTCTCTGTAATAAGTTTTCTTTTGTTGCTGGGTGTTCTGATGTTCATGGCTTTTATTCTGTAATTATCCCGTGCGAGTTTGACTCCGGGTGACGCGGTCAAAGCTCACCAGCGTGTATCTGAACTCTATTCTCAAACGCCTGCGAGTCGCCCGATCGCACACGCTGGCGTTATTAAAATTCATGTTCCTAAATTACACTTCCGGAAAATTACACTCGGCGAGCAGCTGCAAACCCAAAGTTGTGTGAACGGGCGAGTCGTGCGTTTAAAGGAAACATTATCACTGTGAAGCTCTCAGTGAAAGATATTTTTCTTCTCTCGCTGTGCATCACACAATTCACTCTTTGCTTTGGTGAAACTGAAATAAAAATCTCACTCTCTTGCTTTAGATCGCAGCCCTTAAAATCTCTTTCAGTATTTACAGAATAAAAAATGTAATGCTTTTACAAAAATATTGAAAAAAGGTTGAAATTAGATGTTTAAAAATCCAGGACTTTGATTGTATCTATTTTCCAAAGGAAAGCAAATGGTGACCTGTCTTGTTTCTGCATCTCACACATCGATGCATTCTATTGCACTTGACAGAGTTCATTTCCAAGAGGAAACATCAAACTGTCTGCTCATCGCTGGGGATATTACACAGTCAATATTTATACGAACAGCCCGGCAGCAACGGGAACGCATCACGTTCAGAATGGTCTAATAGGGAAGCCCGGAACGAAAATGCATGATTATATCCATTACAAACATCCATTTCTATTGCATTACTCAACCCAATGTTTCCCGTCAAACACAAAACACTGCCATGGCTTTAATGATGGACAGCATTCACACTTCCAATATTTGTAGCATCACACCTTTGAAGCAAAATGCCATCGATACATCCCAAGTTTGATGGATTGTGGACATAATTTCACTCGTAACATGGTTTGCATGCTTCAGTGACCACATACAATATTCACCCGACTGACGTGAGCTATAACTTTTACTGTGTTACATTCTACAAGGGTGAGGTTGTTAATAAGAATATAGATTACTGCATGAATCTGATTTATAGTCACCTTGTTTATACATCGGCTGACCGTGTTGTGTGATGTCAGCTTCGTGTCACATTCCTGCTGTTTATGCCCCTCTTTTTGCCATTTAGGCAAATTATTATTGATTTGGGATATGCGGTTCATCTCATTAAAAACGCGGCAAATACAGTTCAGCTCTCTGCCTTTGTTCTAGTAATGGCTCTCCATAACAGATAACAGGTTATAAATCAGTGTTTCGTTGTTTTCTGTTGGTTGGGAGACCAAACGTTTGGATCAAATTTTAATGCAATTTTAAAGTCCAGATTTTTATAGTGCTGGCTTTTGCAAATCACATTGAACAGTCTGGTGTACGGTTTGTGTTGCCAAAATTAATACGGGATGGAATCTCTCTGACTTCTGTTGAGAGAAACATTGTTCACTCAAAAAGATTTTGTAAAAACTTTAATATTTCATATTTTTATACCATTTAGCTGAAACAGTAATGGAAAAGCAATGTATTTGTGAAAACTTTAGCGTGATTAAAAATAAACAAAAATCAGCTATTGATGAGGAACATGGAAAATAACTGTTCAAAACTGTCTCCAATTCTATTAATATTGTATACATTTACATGAATTATAATCTATAATATCCTGTAATGATAAATCTAAGTATATCTCAAAACCCAAATTTAAATGAAAAAAAATTAGCGTTTGATAATGTACATGAAAAATGTATGTTTAAAATGTCCTCCTGTATGTATATCATATATGTTTAAATGATTTTATTAATTATGTAATTTATAATATGCTGTAATGCAAAAACAAAGTATTGTCAAAACATTTCATGATTAAAAATAAACAAAAATCAGCTATTGATGAGTTACATGAACCTTACTGCTATTTAAATTATATATATTTAAATTATATAAGTTATAATGTCCTTTGATGCAAAAACTGAGAATTTTTCAAAACTTTTTGTTTTAACTTATAATATAATACATTTACAGAGTAATCGAGTAGGGTTGATGCAGTTTCTTTTGCTGATATTGGTGTTATGAATGGCATATATTAAGGTATGTGAAATAGAGTTATGATTAAGGGCACACAGGGCTTTACATGATGGGAGGGCGGTTTACTTGACCCACTCTGCTAATGTTGGTTGAGGGACTTCCTGAGCCATATACCCCCCATTCCAATAACTTCAGTCTGCTGCATCTGAACTATTAATTACTGTCAATGTTTTTATCATTTAGTGATATTTTTGGTCCCCCTAATGCACTAAACGTACCGTCATGTTAGTAGTCATTTTTCATATTAATTTTGTTGCTTGGTAACAAAAATTGACTAAAAGCTCCAAGATCTCACACAATATTCTAGGTTATACTTTTATTACAAAATACAATTTTGCGAATAATAATATAATAAAATATTTAAAAATATATTGGATATTATTATATTCATTATATAATAATAAAATATACTGTATGCAAAACAGTTCATTTGTCAATACTATACAAAAGTAACAAATAAATCATGTCTGGACACAATTTTATATTATTAATTAATTAAATTGATTTAAAACTTTGAAAAAATACCCATACGACCCATATGTGTTTTTTCTGTATTGCACAAGTATCCGAGTAGTTTGGAAAAGGAGAATGTCATCATAAAAATTCACCTTATTGCATCCGGACTTATGAACCATCAAAAAAATGCAGACGGAAAGTGATGAGAAGGTTTGTTGTGCATCAGCGACACAGAGTTTTTTTAGATAGTTTTATTGTTGTTAATATGATAATCTGTCACAACACTGATCCCATCTAGATCCCAAGTTCTGAAATTCTGATGTGATGTAAGCTAATGCTTTTTTCTGCTGACAAACCGCAAGTGTGGAAAAAAATCCCAGTCAAACTGGATCATGGATTATTGGATCAATGTGGACAGAAGCTCCAGAAAACATTCTCATTTTTTACTTTGATGTAGATGACTCACCTCTATAGTTAGGATTTAGACTTTGAGCTTCATGATAAAGTAAGTACACACAGCACCAAGACTAGAAGGCCAAAGAATGAGTGAATGTAAAAAAAAGGGTATGTGTACAATCTGGGGAAACAGTTTTCTTTGGTGTGCAAAGAAAACATGCTGTATTGTCAAAGAATGAGATCTGCTTCTTAGTCATGTTCCCTAAAGGAATAATTTATTACACCTTCTAACAAATGAACCATCATAAGTATTCTTGTGTGAACATTTATGGCTGGTAAGTTTTCTGTTTGGGCAAAAAGTTTCATTTTAGACCCTGTCGATACAAATTTTCCAAAACATTTTTCAAAGATGGCCAACTCAGCTTTTCATATCCTTCCCATCTCGGATTTTAGTTCCTGACAACCTGGCTTTCATGAATCCTGCAAAACCCCAAACGTCGTAAACTGGCATAAACAACGCCTCGTAAAAATGCATGCACAGCTCTGGATTCCTTGAAACATCAGATCCCATCAAAACCCAAAGTCTGCAGAATAAACATGACCCGTCTTTCTCTTTAACAGCGGATGAAAGATGGCAGGTGTCTGTATTTTTTAATCTCGCGACGTGCCATTTGTATTCCGTGTGTCAACCCCCCTAGAAAAGTAAAAATGGACCTCTTTGGGAATTACGGCTTCTTTATTGTTCTGTTATTTGGTCTTTCTCAAAAACAAATGAACTCCGTCATGGTGGAGACCTATATTCGCAAGCAGCGGATGTCGTTCTCTTCGGTGGCTCCTTTCGTCATATGCAGACGTGTGGGGTTTTCAATACAAGTATCCGTTCTTCAGTTGTCCAGCAGAGGTCTGAATCTTTAGCTGTGTAGCCACCGCGATGTCCTTCGGGACCACCTTACTGCGGCGCTGAATAGATTTAGTCGGGAAGGGTGTAATTTGTCCGCAGCTATAATACGGAGTGGCCCACTCTGCAAGCGGTGGGCCGTAATATAGCTGGCTGTAATGTAGAGAAACAGTCACCCTCTGGGGTTCAATAACTGCTGATTACTAGTGCCTCCACTTCAAAACCATCAACATCAGCCCGGCAGCCAGCAGCATTAGAACTCCAGCACCAATGCCTCTGCTCTGCTGTTGACTGGAGTTTCTGTTTGCCCTGAGCGTGTTGAGAAAATACTCGAGCTCATAGAAAAGATTATATTAGGGGATTGTTCTGGTCAGGTCTCCTTTGTCTTTATTTAAAGGGGAATGCAAGCTGAGCGGTGGAGTTATTAGCAATAGGTTTGAAACTTTAGGAAACCAGTTAGGTTAGTATGCACGGATTAGTTTGCACATACAATTATTTTTTTATTTGGATTATGAAAGAGCTTATGACAGAAAACTTTGTTTAATGAATAATGCACAATAATACCTTTAATGTGCATTAGAAACATCAAGTTTGTTTTGACTTCAAACATAGGACCCTTGAGTAAAACCATTGAGTCAAACCATTGAGTAAAGTGAGACTGGGAGGCCAAAAAAGTTGAATCTTGTTTGTATAACTGCTGCAACATGATGTGAATATTTGATATTTGTATATGCCCCGATAATTGCTTTTCATACACCTAATTGATTATTTTTTAGGCTTCATAAAAAGGTGAATGTCTTCATTTAACCATGTTATCTATCTAATTTATGTCTCTTTCTTTTCAACAGTGTGCCCCGGGACAGATAACAAGCTCAGCACGCTGTCCGATGTGGACCAGCAGTACAGAACCCTTCGTAAGTTCTATGAGAACTGTGAGGTGGTCATGGGGAATCTGGAGATCACCAGTATCGAACGCAACCGCAACCTGTCTTTCCTCAAGGTGAGAATCCACACCTAAACCAGACAAGCCTATAGAAAACAGATGAACAGTTGGATACACTCTCTGTTTAGAGAGAAAGACAGACATATAGATTATCTATTTAGACAGACAGATGCATGCTCTATATTAGTCAGACAAACAGACAGATACATGCTCTTTTTAGACAGACATAGAGACAAATAGATTCTCTAGAAAGTGTCTCTGTTTTAGACAGACAGACAGGCAAACACACCCAACATTTTAGACGGACAGATATATTCTCTTGACCAGTGGTCACCTGGTAGACCGCATGAACTCCGTAAGGTTGCCCGCCAAACACAGGGCGCAACAATAATGCTCAGGACATTTGACGAATCTATACCAATCAGCCAAGTGCTACGTCGTCATGAAATGTAATTATTAGCACGTGCTTAAGCTTTACTATATTGAAGTGCACAGATATGTGAAAGAAAACTGAATTTGGTCCTGTGAGCCTAAAAATAGGGCAAGAACTTATTAATCAACAAGTAGCCCTCTAGATGATTTTATATACAGTATTCAGGTAGCCCTCATTTACAAAATGTAGACCTCTGCTATAGACTGTTTCTCTATATTAGAGAGACAGACAGACAAACAAACAAACAGATAAACGCTTATTTAGGCAGACAGACAGTCAGGCAGGCAGGCAGACAGACAGACATACAAACAAACAGATACAGACTCTATTTAGACAGAGAGCCATATTGTCTAAATAGATTCTATATATTAGTCAGACAGACAGACAAATAGATTCACAAGAGATAAACAGACAGACAGACAAATACATGCTCTATTAAGAAAGACAGACAGATTGTCAAAAAATATTCTCTATAGTTCCCTGTAAACTGTCACCTGTTCCGTATACGGGACACATATATTTTCATCAATATTTTGCATGTCATTTCTAGCCGAATCATGACAAAGTATATATCATTGGAATGGTCTAAGACTCTAGAATACAGATTCATTTATTAAGGGAGACTAATTGATTCTTTTTTATTGAGATTGTGCTTAGATTTTTGCTATCCTTTTGCGACACATATTTTTTAAATGTATTTTTTTTATCAAAGACAAACATAATGTTTTTGTATTTATTTTTTTACAATAAACTTAACAACATACCATTCATTTCTTTTTGTGTTTGTGATTTTTTTCAATAATCAGCTACTTTTCTTTTTTAAAACGAGACCTGTATTCCAAGTCTGTATTCCAAAGAATTCATGAGTTATCGCCATTTTAGTTCCAACATACGTTTTCATGTGTAGGCTTAAAAAGGGCTCCAACAGGTAACAGGTTTAAACAGGCAGACAGACAGACAAATAGATTCACAACAGATAAACAGACAGACAGACAGATACTGTATATTCTCTAGACATGCTTGCTCTATTCAGGCAGGCAGATACACACACGCATGCACGTAAACACACACACACACACACAGACAGACGGACAGACTGACTGACAGATTCTTTAGATGGATTTTCTATGTTGGACAGACAGACAGATTCTCAATTTAGACGGATAGATTTGACAAATTCAACTTTTGGTTATGTTCAGTACAATTTAAATTTAGCTTTAACCTGGTGCAGCTTTTAATAAAATATAAATATCAAAACAAAATATAATGCATTACTACCTCACATACTACACAGAAGACTCCATACATAAAAGAAGACTATGTAAATATATAAATAACCGAAGACTATTTGCTCTCAGGATGAACAGTGACATGACATTAGAGAGCAAAGCCGTTCTGTATTTGCGGATTTCAAAGGCGGATGGGGCTTTTAGCAGTCTTTTGTACCGTACCTGCAATTACTGCTAACACTGATGGCTAAATAGCTCTTTTAAATTTGCATTAATGGATGTTACGCTTCGCTCTGGTTTCAAAGTTTACCGCAGTTTGGTTATAGCTGCAGAAATAGAGGGAAAAGCTTCCACACACCTGGTCTGCATGGTGAAATGGCATTATTTATTCACAGAGAACTTTGCTTATGAGTTTCCAAATGTCGTGTTTTGGTCAGGAAAGCTATTGTGTACGTGTACCATAATGGTCCTGATGTGTCAGGGTAAAAACATGGTAACTGCTTATTTAGTAAAGTAAATGTAGCGGCAAAACTGTCATTTCCATTCGAATTCCATTGTGTTTGTTTCGTCCGTATGCAGGGGCGGACTGACCAGTAGGACATTCTGTCAAGGTCCAGAATGGCCGTCCCACCGGCGGACTTGCAGACTTATTATAAACGCAAAGGTATTAGCGAGTCGGACACGTAGGCTTAGCATGTGACGAAGGGCTAGTCAACCGGCGGACCGTCAATCATCTTTACCTGGCCCACCTTAACTTTTCAAATAAGTGGAGAGAAAAATGTGCTTTAAATGCACGCCCTCCCATCTTTATGAGGCAATCGGTTTATGCATTTTGTGCCCTTGAAAGAAGCCTAGCTGTAAGAAGGGTACACCACCTGAATGGTTGTCTCAGATAAGGGGAAAACGGTGTTGTTTTCATTACTGCATTCATTGTGTATAACAGCTATATTTATGAGAAACAGCTGTTCGTGTCCCCACAGAACTCGCAGTATACAAAGGATCTGCCCTATAGGCCTAGTGTGTGGGGCACATAAATGCGATTGGAATTCAACCGAAGATGTGAGAATTGCGTTAAGTTTCTTGCACAGATCAATTGACTGCCTTTATATGACGCTAATTTAACGTCACAAGGGGGCGGGACAGGGATTACTTTTTTGTTGAATTTTTTACTGTTATTGATTTAACTTTAATTGATTCAACAACGTATCTTCATAAATATCTTCTTGAAAATACAATGCCACCCACATCTTTGATGTACTGGAGGACTGTGGGTAAGTAAATAAGTAGCAGTTTTTGTGTAAGGTAACAAATTAAGGAATAAAAAAATACTATTAAAATGACAATGTCCCTTTTAATATAAAATTGTGAAAAGGCACAAATACTGGATCCAATATTTGTGTGCATGTTTAAATATAGGCCCTATAAGTGACAGCAACAAAAACAGTATAAAAGGAACAAAACCCAAAAAATAACAGAAATATCTATTTACAGAAGGAATGAGGATATGGTAGAAATCTGGCCCGCATCCTGTTTATACTTTTGGAATCTGGTCCTCAAAGAAAAGTAGTTGAAGACCCCTGATGTAACGCAATGCGTACGTTACATACAATCATCAGCCCCACAACCCCCGTCGACACTCTGCACCCGTCCCCCCCCCGACAAAATTTGTGAAGGGCCTATGTGGGCCGAAAAATCCAGGGCCGAATTTGCTTCCCAGTCCCCCCATGTCCGTATGCAATACATTTGCCCATGACTGATCTCAGTTCAACGTTTTGGCTGAACCTGTTTCAGAGGTCTGATATTTCCCCATCAATCTAAGCAGCATACGTGGAGCGGCATTTGAATCGGGATGCGGAGTCTCTTTGGCCTGTCAAGCACACCCGCTGTCAGGTTATATCCTGGTCATGGCCCGAGCGCTCCCGCGTCAGCTAATGATGTTACGGGATTTGATTGACTCTTCATTAAAGTCTGATCAATCAAGCTGTTGGCGTCCTCCATGGCCGCCTTGCAGGAATACCAGAGCGCTTTAATGTTAGAGCTGCCGGCTCGAGTTAACATCAGGATGTGACACAGACGATCGGCTCATTGCATTTGCCGCTCTGTCACTGCGGTACTTATATACACCGTTCTGTACATGGCGGTCGCGAGAGATGCGCAGGGCGGTAGAACATCTCTCAGGACATTTTCTCTCCCTTCCATGTCCTTTTCACATTTCAATCTTCAAGTTGAAAACACTTCTGACCTCTCTACCTCTCCCTCTCCACCCAGCGGAGACCCTTAGGCGAGAAAACACTTTTAGGAGGTAGTGTTTAAGAGCGAGACCTGGTGTGACCCTCTGTGTATCTGAGACTGGCTGTGGCTCTCGCTCTCATGAATTTTTGATGGAGAAGAATATCAGTCCGTTTACGTTCGACAAACAGAGTTATATGCTGCATTGCAATTCTTGGACGTCTTACGGATGACTGTCAGGGACCAACAATTTTGTCTGTGGTTTCAATACTGCGGTTTGAGGAAAGACACTGACTGAATGTTATTTTATTTATTTTTTGTTTAAAAAAATTGGAGTAGTTTTAGTCATTTTCCTTTTCTGCGGTTGATTTAAATATGAAATATTAATTCAAATACATTCGGTTCAGATATTAAAGTAGTCACAAATTATAAAGAAAATTGCATGTTAAAACTTGTATAATTTAGTTGTTTGCATATTTGTACAGCTGCAGGTTTACCGCCATGCATGCAATGCATTATCTACGATAACTCAGACACGCAAGACACAACGCAGCAGCAAGCTCACAACCACCAACCCACAGAATCAATACAGACAGAAAATGACACAGATTGGAGAAGTAGGCTGTTCGGACTGTGCAGACAGACACTGCACACAAACAAACCGATCTCTGTTATAAAACTCTCCCCGTCTGCAACTTTCTCACTAGTTGCTCTTTCGCTGGAAGCCTACAACTCAAGAAACTTCCCAAAAACACTCCATAAGAAAAGGGTAGAGAAGAAAACCCACAGGCTTTAGTGATGGAGACCTAGACTCCAAAGAAGAGACAAATAAATATTGCTAAACATCTGAGGGAAAAAAACGAAATCTCTATACACATGAACGTGAATCATTTCCTTTGAAATGTTTATGTTATGTATATGCCTAAATCTGGTATTCACGTACAGTAAAGCAGTGGTCGCCAAATTGACGTTACAGAGAGGGCGACGAGGTAACTCTCAAAATGAGTTCATGTGCTTCTCCCGGGTAAAAAACAATGTGTGCATCCTCTAACAGCACAATTCTAGTGTCAATGTAAAATAAATAGGCCAATCATATTAGTCAATCAAATGTGTCTTTGTGGTCAAGCATTTATAAACAACTGGATTCCTTATACATTCACTGCCACACCTGCATGCAACTTGCAATGGTGATGTTTGACTTTTGATGAAATGAAAGATATTTAAACGTTGCGCAGCTTTCTCAAAATGCACCATCGAAATGAAAGGTTTTCAAAATTGAGATGAGGGTTTTTGCACTTTGAAAATTCAGTATTTTGACTGGCGCTGTATGAGATTACTTTATGACTATGCAACTTTGTGAAAGTGGGCGTTCTACATTTATTAGCGTGAAATGCAAATAAAGACACATTGAATATGTAAGATCTCTCGCCAATTCCATGAATTGCATCTTAATTTACAGTATGTGAAATTCACATAAATTCACATACACATAATCTACACACTATAAAACTAAAATCTGATTATTTAATTTACATTTAGATTGAGGCATTTAGCAGACGCTTTCATCCAAAATGACTTCCATAGCTTTATCCTATACATTTTACATAGATATTT
Source organism: Triplophysa tibetana (assembly GCA_008369825.1). Classification (NCBI taxonomy): domain Eukaryota; kingdom Metazoa; phylum Chordata; class Actinopteri; order Cypriniformes; family Nemacheilidae; genus Triplophysa; species Triplophysa tibetana. The sequence goes on along the minus strand of CM017896.1, from coordinate 28,869,264 downwards.
GCAATCCCCTGGGATCGAACCCACAACGTTGCGTTGTTAACGCAACGTTACCACTGAGCTACAGGAAAGCTCAGTGGTTTGATGTCCAAACGGTGTAATGGTAACAGTGTTTAAGAAATAAAATGTTAATGTAAACAGTGGAATAAAATGCAATGTTCATAATAAGTAAGTATCTTCATCAAATTTTTGAATATTAAATACATTGTAAAGTAATCGGGTGCAGTATACTATATACATTGTGTTACGTTACGATTCATTGCATTGCGTTGCGTTTTAGCATCAACTGATATGTGACACTGGACAACAAAACCAGTCTTATAAGTCAATTTTTCGCAATTTACACTTTTGTATTATTTGAAAGCTGAAAAATTAAGCTTTCTATTGATGTATGGGTTGTTATGATATGATAGTATTTGGCGGAAAAATAACCATTTCAAACTCTGGAATCTGAGGATGGAAAATAATCAAAATATTGAGAAAATTTCCTCTGAAGTTGTTAATAAGACGCACTGTCACTGGCCATCCACTCACAAAATATCCTAATGATTTGGGCATAAAAGAAAAATAGATAATTTTGACCCATACAATGTATTTTTGGCTTTAACTAAGCCAAATGTTAATGTTACCCTGCTACTTAAGACTGGTTTTGTGATCCAGGGTCACATCTGTCCACAAAACAGATAATGTACTGGCAGAAAATAAAAATTAATTGTTAATTTTTTTTAATTAAACCTTTTTAAGAATTTAAAAGAAACTTAAAATCCATGCAAAAACAACATTGTTTTCAGTGATTTGTTTGCGTCTAGTGTTTCCTCTAAGCGAGGAAATATCCATCCCATCCATTTGCTTCTGTGTCCCATGCAATCCACTGCTTTCCCTTTTAATTAGTATATAATCAGAAACTGGGCCTGTCATTAATCAAAACCACCCAAATGAGAGGGGATTGTCCAAAACGCTAGCCTCATTACAGCTTTCTGTGTGTGTGATCTAATATTTCAAGGATGAATTACTGTGAAAACCCAAACACCAGAAAGCCAGTTATTTTTGTTTGGCTAAAAGATCAGCAGTCAAACCTGTTCATTTCAAATGAATAAGAACAAAACCCTATCTATCATGTTCACTAAATGGTTGCAATGTCAAAAGAAATACTACAATTTAAAGATCATTACTTTCAGAATAATTGATTTTTTATCTCATAAATATATGTTTAAAAGACGCGAACATGTTTCTCTTGGCCCAATGGAACATGAAATTATAAAGGGATGTTTCAGGACATACTGCAAAAACATAAGGGTCAAATGTACAACGTGCATTAATCTGAACAAATTTAGGGCATTCATTTTTTTTACAGCTGTTTCACCAGTATTCAGAATTTTGTTCTGCATTGCGTTGTGTTTTTGGGTTCATAATGTCCATTTGTCATTGTTTTTCTCTTTTTTTACTTTGCATGTGTCTTATCCTACCTGATATCACGGGAATTTCGTTACTATTTTACAAGGTGGCTTATTTGTATGAATTCGCACGTTGGGAATCATTCAAAATCACATCGTAAAATTGGTACGTCTTTGCCGTGAGATTGTTTTGGTTACATCACTGAGTCACATTTTTCCTATTTTTAAAAGGCACGGTTTGTCTGAAAAGTTTTGCACATTACTGTAGGGTATATAACTAAGCATAGTGCGCTTACTGTGTACTTCATACTGTTTCTATGGAGTATATTCTATGCTTTAGAGAACATTTAGGATGCAACATTGTTGTCACATGACCATACAATACATATGACATTATAAAGATAATAAAATCAAATTTACTGGCTGTCCACAGATTGCAGTATACCACATATGCCATATTGTATAAGTATGGTGCTAGATCATCATATACCATACACAGTAGTTGTTATACTCATGCCTTTCTCTTTGCATCACTGATGTACTCGGCACATTTCGAGGGAGTGCTTGTTATTTTCTCCCACTTTCACAGCGCTGTATGGACATGTCCTTTCCCAAGAGGTAAATGAACCAGGCTGTAATTTTACTGGAGTTGATGCTACTTGACTCCTGCACCTCTCATTTACAGATGTAGATTCTCACTACCTCCTAGCTAACACTTCACCCTCTAAAATCACTTCAGCCTGACATAATGTGCCCAGCGAGAAAGAACACGGTTCAAGAGGGCTTATGGGCGAAAATGGTAATTGTGTCGGTGAGCTAATAGCAGCGTCTCATTATGCCACTGCCCTGTCGCTGTACGACTGTCAGAGAGGAGCGCTTCAAAGCCGCCATCGGCTCTCTAACGTTCAATTAATTACGGTGTTTTTATACAAAATTAACATGTTGTTAGATGGCTAGATTCCTCCCGTCACCTCCCACACATTATAGCTCAATATGTATAATAGTATTTACTAATTACACATTTTAGCTGGCTTTATGCTCAAAATGGCGTGAAATAATAGTCATTTTCTGTGGTCATGTGTTAAGTAACTTTCTTGTCATAACTTTTAACTCAGGTTTAGAAGTTTTATAAACATGAGGAGATCATTGCCATGGCGATATATTACTTACACTAAAAGGTCAATTGCTTTTTTCAGGCGATTTTTAAGCATCCCACATGAAAATACTGTAATAAAATGTATAGATACTATATATATTTAAAGCCACACACTCGCATATTAAAGTGCGAGACAGTATTTACAGGATATCAAATCAATAAAGTTATTACTCTAAAATGATGTGAATATTATTTTTTAAATATACTACCGTCTGTATAGTACATACTAAAGTATAGTCGTTTTTTCATATGGGATTAAACAATGTATCTGTTATTATTTTCATTATGAGTTATTTTATTTTTGATTATTATCTTATATTAATTTTTTAGTTCAAAATTGTCATGACCCTCAAAACTTAATCTGTTTCATCAAAAGTCTTTTGGTCATCAGGCAATTTTGTGCAAAAGTTTTAAAATTAACTCATTAGTTCATCAATCAGTCTACCGAAGCTCTCGCAAATATACACATTTTGGACAAAGAAAGTACCTGTTGGCCTTCAGAAAGCGACTTATTCGCCCATTTAGTTTCAAGTCCCATTGCAATGCCTTGGAACGCTCAGCATTATTAAATATGTCGACGTTATTTCAACTGAAAAACGCAAAGAGCACGAGACATATCGAATGAACCCGCCCCTTTTTAAAATAACCAATAGCATTTCGTTTACGGCACAGTCTGCCTGCAAAGCTGCATTTATCAGCATAATATCCACAGTGGTGTAAAAGCCTTTAGAAAAGAATAGGACGATCAGTGTTACCAGTGATGAGTCATTTGAAGCTTGTTATTTACGTTGGAGAGTAACACTGGCGTTTGTCCTCTCCTTTACTCATCAAGGCTGCGATGTTCGATCTCTTCAATAGAGCCTTCACATACAACATTATTTGTAGACTAACTTCCCTTTACTAATAGTAAACGGGGCGGGACTCTACCAATTCTAAAGCGGATTTGATTGGAAGAGAACTTTGACGGGTGGCTGAAGTGTAGCGTGATTTGGAAAACAAATTTGGAAATTTGTCATTATATTGGGGCATATCATTTTATTGATGTCCTTAAGGCTTACTTTTTTTAATAAAGGGAAAAAAACGTTCATTTTGATTTGAATGGGGCTTTAACCACCGCTGGAAGTCATTCAGTGTTGAGGTCTCTGAGGTGAAATGAATTTCTCACAGACCCAATTACAGACCCCAAAAATGATTACTGCTACAAGAAAATGTCTGGCAAAAAACTGTCTGTAATAAAATGCATGGCATTAAAAGGAACAGTTCGATTGCGTGTATTAATCTGTCACATTAGACAATATTGAGCGTGACAGAAATGAAGCCAAAGGGCAATTAGTGTACGAAATCAATTACACAATATCTTTTTCTGAAAAGCTTTTTGCCTGGACATTGATTGTAGCATACAGCGGATATAATAAAACAATTTAGGTAGAAGATTCAATTTTCATGAATCACATTTAATATATTTCATAGAACGTATTTAGACTTGATTTTCAACTGCTATTCTTTTCTCCAAAGGGTAAGCGATTGTTGTTTCTAAAGATAATCACAAAGATCATAATTGCCTTTCAAATAAACATAATAGTTGTTATCGAGATGCCAAGCACCACAGGAAGTCCCATTTTATTTTTATTCATAATTTTTCTGACGTTGGAAAATCAAACGTATAATATATAACTTATAACATGCATTTTTATTCCTAATTTATCCCTCCCAATTGTTTTCCATTATGGACTTTTAATATTTGCCATCGAAATGTAGTTTCAGGGCAAATATGTGCAGTGTCATGGTGCGTGGCAAACGGAGTGGAACAAACAGATTGCGTTTAACAATAGCGATGACATTTATATTGTGTTTCTCTTCGGGTTGAAAACATAACAGGCCGTGCTGGCTCGCCGCAGCCTGTCATCCAAAAATGGATGATGAGGACCCTGAAAGTCTCCTCGCTTCTCGCCGTGCTGTTGACTACGGCCCTCGTTCGCTGTCATATGTTTCTGTGAAAATGATTTCCTGACACTTCCGCACGTAACTGGAGATGCTCTGTTCATTCATTTAAAATATTCTCGTGTTTGCTCTGTTATGTTTGTCAACGCAGTAAAGATGTCAGCAGGCTTATGGAATGGCAACGTTTATGAGGTATGACACTGCAGAGAAAGATGTTAACTATTTGCTGTCATCCTGAACATTTCTTTAATGAAAATAAAGTTTGTAATGCCCATCGTTGATATCTCAGTTTTCTACATGAGATGAAGTGTTTTGAGATCATTTAAAGTGATGGAAAATACATATTCAGTTATTCATTGTTCATGTGTGTGTCTTTTATAGATCACTGCATGAACATTTACTACTCTTTGGATTGTTCTACTTCGATGGGAAGTAAATGAAAGTGGTTCTGACTGTATTGTGTGAATGGAACAGTGAGTTACTGAAAGCATAGGACATACTGTGGCCATCCCAGCTCATGTTCAGATCCCTCAAAGGCTGGAGAATTTCACAATTTTCGCACCAGACGGGACATGATGTCTGGTAGTCTTTGTTTTGTTTTGTTTTTAAGTAGAAACCAGGTTTCAGTGACTGTATAAAGCTTGAATCTTAAGACAGAAATATCATTAGTACTGCAGTTTATAGTATATATTTATGTTTAAAAAACTTTTAAAGTAACAGTTCACCCAAAAATGAAACATTCTGTCGTCAATTCTGTCTTCAAGTTGTTCCAAATCTGCATACATTTCATGATCACAGAGAAAGATATTTGTAAGAATGCTTGTAACCAAACAGTTGTTGGCCACCATGACTACCATAGTAGGAATATTCCTTTCTGCATTTCTTTGTTCTGTTAATAAGATATTTTAAAGAATGTAGGAAAGCAAAAAGGTGTGGAGCACTTTTGACTACAATTGTCATTTTTCTTACTATGGTAGTCAATGGTGGCCAAGAATTGATTGGATTCAAGCATTCCTACAAATATCTTTCTGTGTGTTCATCGGAACAAAGAAATGTACACAGATTTTGAACATCTTGAAGTGTTTTAATTCCCGGAATTGTATTTCATATTTGTATCTTTAATGCATAACATATTTTGCTTTATTTGTCATCAATCACACAAAATATACATGAGAGATGAACAAGGTTCAATAAAAGGAAGGAAGGAGGCAGGAACCGGCGAACATTTAAATAATTTAAATAAAAAATAATACGGAAGTAAAAAGGCCGGCAGGCACCTCACGTCGACTGCGAGACAAGAACATAAATACAAACGTACACATATGTTCGGGCCGGTCCTCTCTCGTCAGCAGTCCCGTCGCTCATCTACTTATGCTCCCGATTTCCTCCATGAGATATGCGGGACCGCCTCACGGCTCCCGTCCTGCCTTCCTCACCACAGAGATAAAAAAATATTGTTTTAAATATTTAAAATATCAACTAATAATGAGAGCACTTAAGTCAAAGCACTATATTGATTTCCATCAAATCATTTTAGTCAACGTTACCAAAGAAGAACATTTTTAAATATTTATTTTTTGATAAATGACGTAATGTTAAATATATAATTTTTAGCATTACATTTCTTGGGTCACTAGTTACTATATAAAAAGAAAATATTAAAGTTTTAAGCATTTTGTTTTTTAACAAGGTATTGTTGATATAAAGAATGAATGAACATATTTGGATATATTAAAAACGTTTGTAAAAAGGTGCTTGTGTACATTAGCATGCCTTTAAAAGTGCAAAACTTATACCGGGATATAAACCGGTTTAAGCCTCATTTAGATATAAATTGTTGATTGTTTACTTCTTATATCAATTATAAATCGCGAAGCAGAACAGCGATCGTCAAAAAAAGGATTCATAAATGCATTATGGCCTATTTAAATAAGCGTGTGTTCTCAAGAAGTCTATTAAAAAATCTAAAGCAGGAATTTTTTTATTTATCGTTAGCTATAAGGCAATGGTTCAGTGAATTCTCTAATACCAAAAAGGGCAGGAAAACAAATTAGTGTCAAAGTAAACAGTGTTATTTGAGATGGTTGCGAAAAGCAAAGTAATCCTTTAATTAAATAAGGTAAATTAGAACTGAATTAGAAATTCTGGCCGTGGCCTGAGGGCCTGTCGTAGATTTTAGGGGTTGTTGGTTTGTTGCTTGGTAACGGTAACTGATGCCGACATTAATAGCGGATGCTAATTCATTATTTAATAATAACTCAATATCAGTGAATCAATATCTTGTGTGTGAAATGCAGTTGGCAGTCCTGTCATTCACTAATATGCCGTTCTCACCAAACTCACCAAAATGCAGATCGTAATGTGAGTCATTATTGGGAACCCAAACGTGTCAAATAAATGGATGGATAAACTTGAGGTCAGATATGGTTTTACAAATGTGACTCTAGCAGTTCAGCTGACTGACAGGTGACAGCTGTCAGGTGTTTCTGTCTCTTTGTGCTCGGTCATCTCTTCAGATGGATCTTAATGACAAACATCAGCGATGCACGATCACTTCAGTACAGTTCTATCACATTCACAGCTTTATCACGAAACAAACTCATCCTCCGCTGCTAATGACACACTGTACCAAACGGTGATTGGATGTCAACGTGATTGATGTGGGTGTGGAGTGGGAGGATCCACAAGTCTCCTGTTTCATTATCTTTTCAAATCATATTAAAGCTGTTTGATGAGTCGACTAATAAATTATGAAGTTTTGCTAAAAGTCTAATAAGAAGGGAAACTATAAGCGCAGCGATAGGAAGGTGCAAGACGAAGGAGAGGGTCTCTACTCCGAAAAGGAACATAAGTATACCTATTAACTGCCAATATATTAAATAATTTCATATATACTTGAAAATATAAGTATTATTGAAAATAATAGACATTAATGTTTCTAATGTGAAACTGTTCAGGCATTACAGTTGACATGAAACAGAAGTTGTGATGGTGTTTCCTTCCAAAGCGTGATATGCATTATATATCTAAAGGTAATGGCTTCTGGATTAAAAAGATGCGGGGAATTCCAACTTTTGGGATTTGATTTTAAACAATTCTTTTATGTTTATGTTTCTAATTATGTTAATCTGCGTTGTCCTCAGTGTGAATAGGATGCACACACATTTCTTTGTTTCTCCGCAGTCTATCAGAGAGGTGACGGGTTACGTGTTGGTGGCGCTGAACCAGTTTGACTATCTTCCCCTGGAGAACCTGCGCATCATCCGCGGAACCAAACTCTACGAGGGACGTTACGCGCTGGCCATCTTCCTCAACTACAGGCGAGACGGACACTTCGGCCTTAGACAGCTCGGCCTCAAAAACTTGACGGGTATATTTCATTAGACAGTGTGCATGTTTTGGTTTTAAAATGATGTGGTAAAATTTTAGGAAAAATATAAATAGATAAACGGTAAAAGGGAAAATTGTACCTTGTTGTCACTTGAAGGTCATTGGAATGCTTTGAGAGAATTGACATAGCAATCGCTCTATGTGTGTAAACACACGTCTGGTAAGATTGCGGCTAATAAAGTCCCTCATGCCGTGCGTTATGCTAATCGTGTAGATCCGAAAACATCTCTAATAAATGAGCTTCTCTTCATTATGTGACTGTAATTCTTGTTTTCTTATCAGCTGATTACATCCGACGTGTCTTACAGGCGGCATATGGCCGGCTTCTTTTTTTCTACCTCGCTAAGTCGCCTCACAGTGACACTTTCATTAAGCTCCATAATATGAAAACCCGTCTTAGAACAATATGTCCAAATCCCTGCTGGGATGTATAAAAGATATGGAGGGAAGCGAAAACAGATAAAGGAGTAAAAAATACCAGGAAGTCTGCGGTGCCTCAGAGGAAAACAGCCAGAGGCGTGTTAATGGCTGGCGATGACTCATGGAGGCCCAGAGGAGTCCGGCACGTGGTACGGGGGACAGCAGGTGATGAACAGGAAGTTGAGACAGCCACCAGCAGGCATCTCGCATAACCAAGTTAGATGAATCATAAAATAAGTTTTGCCACTTCAATGGTTGATTGAATTGAAACAAAGGATTGCGTTTCCTAGTATTAGAAGTGCTTCTAGGTTCTTGATTGCGGTCTGTGCACATGTGGTTACTTACAGTGCTTTTTACGACCAAATTTACTGAATTAACATCCATTTGTTAAACATAAAGTGTCAATCTATTTGTCATCACACTTTAAAAATGTGACTGCTACACACATTAAGATACGTATTCAAAGTCACCTGCAATTGCATGTTTCAAATAAAGGTGGCGATAGAGAGGTGATGTGATGAGGATGTTAATTGCAACCAACGGCTCACTCCACCCCTTCATTTAGAAGAATTACGGGGGCTGACACGGGAGTAAGACGTTTTTTTTGCGCTTCTTTGCTGAAAGAAATAATGTATTTTCGAAACACACTCTGTAGAGCAGTTTGTCCGTTTAGGGCTACTGTAGAAACAACATGGTGTATTCAATGCAAGGGGACCCGCGGTGTAATGATGCTTTCTTCAATTGCGATGGTGCTGCAAGCGGCATCTTTTGAGCGGGTGCGAGGTTACAGGGGTGCTCAGTGGTTTTAGAGTACGCACACCAATTTCACTGTCACGAGAAAGATTATTTAAGTGTGGCAAAAGAAATATGAGGACAAAACAACAGAAGTAAGAGACCATTGGCCTTGAGTTATAGTTGACATGTCACAAAAATCTCAGTTAAGCTTTTCTATTTTGTAACACAATAACAAACTTAAAGTTGAAGTGTTTTTCTAATATTTTCTTATTTAGTTTTGAAGGTAAGGCTGTAGGTTTTCCCCACATTATTTTTGCCGTTCCATAAAGTGATGCCATAGTGGTGAAGAATTCTGAAGTTTCTTGCTTGTTTTGTGGGGTTTATGACATAAACTGTTTAATATCAATATATCAGTGAGAAATCTGAAACAGAACCATTGGTCAAACTTTTGTTAAACTTGAGAACATTCACAGCATCAGAAATCCACAAGGATTTGTACTTTATTGAACATCTAAATGGTCCTTGACATCATCTAACCCGGCGTTGCAGAAAGTTGCATTCTTTTAATGGTCCCGCAACCCCTCATAAAACACAAGTATACTTCATAACTCCCATTCCAGTAAGACAATACAGTAGAAGAGTCTAAGACTTACTCTGAAAACAGCAAATTCTCGCTTTGAGGTATCTTGAATTTTTGCCACTTTTTTTTTATTTCATACTTTGTTTCATTTTTCCATCCCCTCGGCTTTGTTGGTTGGTTGTGATTCTTGAGGCAACAGTAGCCACGATTGTGCAATTTTGAATATGAGTCTTAAGAGATTAAAGTTTCTTCTCAGACCCTTGAGATATTCTGCACTGGTGATGAATGGATGCTTTGATTACAGCATCACTGTTTCTATGTTCTGGCTTTCACGGATCCTCCTCACATCTCTGCAGGATGATCAATAGCTTTCATAAGCAACTTACCACACAATATTGAGCCTAATCTTATTTTCTGTGTTTCCTCCTATCCCTTGTTGATTTTTTGGGGAGTATGTCCATGCAGACGACCTCTGTAATGTCTCACATATTAATAATGTTTTATAAACACTTGCAGTCCTAAATATTATAATTATATTAATATTGTCATGCCGGATAGCTAAATAATCTATGTGTTTGTGATATTCTCATAAAAGAAAAGTGTTGACAGAAAATACTAAACCTATATTGTAATACGATATATAGTTAATATATAGTTTTTATAAGGACTGTCAAACGATTAAGACGCATTCAGAATAAAAGTTTGTGTTCACAAAAAGTATATATGCGTACTGTTTACGTCTGCATATTCATTTTGTATTTATGAAAACATAAACATACTGTACATGCATATATGAAAAAAATATGTATAGAAATGAATAAACGTGTTTATAATTTAAATAATTGGTAAATATAAATAAATACATGTTAATATATTCTTAATTTTTTTACATGTATGTGCATCTGTGTTTGTATAAATACAATATTAATAAGCACAACACACATAGACATATGTTATGTAAAGGTATATACGTTTATACATATATCATATTTTGAATGTGTATATATATCTACAATAAATATAAATAAATGTATGAAGTGTAAATTTGCAAAAACTGATTTTCAAATTCATGTTTTTTATCGCGTATTCAAAGTAGTGTCAGTCAAACTTCAGTTGGGTTGTTTTGATTAAGTAATAACTAAAAATACAACTAACTTACACAAAACACTCTAAAAACAATAAATATATAATAAAACATTATACAGTATTATTTATTAAACAATCTAATTCATACAATAAAACCAAAATTGTTTGTGCAAATAAACTCTTCATGTATGAGTATATGTATATAATATGTTCATATATTGAATAAACATGTTTGAAATATTATATATTTAATTTAAACATTAATTCTCAAAAAGAACTTTTATTGACTTCATATAATCATACAATTACCACCCTTAAACTAAAAAAAACTCATTAATATCTGACATATTGTCTTCAGTCATCTTTGAAAATAAGCTATGCAAACATTTTATATTATTTTCACGAAACATGAATTCAGTTACTGTGGTGCTGTGTTATTTTTTACATTTTGTTTGAATCCTGTACAGTTTGTTCCCCAAAGCCCTCTGTCGAGTTCTGCACAACGTTTGCTGAATCCACAACTTTGCGTCGACTAATTTATTCATTATGTTTCACAAACATCCTTCTAACCTCACAGTTTGCATCCTCATATGTATGCCTGTTCAGATTCCCAGCAGTTGTGTATTAATTCGATAGCCTTGATGTGAAGCGTACTTTCGCTCACCCCCGCAGAGGCTCCCGGGCTGGTCTGTCCTGTTCTGCGTTCTTCGGCACATAGCCTTGGCCGCTCACTTAATGATCATTTTCTTGCTTCTGATCTGCTGTCCGTTCTGTCCGTGAACCCAAGGTTGTATCTGATTGGATGACCAGGTTTGATCCAGCCGGATCCATGTTATTGTTCAGACTCTTTACAAATACATCTCGCAGACAAGTTTTGAAGCTTTTCAGATTTGAGGACACTCAGTCTGTACTTATACACTCGAGAGCATCTCAGGTTTGTTGAGTTTCTCAAGTTTTCAAGGCGCATGAATGCAGTGCCACTGTGTTAAGCTTTCTAGAATGTGAAGTGATGAAATAAAATCGCATAATTTTCAACACTGGTCACCAAGAAGTTGCCACCGTATTCATTTAAATTAGACTTAAACGGTTACGATTGATCGTCATTATTTATTTATTTGTTTCATCTCACAATTATTCTTTAACATTGACTGATGTTTTGTGTAGCGTCACATCTCTTGAATGAAATGTAGACAGTTTCCCTGGTTGTGGAAAATACACCTCAATCTAACTGAATGTCTTTCATACAGTATGTGCTGGAGAAAACCGAAGTCAACTTCGAGTGACTTTCCCATCATCAATACCAGATCTCTGGACAGAAATAAATGCTGTGATGTTACATAATGATGTTTTATCAGGATTATTTAAAATCAATGCACAAAAAAAACTTTTCATCCTTTGGCACATTGCGAATTTCAGATATAAATAAAATGATTTCCTGCCACAATTTTGCTCAAAAAGATTTGGTAATAATTTAACCAAAATTCATATAGATGAGAAAGGAAATAAAAACTTAAAGGGATGAAAACTAACAGTTAATAGTAAATTATTTACTAAACTGAATCTGGTAGCTGTGCTTTATAGAACACTTCCTTTACAACTATTCTATCACTCAACAAGCAAATACGCAAATATGGAAAAACAAGAAAGTACATTAAAGATTTTTCTTTTTTAATCTGAAAATGGCAATAAACTGTTTCCATTTGTGTCTTTAGTAGCTGTCTTGGCATAACTTTTCAGTGCATGGCTGAAACAAGGCACGCACATATATTATCTTCCCAAAGCTGTCACTACTCATCCTAAAACAATATATTTATAAGTACTTCGGTTTTATTTCCAAAGCTATTGTTATAATATTACTTCCTGAATATGAAATTATGTCTGCAAATTCTGTTTTTCCAACCATCAGTCAAGAACAAAGGGGGACAGGAGGAGTGCATTATGGGTAATAATGGGTTTGCGTCGGAATCCGGAAAAAAACAATGGCTGTTCATTGCAGCAGAATGTGATTAAAACAATCCTCTGAGGACTTCCTGCGGTGGGGATATAAAGAGATCTCCCGACTCAATTCTGGTGGCAAATTGCATTCTGGGAGTTTTTCTCTCGGTGGTCTCCGTGGCTCTTTTAAAGCTTATGCTTGACACAATGGTCTGCTTTTACAGGAGATATTTAACTTCTTGCCCCTGTACACTACAGGATAAAATTGTCATTTTTTCAGCAGTCTAATGTACAGTATTATCAAGGGAATAATTGGCGGATTGCAGTTGTGTTGACTCCAATAATGAATTGTTGGCCGCTTTGGGGGTATTTGAGTCTTGTTAAGGTCACTTTTGTTTGGTTTAGTAATGAATGGTTGTAAATGAATCCTCTTATAATGAATTGAAATCTGATGGTCTTCAGCCTTCCTCATGACCGGCCCTCAATATGTTTATTTACCATTTCATAGAAAGCATTGGAATTTAGACATTCTTGATTAGAATTAGAAATAAAATGTATTATATTAATATATTATATTTAATTACAGTATAGAATTCCATAGAATTAGTTGAAAAGAGAGAAGTAGAAAGCAATAACTACTGGGATTGAAATCACTTCCTGTCATGAGGAATGGCGCGAGGATGGGGCTTCAATGACTGACAGACTGCAAACTGACATTCAAATCTGCATCGATATTGTTAGCGACACCCAACGTCCGACGATCCAGTTAGTTCTCGATGGATCAAATTAAGCCCCGCCCTACATCTCAGAAGGCATTTCATTCAAATGCTTCTCAGAATATGCCGAAGACAACAAATGCTCCTCTGTATCATGATAACTTTAAGGAAATAAATACTGTAAGCTAGACACCGACAATCATGAGAAATTCCATTAATCATTAGTATTATTTTATAATATTTTTCATAATCTCAATATCTCTTAATATTTTTTATCCACAAGCATCGACAAGTATTAGTAATTCGGTAAATCCTGTAAAAACTCTGTACTCAACTAATTAAAGAAATTATTTATCATTGATTATAAAGTTATTTTATAAAGTGAATGTATGCATGTTTTTAATATCTCAATGTCATAAAATACTTTGGCCTGAAGTTATGCCAGACTTATTTCTAGATAATGGCTCGATTTCACCGACAAGGCTAAAGGCTAGTCCCAGACAAAAAATAAATGTTTGACCTGTCTGAATATAACTTGCCCAGAAATATCTTAAAATACATCTTTTTTTGGACAGACATAGATGGTCATTTTCAAATCTGCACACATTTCTCTCCATTTCTGCAAAAATTGGCAAAGAAACCTCTAAACACCATTTACAAATAAGTCAACCCTTTCTATCTGAATGGGCAAGATTTTTTCTGTAAAATGAACGCTGACTTAATGCTGACTGTCAAAAGACAACAACCCAAAAGTTTGATGATGTCATACTCACCCTCTTGTCAATTCAAACTGTATGACTTTATTTCTTCTGCAGAACACAAAACAAGATATTTTGAAGTAAATGTTTTTTTTGGTTGAACTATTCCTTTTAACATCACTGGAGAGCAACAGTATCAATATTTCATATTCTACAGAATAAGGCAAACATAACTGTCTTGTATTCTGTGTATTCTTGATGACACTTCCATGAATTTTAAGAGACTGATTTCAAACACATCACCTCCTTTGATCAAACCTTTAATCTTTAAATCTACCTTTGCCCAAGAACAGGAAAGAAATGCAAGATGCACCTGCTATTTGGTTCTTGCAGGGTTCTGTTAGCATAGACTGTGTGTGGTGACGGCCCTATCGTCGCTCGACCAACCGTACCAACCCGTCCTCATGAGACCCTGCTGTTGTTGTGCTGCTGGGTGTGATTTCTGGGCTCTGTGCTATCACCACAAGCCAAGCTTCCCTCCCCGTGCGGCTTTATAATGAGACGAGTCGGGAATGTGGACGGCCGGCTGAATGATGGAGCGCGGCAGCCATCGAGGGCTGTGGAACGTGATGCTACTCTGAAGAGGATATTAGTGGAAATGGCACTAAGCGAGCGCGAGACGGAGGGGAAATTACATTAGCATTTATTTTATATAAATAGAGTGACTCCAAACATCTCTCATTTTTCAGAGATTGGTCTCTTTCAGCGGCCATTTTGGACTCTGTTGATAGTCTGAAAATATGATAAGGAACCGCAAAGTAACTCCACCAGCAACAATTATAATATGAACGTTGCTGGTTCGAGCCCCACAAGGAATGAGTTACTTAAAGAAATGCAAATTCAAGTTTAAAATGAAAATTCTGTCATCATTTACTCACCCTCTTGTCATTTCAAACCTGTATTACTAACTTTCTTCCACAGGACATAAAAGAAGATATTTTGAAGAATGTTGTTAACAGCCCCCATTCACTTGCATAGGTTGAAATAAACTCAGCAAAAAAAGAAACGTCCTCTGACTTTCAACTGTTTTTACTTTCAGTAAACTTAATATGTGTAAATATTTGTATGAACACTAAAAGAGTCAACACCATAAGACATAAACTAAAAATGTTTCACAGACATGTGACTAACAGAAATAGAATAATGTGTCCCTGAATGAAGGTAGGCTCAAAATCAAAAGTACCAGTCAGTATCTGGTGTGGCCACCAGCTGCTTGAAGTACTGCAGTGCATCTCCTCCTCATGGACTGGACCAGATTTGTCAGTTCTTGCTGTGAGATGTTACCCCACTCTTCCACCAAGGAACTTGCTAGTTCCTGGACATTTCTGGGGGGAATGGCCCTAGCCCTCACCCTGCGATCCAACAGGTCCCAGACGTGCTCAATGGGATTGAGATCCGGGCTCTTCGCTGGCCATGGCAGAACACTGACATTGCTGTCATGCAGAAACTCACGCACAGAACGAGCAGTATGGCTGGTGGCATTGTCCTGCTGGAGGATCATGTCCGGATGAGCATGCATAAAGGGTACCACATGAGGGAGGAGGATGTCTTCCCTGTATCTCAAGGCATTGAGATTGCCTGCAATTACAACAAGCTCAGTCCGATGGTGAAGTGATATACCGCCCCAGACCATGACGGACCCCCCACCTCCAAATCGATCCCGCTCCAGGGTACAGGCCTCGGTGTAACGCTCACACACACGAATCCGTCCATCACCCCTGGTGAGACAAAACCGTGACTCATCAGTGAAGAGCACTTTTTGCCACTCCTGTCTGGTCCAGCGAAGGTGGGTTTGTGCCCATAGGCGGCGTTGTTGCTGGTGATGTCTGGTTAAGGACCTGCCTTACAACAGGCCTACAAGCCCTCAGTCCAGCCTCTCTCAGCCTATTGCGGACAGTCTGAGCGCTGATGGAGGGATTGTGTGTTCCTGGTGTGACTCGGGCAGTTGTTGTGGCCATCCTGTACCTGTCACTAAGGTGTGATATTCGGATGTACCGATCCTATGCAGGTGTTGTTACACGTGGTCTTCCACTGCGAGGATGATCAGCTGTCCTTCCTGTCTCCCTGTAGCGCTGTCTTAGGCGTCTCACAGTGCGGACATGGCAATTTATTGCCCTGGCCACATCAGCAGTCCTCATGCCTCGCTGCAGCATGCCTAATGCACGTTCACGCAGATGAGTAGGGACCCTGGGCATCTTTCTTTGGGTGTTTTTCACAGTCGGTAGACAAGTCGTTTTAGTGTCCTGCGTTTTTAGAACGGTGACCTTAAATGCCTACTCTCTGTAAGCTGTTAAGGTCGTAACGACCATTCCACAGGTGCATGTTAATTAATTGATTATGGTTAATTGAACATGCATGGAAAACATTGTTTAAACCCTTTACATTGAAGATCTGTAAAGTTATTTGGATTTTTACAACATTATTGTTGAAATACACAGTCCTGAAAAAGGGACGTTTCTTTTTTTGCTGAGTTTAGAAGTGAATGGAGAACTGTGCTGTTTGGTAACCGACATTTTTCCAAATACCTTCATTTGTTTTCTGCAGAAGAAAGAAAGTCATACAGGTTTGAAAAGACAAGAGGGCATATACATGATGACATAATTTCCATTTCCTTTAACCGGTGATACAGACTAGACTAGATTGTTCTTGCAGGAACAATCCTGGACAAAAAACATAATGTCATAACTTAACAATTTTGACACCCTTTCTAGAGTGCACTCTTGAATAAACATTTTAGTTTGAACTAATTTCAGTTATAGGATGCATTTATATAATAATAATACAAAATAAATTACCAAAAAAATATATAAATATGTGTATTTAATTTATTTGATGAATTTCGTTTTATATATACTGTATATATAAAAAAAATGTATTTAATACATATATATATATATATGTATTAAATACAATTTTTATATAATTCTACATGATATTATAAAATATAATAATATAGTATTGCCATAACACATTTCCAAACATTGTTTATGGTTACTATCAACATTTCCATCTCGTGTACTGTTGCCCAAAAAAGCACAAAAATGACGGATTTAATATCCTGCTCATCAAGTTTTCCGCCAAACTTTTTTGAGCCCTGGCCACATAAGATCTACTTGACTGTCTTCCTCTAAAGAGCAGATGCGCATGTTTTGATGCCAACAAAAGCTCACAAATTGGAGATCCAGAACCAAACAAAGCAATAATCTTTTACAAAGTTTTAACAGCTGTTATTTATTTATTTTTTCACTGCCTTGCATATTATTTCTGTTATGGGGACAATGCATCATATTTGTCACAGCGATTCACTGTAAAATAATAACATTTAAGACGGCTGAAATTTAATCAGAAGCCTTCAACACAATTACGGTTATCCATGAGGAGGTCTACCCCCACGCAGTCTGCGCGCTCGCATTTGTCATGCAAAACAATCTCTTCACCGCTGTCAAACAAACTAATGGAAAACACTGGCATTTCTTACACAGTTTCATGTAGTGATAAATTTCCATCTTTTAGCTAAAGGAGGATATTATCAGCTGCATTAATCAGAAATGGGAGTGCTTCTTTGGGGTATGAAGATATGTTTGTTTCGGGCACTTTTCATATAAAAATGTATGATAGTTTTGAGACATTTAAAGCACTTGAATTCTGTTTAAAAGTTTGAATCTATGCTGACTAACACAGTGTTATTCGTGTATGTTTTAGACCTGATATTTAATACAGTATTTCAGATTGATGTAGCATTCATAAGCTCGGGCCACTTTCTGTCGACACTCCACTGGAGATGCGAGTGTCCTTTAATTCAGTTTTTGTTTTCAGGGGAACGGTTTGTTTTTGCTCTTTTAATGTTGCTTTCAGCCGAGCTTTTGTTTGGGTTTCCAAGAATTCAAGATTCAGACTGTGAATTCACTCTGAGCTGTTTTAATGTCTCGGAAAAATATTTTAAGGTTTTGAAGAAGTAACTAAAGACGCTTTTCTGTTATATTACGGACATGTGCAATAAACAAGGATGAAGTTTGAATAACAAACAGCAAACATTCATTCTTTAAGTCTGCCTTATAATTATATTTTAAAACAAGCATCAGTTTTACTGTATATCATAGTTAGTGACGGGGATTTTAAAATATACTATTTTAAATCTAAATATTAAACTAAGGTTGGGGACTGGCGAGCTATTTTTTAATTAGACTTAATTTTACCCTAGCAGTCTCAAAAGTCAAAAACACTTTTAAGGAGAGAGTCTTCTAAAGAGCACAATATCTCATTTGACTTGGGGCTATAGAAATATCCGATATATCGGCAAATAATCGGAATTGGTCGATTAAAGCACATTTTCACACTATCCGCAACGGATTGCAAGAATTTGTGCACTTAATATCGAAAATGTTAAGAAACATCACCAGTTTGATGTTCAATCTCAATATTCATTTTATGAATTAATAACAATTTTGAAGGAAATATTAATTTAATCTTCAGAATCGGCATGTGCAGATATCATTCTGGAAAATCGGCTATCGGTGGAGAAATTTTGTAAGGTTGCATCTCTATTAGAAATGCATCTTAGGGCTGATTTAAAAACATCAAGGGTGAGGACAGTATTCAGTTTATCATACTTAAGTATATTAGTATATATACTGTAAGTTTTAAGTATTTAGGAGGCATTAGACATGGTCGATTATCTGTTAAAATACACCCAAGGAACTGGTTAACCCAAGATTATAAAGAAGAAAATCATTAAAGAGCTTGTTTGCTTGTGTGTGTTTGGATGTGTATCAAGTTGTATTTTCTTCCAGACTAGTACATTGTGTTTGGAAAACGTGGTATAATACAACCAGCCAACCATGCAAGGTGTCTGATACTGACTTTCACACTCTCAGACAGGAGTTTGGCACTGGAGAGAGACAGACAGGCTGATCTTGATAAAACCTTGTCATTTACAAATGCCAATCAGGGATGCAAAAATCTATTCTTAATCATAAACCACACAGAGAGAATTGAGCTGTCTGGCTCGTGTAACTGGCACATGTTAATTAAAGACAAAGTGATGGTTAAACCATCTAAAAGATGGAGAAGGCTTTTGGAGTGATGCTTTTGGGAAACAGAAACGTTAAAGATGAACTGCATCTAAAATAAATAATTTTTTCATCCATACCTGGGAGTCGGGCATTCCTTATTACGTCATTTTTCAAGTCGGAAAATACACGGACGTAGAAAATTTAAGAAAAGTAAATAATAATAAATAATTAATTTATGTGGCTATAAAGTGCGCAGACATCACAAAAGGAATGGGATACTTTTTTATTTTCCCAGCCCCTACACATTGGTGTCAAATTAAAACGTTGAGTTGAGTCAAATTTAGTTGTTAAAGGCAGCATGTAAAAAAATAGTTCATTACCATTGTCATCAGAAATGCTTTTTTGCATTTTTGAAATCCACACAGCCCCATACCATCACACATCACAAGAATTTCTCATTCAGAAATCCAACTTTCCAACGTTCAAGCGCTCAAGAGTCAAAATCATGATATTTGGAACAGGAAATGAGGAGAAAACAGGAAGTGACTACATTTTAAAATAAGAGCCCTGAGACAAAGACAGGCAGAAATGCCGTATGGTCCTTGACCTAACAAACTGATTTTTTTGACAGAAATCTTGAATGGGGGCGTGTATGTGGATCAGAACAGGTTCTTGTGCCACGCTGACACCATCCACTGGCATGACATCATCAAGAACCCGCGTTCTGAACTCCTGGTGGTTCCCTCCAACAACAGCGGAAACACATGTTAGTACCTGTTCAAACAAAATACCTTGATGGATGTAGTTGCTTTATTTTACCCCTGATGAATTATATTACAATGATTTCATTTATTTTTTTAATCAATTTTTTTGAATCTAGAGAGATGAGGTGCATGGAAAAATACTGCTGTCTAATGGTTACATCATTTTAAAATGTTTGGCCTAGGTTATCGTTAAATGATCGTAGCGGATACATTTAAAATAAATGTTTTGATTGCATTGTTATTGTATGAAGCACTAAAATGTTTGGTCATTCTGGGTTCTTTCCACAGGTAGAAGGTGTCATAGATCTTGTAATGGACGTTGTTGGGGTCACCAGGAGGACCAATGCCAAAGCTGTGAGGCTTGAATGCTAAACTAATTATTGTATTTATTTCACTGCTTTATATTATCTATAGATATATATTAATATATAACTCAACTATATTCATATAGAGGGTACCTATAAAAGATCGGTTTCAATATGAGATAACTCTGTTTTTACAATTTTCAACAAAATCATGTTTTTTATTATGTTAACATGTTTTTATTGTGTTTTATTGTGTTAGTTAGCTGTATTTTTATTTTTTATAGTTTTTTTTTTTATAATTCAAAACAAACCAAGTGGAATTTGATTGATATTAATTGGAATGCACATTAAAAAACATGATTTTTGAAAAACTGATTGAACTCATTTTGGAACCAAACTATATACTTTTAGGACCTTTTAGGGTAGAAAAACCAAGTGCCATATGCCCTTTAAAAAGCATTTTTAATATAAAAAAAGTGTTGTGTATGTGTTGTGTTTATATGCTATGTTGTGTTGTGTATATGTATGCTTTTTGTATACGTATGTGTTTTGTGTATGTATTGTGTTTTTGAGTTGTGTATATGTATGTGTTGTGTGTATGTGTTGTGTTGTGTATATGTATGTTTAGTGCGTATGTGTTGTGTAAAGTTATGTTTTGTGTTGAGTTTTTGTTGTGTGTACGTATGTGTTGTGTATATGTATGTGTTTTGTATATTTATGCGTTGTGTAAATTATGTGTTGTGTATATGTATGTTTCATGTATAGTATGTGTCGTGTATACGTATGTATTGTGTATATGTAGAGTATGTGTTGTGTTGTGTATACCTATGTGTTGTGTTTTGTATACGTACAGAATGTGTTGTGTTGTGTATACGTAAATGTTGTGTTGTGTATACGTATGTTAAGTGTTGTGTTGTTATTTTTATGTTTTGTTTATATGCATGTGTTGTGTATACAGTATGTACAGTATGTGTTGTGTTGTGTAAATGTATATGTGTATGTATGTTTTGTGTTGTGTTGTGTAAATGTATATGTGTATGTATGTTTTGTGCTGTGTTGACAAAAATATTATTATATTTAAAAAAACATTCAAACCAGAAACAAGGCAGATTGTTAACATGCGGCAGCATAACTCGGATTGTTTAGTCTTGGAAGAATGAGATGAGATGATTAGCTCATATTAATATCTCTTACTGAGCACAATTTGAGACATTATTGAAATGTGATTTAAAGAGTCACATGTTTGATGCAGGCTCTTTTAGTTTCATCATAGTCATGGAGTTCTGAATGTTCAGTTTTGACAGTCTTTCTAATAAAAGGCAAAAGTCTGCAGTCTGGTTTGTCAGTAGCCTGTGGGCTGGTTCTGTAGGTGTGCTCATTAGCTGACGGGAGGGAGGTCTGTATCAGGATATCTTTCTTTCTCTGTGACCTGCTGGTGATGCTGCTCATAGCGAGGGTGGTAATTGTAGAAAAAATGCAAAAACAGGAGAGAGTGATAGCGAGAGAAAATGATGTCCTCTCGAGTATTGTAGTGATGGACTTTAACTGCACGAGACATCTATGTAAAGGGCTTCAAAGTAATAGACTTCCATCTCGTGCAGTGTATAGATAGGATCGATGTACTTGATAGTGTCTGTTTTGAAGCACATAACCTTACTTGACACATTTTTCGGGTATAAAAATGCTGTTTTTACTTTAATATCAATCTTAAGTATTTAAAAGAGCATGAATTGATCATGCATACTGTATACAAAATGTTAATACACATGTATTATAGTGTCTTATCTGTACGTTTTCTTTTTCTTCTATTCTGTATTTATTCAATTACAGTAACAAAGACGGTATGTGCAGAACAGTGTGACGGGCGATGTTTCGGGCCGTACGTCAGTAACTGTTGTCACCGCGAGTGTGCTGGCGGCTGCTACGGACCCAAAGACACAGACTGCTTTGTACGTCAATTCTTCTTTCGTGTTTTCCTGATGTTAAGCACACAGTGTTCAGGGTGGTTCATGACAAAGAAATAGTCCGTTGGTCTGGACAAAATAATGCTAAATGCAAACAATAAAATGCAACTAACCATGTAATTATGGACTGTGAAGGAAGTAAAATAAAACAAGGGAGGAGAGAACGCTTGCCGGATATTTCGGTTGTGAATTCTCGATGATATTTTGGCACTGATTTACTTTAACATGATTAAAGAAGCATCATGAATGAAAAAAATGGCAACATCTGCCATCGTTCTTCTATGGTAGCAAAAGAGTTGTACCAGAGACTACCTTAAACAACAATATATTAAAGGGAAAGTTCATCCAAAAACGAAGTTCTGTCATCATTTACTCAAGCTTGTGTGATTTCATACCTGTTTAAATGACTTTGTTCCGATGAACACAAAGAAAGACATTTGGAAGAATGTTAGTAATTTCATATCATTGACAACCATAGTGGGAAGAATTAAACGGAAGTCAAAGGTGCCCAAGAACTTTGTTTTCCTAAATTCGTCAAAACATCTCATAATGTGTTCATAAATGGATGAAGTCCCAGAACTGAAAATTGCTAACATTCTTCCAAATATCTTTCTCTGTGTTCATTGTAACAAATACATTTATAAAGGTAAGAAACAACCTGAGGGTGAGTAAATGATGACAGATTTGTTATTTTTGGATGAACTGTCACATTAGCGTTGAAAGTCAACAAAGGTGTGTTTTAATATAATAGTGCACCGTATATAGTGTTTGTAATACTCACTTGAACATCTAAATACTGAAGCGCTCACTCTTTTTTCGTGGTTTTCAGGCTTGTACGAACTTCAATGACAGCGGGGCCTGTGTGACTCAATGTCCCCAACCGTTCGTCTACAATCCAACAACCTTCCAGCTCGAGCTCAATCCCAAAGCCAGATACACGTACGGAGCTTTCTGCGTCAAGAAATGTCCATGTAAGTGAGGGCGGTCATTTCGTGAGATGTTGACTTTGGTGTTATATTATTTTTCAATGAACTAATATACTCTCTGTCGTCTGATAACACAGATAACTTTGTGGTGGATCACAGCTCGTGTGTTCGAGCCTGTCCGAGCAACAAAATGGAAGTCGAGGAGAATCACGTCAAGATGTGCATCCCATGCACAGACATCTGTCCGAAAGGTTAGCAATGTTACGAAAGATGTTAGATACACGCTTTGCCTTGAAGGCATCAATGAGTCATATTTAAGTTTCTATTGATGTCCATGGAACACAACTGATCACTAGAATACAGTATGCGGATGCTGGTATGGTGCAAAGGAAATAGACAAAATTTGATATTAAAACTTTTTTTTTTTAAAGAACAAAGTCTTTTCATTATTAAAGTGAAGCTTCAATATCAGACTGTGGACATCTGTTTTATTTCTTCTGCGTGTGTTGTATTTTGTCCGCACCTGAACTCAACTTGGGACTGGATGTGGACGGTTGCGTGTTAATTTTGGACGCTGTTGTGCCTGTAGGGCTTAGTAACCAGGTTAAAGGAAGATGGTTTCACCATCTATATTGATTCACCAGCCTTCACGAAACCAGCATAAACCGCCCTTGGATTTACATTTATCCAAAATTGCTTTAAATGCAATCATAATGTACATTTCCTGGAATTCGAATCCATGATCTTGATGACCCGTTTGCAAAGCCATGAAGTATGTACTTCATGTATAGCGAGCTTGTAAAGCAGTAATGTTCATATGTATATAATAGCAGGATTCATAAATGTAATTATGCTTCTGTGACGATCATTATGGAAGTTTGTTGGTTTAAATAGAGGAAAGATTAATGAGGGTCGCTCGCAAAACAAGCAGGAATGAGAATTGGCCCAGACACCAAACTGGGTCATATCAGTAGATCTTCATATGACTCCCATTCGATGGTAATTAGGAAGTAAATGAAAAGGAAATTGACTCGGTTTTAAATCACTCTTCCTCTTTTGAGCTGAATGAGATCATAACAATGTTTCAGCTCATTTGTCAATTGAGAAATACACGTCAAACGGTCGTATAACAAATATTTGCAAACATATTCAAGATGTAATTCTGTATTTTATAAGATATGTGTTTGTGGTCTTCAGTGTGTGATGGGATAGGCACCGGCAGTCTTCAAACAGCTCAAACTGTGGATTCCAGCAACATCGAGAAGTTTGTCAACTGCACCAAGATCAACGGCAACCTCATCTTCCTCATCACAGGCATCAAAGGGTGAGTCCAACTCTCTTCACTTAATATATTGATATTAATACTGATATTGTGATATGATCTCAGAAATATTTTTTAAGGAATAATTGAATTAAGAAGTCATTAAATTCACCGAAAAAATTTACATTTGAATGTAATATATTTATAGCTGTACTATAGATTTATTTATTTTGTTAAAGATAATTTTTTTAGACTTTCCTTTAATCTTTTAAAGATAAATCTTTTTTTCATTTTTTATCATGTAGTTGCAATGAAACAAGTTAAGGCATCATGCAGTTATCACTAAAGTAGTTCTTATGTCCCTATATTATTCTGCATTCTGTATATATTTCATTTCATTTTATTGTGTATAAATATCTTTATTTGCTATGTTTTTTGATATTATAGTGGTGAAACCAAATCTGAGTTTGCTATGAACCGCCTATTAATAGCCGATATGGCATAAATAAATAAATAAAATATTTCATCTTCTAAACACACATGGATGTTTTGTTAATGACGGATCAAAATTAAATCTGTTATTCTTTTAATGAACAATATGTTATTTAAATTTAAAGAATACATTCAGTTAATATCACATAAAAAAATAGGTCAGCTTACTATATCCGTCTGAGAGTCTGGGGATCGTAACTTTAAGTTCACGCCACGCGTTAAATGTGGCCCATTTCCCGCACATGTGACAGATCTGTTTTCATTCAGCAAGACAGCGTGAACAGAGAAAAACCCATTGAATCTGACATTTTCAAATCCTATATGAGCCGATTTTTGCAAAATCTGTAACCCCACACACATAAAACGTCACTCTGTGTATAACTTCTCCCTTTTTTTATAACAGAGATATGTTTCACGGTATCGCAGCTCTGGACCCCGATCGGCTAAATGTATTCCGCACCGTTAGAGAAATCACAGGTGAGCGACAATCTCCATTCATCACACGACAACCCATTAAACTCGCCTAACCTTGTGCAAAACCATTAACTTGCTTTATTTCTTTACACAACAACGTTTATCCTTTTAGTAGGGGAATGTTCTTTGTCAAGATTTGTACAGTATGCAGTATTTATTTGTTTATAAAGTCTCGAAGGAATGAGCTATGTCTGCGTTAAAAGCCTTTTGTCACTTCAAACGTGGTCTTATGATTGTGCCAAATAGCTAATGGAGTGTAGCAGCAAAGTAACATATTCATAATAAAAACTCACGCCATAAAAAGCTTGATGGATGCTCTTTTGGTGAACCTTTAGAACACGTATTTTCGCTGAGAAAACCAAATTGATAATTAAATAATGCGTCGCAAGAATCACGCTCGGTGGTAATGAAATTGGCTCTTTTAATTAGCGCAATCGTTTCCCGTTACATACTTTGATTTTAATGTAATGGATTCTCAGATTGGCTGTGAAATATTACAGTACTGACCTGATGTCGGCTATTATAGCAACAAACTGTTATTGTTTATTTTATTAGGGTTCTTGAACATCCAGTCTTGGCCGGAAAACATGACGGATCTTGGTGTTTTCTCAAACCTTGCCACCATTGGAGGGCGGTCTCTATATAGGTAAGATTCACAGAGGTATTTTACATTAACACTGTGAAAGAACACTGGAGTGTTTTCACCGTTGGGTTAACAGTTGGTTTAAATTAACTAGGGCTGTCAATCGGTTATTCACGACTACTTGTGTTTACAGAAAGTATGTCTGTGTACTTTGCATGTTCATTTTGTGTTTATGAAAATATACAAAACACAAAATTATACATTGGTCAAAGAGGCGTAGATGTCCCCATCAAAAGAAATCCGCTAAAGTGTTCATAGAAAGCACATTAAATGGAAGTAAAATGTCTACTTTTTGGTTTCAACTAAATTTTTTGAGAATAAAATGTCAAAATTTTGGTGAAAAATTGTTACATTGTCATTCAGTGTAACACAATATTTATGTACAAATTCAAGCATGTTTAAATATATAAAATAATAAGGGAGCATATAACATTTTATTGTGATTTAAATGAATACAAAATTCGTATTGACAAATGGCCAAAACCTAGGATAATGGCAAATTTTTAATTTAATATGTCATAAACAGATTTTTGTTGTAAATATGCCTGACAAGATTGCTGCACTGAATAACATTTTAGTGGGCGTCTTCTCTAAATTAGGGAAACATGTATATTTGTTTTTAAGCTTAAACCCTTTTTCGTCTTTGACCGAAATTTATATTTTGGAAATATTGTGATGTATTTATTTATATTTACCAATAATTGAAATAATATATACGCAATATAAACCATTATTAAACATTTGTCTTATGCATGCATTTGTATGTTTTAAAAAATACAAAATGAATATGCATAGTGCACAGACAAATATTATCTCATTTATATCCATAGGTGGTGTATGTAGTATTGTATGTGGATGTATTAGTCATAATATCTATAGCAAAAGTGCGAATTAGTGATAATATCTATATAGTTTGTTATATTTATAACATCCAGATCTATTGCATGAAAAGTGTTAAACAGCTCCTTTGTCCTTATAGAGGGCTTGGGACATTCTTCTGATATTCCCAAACCTACTTTTCTAGTCCATTTTTGAGATGAATCTTTTCACAGATTCACTCAAACTCTAAATGATTTAAATATTACTTTGCTAATGCATTCATAAATGTTCTCATTAACTACTTCTAAGAATTCCCTCGTTTCATATTAGATCCGAGTAAAATGATACTCGTTCCCTGAGGCTAACAGGCTTTAAATAGTGCCTGTAGTATTGTTATAATTTGACTAAATCGCAAACTATTTTATCATGCGTCATTAGTATTGTGGCGGAAACCAAACAGCAATTTCAACCTAATGACTTATTGACTTACATCACGTGTTTTCTCAGTGGTATTTCTCTACTGATCCTGAAACAGCGCTGGATCTCTTCACTCCAGTTTCAGTCTTTGAAAGAAATCAGCGCTGGTAATGTTTACATCACCAACAACAGTCAGCTGTGCTTCTACAACACGGTAAACTGGACCGGTCTGTTCCGCACCAGCACCCAGCGAGTCCTGATCAAAAACAACAGAGACCCCAGAGAGTGCAGTGAGTATCTTTCAATCAAAGCTCTCGTCTGGGACTCCATCTGTTCACTGACTGTGATTTGCTCTGAATAAGATATCATGTTTGAAGCGAGCATAAAAATCCTGGCGTCTTACGGCGATGAATTGGCTTGAAAAGATTCCATCTTTTTTTCATAGCCAGTCTCTAAATAGACTAAACCGAGAATCAAGTATCATATTCATATGTATTGGTTGCCACGAGAAATCAACCAAGTTAATTGCGCCCTGTGAAATCTTGTCATTGATATGAAGGGATGGAGATGGGTTATATTTGGGGTTGTATAGGTTATATTAGAAATGGCAATATTCAAATTCGATTGACGGTTTCTTCTTATCAACATATATTTTTTTTTCAATACAATTATTTATACAATAAAATAATAATTCAAATTAATATGAACGTAAATTAAATAAAATATATATAGTTATATTATAAGACACTAGTCAAAGACAGACCGGAAGTGAACGGGGGGTCAGGCACACGCCTGTCCGATGAAGCGATCTGTGTTTGTGCGAGACAGGGGTTTGTGACAGTAAGAATTGTTTATTAAAATTTTATTTTGTAAATGACAATTGATTTTGTTAAAGAACAGTTCACCCAAAAACAAAATTCTTCCACCATTTACGTACCCCCAAGTTTTTCTAGAGCTGCCATAGTAGGGAAAATAAATACAACGGGAGTCAACGTGGGATGAAATCTGTTTGGTTACTGGCATTCTTTAAAATATCTTTCTTTGAGTTCAGCAGAACAAATGAATTTGTACATGTTTGGAACTATCTGAGGGTAAGTAAGAGCTTTGGGTGAACTGTCCCTTTAAGTAACTTAACAATAATATCATTGTTCCTCTGTGTGCATTTATCAGCTCTTGTGCGAGACCACAAGGGGACATGTGGACTAGCAAACAGTGACAAAAATGTCATGTCTGGGTGAACTATTCCTATAATAAACACTTTTTACTCATTTTCCTTCAGCAAGGAAGTTTTCTGTGACCTACAACTCTAATAACAAAACTGTGTCTGCCACAGACAATAATCTGTCTCTTTTGTTGAAGTGACCCGAAAACAATAATGAGGCATTAAAATAAGATGTTTCCAGTGAAAGCTACAGAGATAAGGCTGATGAATACTTTAACAGGCCGTTTCCTGAGTTGCGCTCGTGTAATTAGTGCAATAATAAGTGGATCAATAAGGCTGTTTTCTGGCTCATTCAATAGTCTCTTACACACCATCGATCAAAACAGACCGAGCAATTCGACTGACCAACAGCTCAGACAGAAGTCATGAAGGACACGAGGCTTTACAAAAATGTGTTGTCTATTAAGCCACACTATTTATTGTGGATGATAATGATTTTACATACATTTTTTTTGTCAATCTGGCCACCACTTTTTGACCAGTTTGAGATCCCTTGGATAGCGATCATGGATTATTGGCAGTTGCGTAACCTCCTTGTAACATTATCAATAGCTCAAGTTGTAGTGAATTCTGAGTATTCTTCAAAGCTACAGTCTGGTTCTATATGCGTTTAAAACATAATAGAAGTTTGTTATATGTATGAATAAATGTTGTTTCTAGATTAGCCCTAAATGGACAAACTACTCTACGGAGAGTGTTTCATCCTCCTTTTTGGCAAAGAAGCGAAATGTGACAACATCTTAGTTCTTTGTCAGCCGCCGTAGTGCTTCGAAAGGGAGGGGGGAGTGAGCCGTTGTTTGCAATTCACAACCTCACCTCTAGATGATCCTAAATTGTATACACTGGAAGTTGAAATTGTATTCTTCAACATATTTCATCCATATCAAATGATTTAACTAACTAACAGGTCCCCTTCTGTTTGTGTTTTTTCATGTGCTGGTGTGTTTTGCAGTAAAAGAGCAGATGGTGTGCGATGCGCTGTGTTCAGAGGCAGGCTGCTGGGGTCCGGGTCCAGATCAGTGCCTCTTGTGTAAATACTTCAGCCGGGGAAAAACCTGTGTCAAGACCTGTAACCTGTATCACGGGTAAGCATACCTGTGGTCTCATTCACACAGCAGCAAAAAATGGTTGTCACTCCTCTTTTTCAGTGCTAGAAATGTTTTGTATGTGAGAGTAACACATTACGAAACTGACTTCTCTAAAGCTCAGACTTGAAGTTTGATAATCCTGTGTGTTCCACCTATTTTTTGATTGTAGTATCTGTGAATGATGGAGATATAGTATGAGTTCTTTCCCCAAACTGCTCTCTTGGAAAATGTTAATGCTATTTCACCCTCATGATCATACGATCAAGATCAAGGGATCGGAGTGCTTTTATTAACTTTTAAGAAGCGACCCTCATGCATTTCTGGCCAGCTGGAAAGAAAATAAGGAAGAAAACATGAAAACAGACTTGAAATGCAATGCATTTATTTATCTTTCTTTCAATGATTTGGGAAATAATTTAGATCATCTTCTGAGACAACTGCGCATTTTGCGTGTGTTATATCACGACAAT
The DNA here is from genome assembly GCA_008369825.1 of Triplophysa tibetana. NCBI lineage: Eukaryota > Metazoa > Chordata > Actinopteri > Cypriniformes > Nemacheilidae > Triplophysa > Triplophysa tibetana. The sequence goes on along the minus strand of CM017896.1, from coordinate 28,839,299 downwards.
TATAGAGTGAAATTGTAACGCTCAAACCCTTCGTCTTGCCTATATAGAAAATCTGATCATGCCCTCAATGGAGAAACCAATTGTTGTGAAATCAAACGAAGCCATCGAGTGGTTTCTGGTTAGTTCAGTTGATTTTTGATGGATTTTCTTGTAGGCTTGTATTGTTAATTGACCAAGATTTGGAGTTAAATGGAAATAACCTCTGGTCTCTGTGTACAAAGACCAGAGAAGAAAAAACCTAACAATCTCAAATTAAACATTAGTTGGGCCAATTATAATAACTAGTCAAAATGCTATTTATTTGGACTTTTTATTGCATACTGCTATGAACTACAATGACATATAATATATTTGACATGATTCTGCCTCCAGTGGTCATGTTTTTTTATTCTTGTGAAAGGTTACCGTGGAAGCGCATGATCATTTGTTGTCTATGCTGGTCATGCGTTCTCATGTCTCGTCTCTTGTCCTTGTTTAGCTTCCCCTTAGTGTATTATTCCCGTCACCTTCCCCATGTAATTATCCCTCATTAGTGTTCCCCTTTATAAAGCCCCAGTTTCCTCTGTCCTGTGCCTTGTTACTTCGTGTCCTAATAAAATATTCTATGTCCGAGTTCCCTAGTCCTGTCCTGCCTGCCATGTTATTTGGTTTGTTTATTTTGAGTTATTGGTACTCTTTCTGTTTTGCCCCCTTGAGGGAAGTGTTTTGATTTAAGTCTTGTTTTTAGTTAGATTTTGCTCCCCATTGTGGGTTTTTGTTATTGTTTTGAAAAATATAAGTTTTCCGTTAACCCCTTGTTGTCTGCGCCTGGGTTTTGGTTGTGATTCATGATAATATTTCTCATAAAAAGTTGCTGTTCATTTATTCTAGTGATGTGCGAGAATATGCCAACGGCTCAGTTTGTGTTCCATGTGACAACCAGTGTGAAAAGGCTGGAGATAAAAGTTTGACCTGCCACGGCCCGGTAAGACCCTACAATCTCGATGTTACATCTATTGCTGGATTTTATGTATTTCTAATCACAACTTGCTATAATGTCATAACTAATCTCCCAAATAATGACAAAGTAAACATGATTGGAAATTCATTCAACTATCTAATTACAATTTGATATTTAAACTCTTTTCCTAAGTATGTGTTAATGTGTTCAATAAACACAAAGTTATAGGCACTACATACATATACAGTTGCCTTCCTATACATCAATAGAGCATATGTCGAATGTCACGGTTTAGTAGCATGTTATGTCATCCGTTTGTTGTAAAAAGTGTATTGACAGTATTAGCTCTCAGCGATATCTATGGATTTTTAAGGTATTTCACTAATCTATCTATCTATTTAAATTTTTTTGGCGTTATGTGCTATTTATACATTCAATAAATGCATGAATAGAAAAAATTGGCTCTTATGAAATGAAGGGCATACAGAAGACTTAAACTGGATGCAATGAACCTTGTTTTCCGGTTTCTGCGTGTGAGGTTCTGCATATAGCCTATTGGAAGGATGTCGCACTTTCAAAGTCATGGGTTCGAAACCTAGGGAATGCACATACAAAGATAAATGGCGAATTGGATAAAAGTGTCTGACAAAGGCATTACTGCAAATGAGATGTGAATCTAGAAAAGTGTAGGTGGTCGTTGCCAGGTGCAGCAGAGAAACGTACAGTTTAGGGGTCCTTATAAACAATCATTTGTCTCACGAATGCAGTGCTTGACCCATCAGAATGGAGTATTCCATAATGGGAAGATAATACATGGCTGAATCTTTTTAATGAAATATTTCCTTTTCGTTGCACAGTCACAGTGCATTAGCGTATTGAGACACTTTTATGTTTTCTTATATTATCTTCTCTATAATAGGGTCCAGACCACTGTGTGAAGTGTTTGCATCTGAAAGATGGGCCCAACTGTGTGGAGAAATGCCCTGATGGTCTACAGGGAGCAAACAGCTTCATCTTCAAATATGCTGAGACCAACAATGAGTGTCACCCATGCCACCCCAACTGCACTCAGGGGTGAGGCTGTTTGCTTATGTTTGCACTTAAATTTATTGTAAGCTTCTTTTCATGCTTTAACTGTTTAACTCTATCAAGTACAATATGCCCAAAGCTCTAACCTAATTGCCCGTGTGGGTAAAGCTGTCTCGGTTACTGCGTTCAGTCTTAGACACATGAGCCCGGGGGATTTGAGAGCCGAGAGAATGTGTTGTTGACTTCAGAGAGCTGTGCTATGTAGTTTTATCTCTAGGTTTCGTCCTAAAATATGTATTAAGCAAATGACAGTTCCTTTTTCTTTTGGATTCAAATCAAGAATGAGACAAGATAGTACAAAACTAGTTTTAAGAATGACCTCTTTGTGTTTTAGGTGCACTGGTCCAAGAGTACAAGACTGCGTTGGGATGTTGGACAGGTAAGGGTCTCTTCACAAAAAGAACCAGTTCCCCTTAATAGAATCCCTTTTAGCTTTCAACAAGTAACTCAATTGGTTTCTAGTTCATGTTAATTTCAGAGTTAAGAACACATTTTTAAAATCAAAAGTTGTATATGTTAACATTAGTTAAAGTAACAGTTCTCCCAAAAATGGAGCACCATTGACCTCAATAGTAGGAAAAAAATATTGCATACATTTCTTTGTTCTGTAATACACAGATAAAGATTTTTTGAGGAATGTATGAAAGCAAACACTTCTGGGGAACTTTTAAGTACCACTGTCTTTTTTTACTATGGTATTCAATAGTGTCCCACATCCGTTTGATTATAAGCATTCTTACAAATATCTTGCTTTGTGTTGAGCAGAACAAAGTAATTTGTAAAGAGTTTGAGTAAGTTGAGTAAATTGAGTAAAAAAAAACACTTACTTGTGTCTTTAAGGACTCCTCTTATCGCTGCTGGATTAATCGGGAGTGTCTTTGTGATGGTCATCATTGCTCTTGGTGTGGCCGTGTGCGTCCGCAGAAAGAGCATTAAGAAAAAAAGGACTTTGCGACGCTTCTTGGAAACAGAGGTGAGAGCTTATTCTTGTATATGTAACCAGTTCTTCTCGCCCCGCTCTGCGTGGTCCTTGAACCAGCGTCAGTCTGGATGGTCGACAGGTAATCTAACAAGGAGGCTAAAGACCGCGGCCTATAGGATTTGTAGCTATAGAGCAAAAAATTTAGTGGGGAGTGAGGTTTACTCGCACAGCACTCTCTCGCTGGCCTCCGTTACACTCATCCCCTGATACCTCACTCCCATCCGGGTCACGGCACCACTGTTACCGGTCCTACTCGCCCCGCTCTGCATGGGCCTCGATCCGGCACCGGGCCGGTTCGGAGATGGATGTTTTATTTAGGAAGCTAAAGATGGCAGCCTTTAGCGTTTGTAGCTATAGAGCACCTCTATTTGTCAGGAAGTGAGGTTTACTCCCACAGCACTCTCTCGCTGGCCTCTATTACAAATACCTGATCAGGTAAATGTTGACCAAACAGAAACCTTAAATCTCCTTTTTTACCATGGTATCACTGTCTGGCCCTGCCCTTGACCCTGTTCTTTTACTTCCTTTTTAGCTGTGTACTTTCAAATTCCCCAGCACATAAAATATTCAGCGCAGTGCCTCCCTTAAATGCAAGGCAGGTTTGTTGGGTTAATGCATAGCCCTGTTCCCTGGAATAACTGTGCAGCCTATTAAAAAACATGGCCTGTCCATGCTGGTTTGTATAATTCAGAGCCCGAGCATCAGTGTTATAGACAGCTGTCAGCCTGAGAAGATACCCAGCGCCCAAAAGCTGACAGAGGCAGTTGCACAACTAGAATCCTGAAATCAGTTTTAACAAACCTGAGGCGAAAGTGAGGCATTCGTCCAAACAAGCACAAGAGTAGAGATATACTGCTCAGTCTTGGGACAAAGCATGCATCTGTCGCATGCTATCGATAAATACCAAGATAATGATTAGTTTAAACTTGTGGTCTGTACTTGGCTTGGGGACTATTACAGGCGACCAAATTCGAGTCCTGGCCGAAGGTTGTGTCTTGATTCTCAGTCTGCTTAGCTATTATTTTGTTTCCCTAGTTTTTACTGTACCGTGTGTAAATGCCCCCCAAAAAGGCGTCAATAGCAATGCAATAGAATTCTATGAGGTATGGTATTGTATTAAAACAAATGTAAAAATAAACCGTGATGCCTTATTTTACTTGCAAATTATTTATATTTAGTTAGTACAAAATAATCTTCCTTGAGTTGATTAGTAGTCCAACTAATAGTTCAATAACATTAAAGATCAAATAACACTGTTTTCCAATGAAAAATTAATATAAGCAGTATAACTAAAAGACAAAATATTTTTTTTCTACTTTTTAGCACTTTTAAATGCTATTCCCATAGACTCCCGTTGTGAGTGAGTTTCTGTAAATATAGTTTTTTACAAACTATTACCAAATCTCACTTGTTGACTTATAACTGGAAAGATATGCAGGGATGAAAGCTTTATAATAATATTAATCTTCTCACATCCGGTGTTTTTCTGTGCAGAGAAGATCTGAAATCTAAAAAAAATTTGATAGATGTTGATCTAATGTATTTCGGGACCGCACACATGGACAGCTCTCTTTAACGCTCAATGTAAAGGCAAGTTTCAGCACCACAGCAATGGACAGCTCCACGTCCGAGCTTCCATAAAATGAAGTGCTTGTTTTCCGATTTGTACTGTGATTGGTCACTTAATTAAACAGTCAGCCATCAACAATCGATAACCGAATATACAAGTGTACAGATTGTTAAAATGTCACCATGAAACTGCCTTTTCCATTACCTAAGATTGAGCACACAGGGATGGACTGTCTGTCTGGGTTGGGCACGCTGCGGGATCTCTTTTCTTTCTGATAACTAAAAATAAGTGCATTCAGGTAAAACTGCTCATTGTTTTAGCTGATAGCCTTACAGATAAACAAAAATATTAAGTCATGTTTTTAAAGAATCTCCTATAGAATTGTATGAAGATGCTTAACACAACAATTGGTTTCTTTGGGTATAGGTTATAATTTATTATAAGTTATTTTGGTATACCTATCATAATGAGTGTTACCTTAGTCTATTCTCTTGTTGTAGATTTAAACATGGGATGTAGCGAGTATCTTATCTGAGTCGCAGATAAAAGTGTGCTGGTTATTTGTTTTAACGTTATTTTGTATGTCATGCTACATTTAGTTTTTTTGCACCTCAGCCGAACCACTTATATAATATACTGATATCTTTCAGCATCTAATGGTGTTTGACCCCGGCCTGTAATTTCATGGGTTATTGTCAATACTGTATGAGAATGATTTCATAGCACTCATAGTAGATGAGATTGCCCCTTACCTTGCAAAGGTCCACAATGCCAAACTCAACCTTTTAACCTAACAAACACAGACACAGTGTTTTCCCTGAAACTATTTAGCAATTACGTCTCCATTCACTCTCAACAACCTTTCTCTCTACTCCCACTCTTATCTTCTCTAGCGTTGTTCCACCTGCAAATGTTTACTCTTCTAAACACCCAGTAACAATATTCTTCTAAATGGTTTGATGCTCTGTTTAATCTGTGATAAAATGGTGTAATTGATCTTCAACTCGGTTGTTGAAGCAGTTGGTGGAGCCATTGACTCCCAGCGGTGCAGCACCCAACCAGGCTCAACTGCGTATACTGAAAGAAACAGAGCTCAAGAGGGTAAAGATTCTCGGAACTGGAGCCTTCGGCACGGTCTACCAGGTAACAGTCATGGTACAGTACGTTATTTGTAAGGTAGTTCTTCTGTTTGTGTGGAAGGTTATTGATGTCTTCTGATGTCTTTCTAAGGGAATCTGGGTTCCAGAAGGAGAAACTGTGAAGATACCAGTGGCGATTAAGATACTCAATGAAACCATGGGACCGAAAGCTAATGTGGAGTTTATGGACGTAAGTGATATTTTAATAATGGACAAACCTATCCGTTGGGCTAATTTAACCCAGAGAATGTTTCTATTTAACCCAGCATTTGGCTTGAAACAACCCAGCAGAGGCTTGTATAAGTAACCCAACATTTTTTTAGAGTGTAGCTTCATATTGATATAATGATCCCATTTACTATATTTATGATCTTAATGTGCGTGATTCACCGGTACAAGTCAAACAGTAGTGTTTTCTTCTCCTAGTCTCTCATTTGTTCTCCGCTTTCTGGAGACGTAGAGAGGTCAGGGTCCTATTAAAAGCCACCAAAACGCAACCGCATGCGCTACGACTGATTGGCCAGGAAATCGTATGTGTGTGTGTGTATTTTATTATCTGTGTGCAAACATAACCTGTCAAGTTGATGCAGACCTCCATATTAAAGATTCGTATTCAAGCCCGTCTCCTTTATAGGGCATAAATATGTATGTCTCATCCTATGCTTTTATGAAGGCACACTTCCCTCCTTTGAAACATGCAGCTAATTGAGTGAGACAGGCCAGCAGTCGATAGGGAGGTCAGACTCACTAATGGAGATTTTCTCTGCTCTAAGGGACGAGGACCCGGCAAAGCTTTTCTTTTTTACAGAAATGTATACTGTTCTTTATACAATTTGTTTCATAGTGTAGCTGTGTGGTTTGCTTTGAAAGTCTATTGTTTTAATTTCTGTTGGTTGGTTTCCATATAGCAAAACATAATCTTTGTTTTTTTGTATTATGACTTTGAAGTTAAAAGAGTCTTCATGAGACTAAAACTAATGGAACTCATAAAATATTGGCAATTAACATGTCTGACCATTTTATCTCTGGCCAGCAGGAGGCACTGATCATGGCCAGCATTGAGCATCCTCATCTGGTGCGTCTATTGGGGGTCTGCTTGAGTCCCACCATTCAGCTGGTCACTCAGCTCATGCCCCACGGCTGTCTGCTGGACTACGTACACGAGCACCAGGAGAACATCGGCTCACAGCTGCTGCTCAACTGGTGCGTGCAGATCGCCAAGGTAAGAGTCTTGTGTTAGTGGTCATCAAAAATCATTAAAATGACATTTGACATTCATTATTCTTCGTTTGCCCAAAATGTATGATTTTATTAGCATTCAGTCTGTGCTTTCCGAGTATGTTGCGAAGTCAATGCAAACCTACCTTTCTGACCTTGAGTAGTTTGCTCAACGTTTTGCATTCATATCTAGGTGCAGTAAACTTATTCCAGATCGGTTTCTAAAACACGAAACCTGTATGTTAGTTTGACAAAAAATCTGTTTATTGAGTTTTAATAATACATTTAAGTATTAACCAATGAAAACAAAACCCTTCGTTTTTAGTGATTGATATTAAAATAAATGGCATGCAGGGTAAATGAAGCTGATGTGTGATTTAAAGGGTGGAATTGAAAAACTTACCATCTGTGACATTTTCCCTGAACTTTTAAATACATTATTTTAAGTTCTCTCTTTTCACAACAATTTTTTACCAGAAATTGGATTTGAATTAAGAAATAATAAATCAACACCGCAGGTCACATATGAGATGCTTTTGTTTATTTATTATTTTAATCACAGGAATTAAATCAAACTAGACTTATTAACTCCGTATTTTCCAAACAACCCATTCGTATAGTATTGTAAAAACATGGAGATATCATGCTGTATTATTTAAAAAGACTTTAATGTAAATTAATAATAAATAACATTTTTACAAGCTCGTAAATATTGCATCATTAAGATATTGTTCTTTATGAGATCTAATGTAGAACATCAGTGTGACTGTTGAGGGTAATAATAGTGAGGATTGTACACTTTTAAGTATAATTATCTCAATCTCTTCTATTATAAAGCTGACAAACTGGTCTTTGACAAACAAATAGAAACCAACCCTGGAAATGTCTTTAAAATGATAAGAATATATTGTTTTTCATATAAAGCTGTGGGAAAAAATGAAGAGACCATTTGCTATTTTCTTAGGTAAAATTATCATTTTTGTTTTCTTTCTGTGAACTACTTACAGTCTTTCTCCCACATTTCAAATAAAAATATTGTTCATTTGCATTTATTTGGCAGAAAATGAAAATGGGTCAAAATAACTGAATAACAGATGGTCTGTATTCTTTCAGACCTCTAGAATTGCACAAAAATCAAGATTATATTCACTTTGAAGCAGTACAACAGCAATGATTGTATATTTATTTAGAAAAAGTTCAACTATTTTCTAACACGATAACATGGATTCTTTCACATTGCTGCCGTTGGATGACTTGAGATGTTTTTGGATGTTGGATTTTGTTGGAATTCAGCAGCCACTGGACTGGCAAAAATTCTTAAATTAACATTTGAAATGGTCTCTTATTTTTTCCCCCGCTGAATGAATGATTTGCAAGAACAATGAAAATCATGGAAATCGATTGGACCACAAGTGTGGTGACGATGTTTTCCATTGCACGGTGTTCCCCTTTAAGTTCACTCTGTTCCGATGCCCCAGAAACGGTCATTTATTCTGTCCGTTGAAAATGGATTGGCTGAGCTCTAGAGATGGTTCTGGTTTGTTGTTTCGCAGAGCTTTGGGCATTGGCTTAATGGTTCCTATTAATCAGGTTCTAGGCTAAGCAAACCGTTTGACAAGCAACCCGATTCCCGCCCTGGAATTTTGCTGGTGACGCACACCTGCTGCTGGAGGTTATCATGCTCACACTCTCAGTGAACTGCAATCAAATAAAAAACCCTTCATTTTGAGATAATGCTTATCACATCCACTACATATAGCAATTGCAAACATGGGTTGAAATGTTGGCAAACTGTACCGGACAGTGTCCGCTGTTATGGAGAACATGATCACAATGCCAGCTTGCCTACATCAAGACTGTTTCGGATTCAATCACGTTCCAATCGCTTTTGAGTTTACACACGTTCTAATGAATACCATCTGGTTCGAGCAGAATGCTGGCAGCATTCAGACTTGGAAAAAAATTAATTTGAATGAGATTTTTTTAACTTTTAAGGGACTTTTAACTGTGTAATTATTTTTCCAAAGATTACTAGTTTTTTTGTTCTTCATAGTTGTTGCATGTTTTGGGACACTTAAAGCGACAGTTCACCCAAAAATGAAAATTCTGTCTATATCAATTCACCCACAAATTGTTCCATATCTTTATACATTTCATTGTTCTGATGAACACGGAGAAAGATATTTGGGAAATGCCAATTGACCAGTTCCTGGCCACCATTGACTACTATTGTATAAAAAAGGTTTATAAATGTCTTTGTTCTGTTGAAAATAAAATATAGTTTGAAGAATAAAGACAGCAAACAGTTCTGGGGCAATTTAGACTACCATTGTCACTTTTCCTACTATGGTAGTCAGTGGTGGCCAAGAACTGTTTACATTTACATTTAGGCAGTTGGCAGACGCTTTTATCCAAAGCGACTTACATTACTTTACCCTATACATTTTACACAGGTATTTGCAATCCCCTGGGTTCGAACCCACAACCTTGCGTTGTTGACGCAATGCTCTTACCACTGAGCTACAGGAAAGCTGTTTGTCTACAAGCATTCGTCCAAATATCTTTCTCTGTGTTTATCAGTACAAAGAAATTTACATCATTAGGCAAAACTAGAGAGTGAGTAAATGATGACTGAATTTTTACACTGACATCGTCCGTCTTCATCATGCTAACAATATTTTTGCAGTATTTAGAATGTGTGTCCTGGAAAGGCAGTCATTGATAGAGAATACACAGCTTCGTCCAAATGGCCGTCAATGGAGAACAAAGCCTTTGCAGGCTGATTGTATAGCTACAACATCGACCAGCAGGGGCTTGACCTTAGAATAATACAGAATACAGATCTAAAATTCCGAATGTTCATGGAAAGCAAATCGTAATTCTCCGAAGCATCATTTATCTTGAGCAAAATGAGACAAGTCTTATATTTTTCTGCACGTTTTAGCTCATGTTTGTAAATCTTCCTCTGTTTCACCAGGTCATTTTCATCAAATTGTCATTCTGTTGGGAGTTGAGCTCATGGTGCAGTAATCCTGTTCTTTTGCATATTGTGTACTGTATGATTTCCTTTGGCCTCATTAGAAGAACTCCAGGTCCCATTACATCTCTCGGTCATCCATTATTTCAACATAAAGATTTTAAACAAGTACCTTCTCTAGGTTTCTATATTGTGAATATTTTGCGAAACCTCAGATTGTTTAGTGTCCGGAATGCAACTTTTCTGGAAACCACCCACGTTTTTTATTTTAGGATTAAAAATATAAAGAAAATTATATATAAGTGACATAATTAATCACGCTATAAAAAATCTTGCAGATAGCATATTTCAGATCCTGTTGAGTGCTAAAAAAAATAGAGACATGTTTGCGCTTATATTGAAATCTCAGACCGTGTTGAGATTTCCATTTACTCTCTATTTTAGGCCACGTTAAATGCAAAAATGTTTCCTTTGTGTTTTTGTAAAGATTCATGTACACATGGCAGAGTTATCAAAATGGTCTGGATTCACACGGGTCCAGGAAAACGGATAGAAACCCTGTAGTATGCATGCCAGGCCAGTGGGTGTCGATGTTGTTGTGTAAAGAAACAGGACGTGCCTTGGCACATACACATGCACAGTAATAGGCCAAAAGTGCTTTTTAATACAGTTGCTCGACGTATCTGTGTGCTGGTCTTATTGGTGCAGCAAATCCACATTTTGATGAAGAAAGGTTAATACATAATCGAGCAGCGAGAGTTCAGAGTACGGGAAGCCGTCATATTGTTTTGGCTATACTTGAGCGACTGAGCGCGTAATACGCATGGGCGTGACGTCATCGTTTACTGAAAGCTCTGTCTAGCACTTCAAATGAAAACGAAAACGGCTGCGTTTTCAAAAAGTTGAACTTTGAGACCCGTTTTCAAAAGTTTGCATTTCAAGTCCCCCAAAACGTTTCCTTCTAAACAAACAGATAAAACTCATAAAAAGTTTTACCCCGTCGTATAAACGGCCTCTAATAGCATTGCTGTCTAGGAGTTGTATTTGTTAAAATTTTTTTTTTTGTGCTGTATGTAAAAAAATAACAAGAACTGAAAAATCCACATCATATACAGTACATAAACAACTAACAGCTGCATTTATCTTTAGTCTTTCTGACTTTTAACTCATTTACATATTATTGTTAGATTATGTAAAAAGAAAGTGTGTCAACATATTTTTTCCTTATCTACTGGCACATTTATTTATGGCAACACAACCTGTTTGGAAATTTGAGGTTATTTAGAAAGTCTAGTTCTAGTAAACAGATTTTTTTTGGAACACATTAGTAAGAACATAGAGTTCATTCATGTTTCTATGTCTCCAAACTTTGTACATGCATGTATAAATATCATTAAATACTAAAAACATTTAGTCGTTCAGCAGGTCACGGTCCAACACATTCTGCTTAAGTATCAAAACAGCAATTTGGTTACATACTAGTTAATGGAACTATGTAATGAGATTTTTCTTTTAATTTACTCTATAGTAAGCGTCTTAAACTCCCCATCTACATTAAGGAGTATGTAAATGCCTGTTTGTCTATTAAACTATTGGGCTTTATGTGGGGACTGCAAAGGGCTGTAAGTTGTTGACATCACCAGTGGCACGAGCTTTAATTTGTGGATAATTGCGGTTTGTAATGGGAACGCAGAGGCAAAGCCATGTCAACATGAGTGTCAGTGAAATTGTAGCAATTAGCAGAAACGAAACATGGAAATGAATGGCATTCGGCTTTAATTTGCACCTTTATCTTTTCATGGCATCTAATCTCGCCTCCCCTTCTCTCGGGACTCCACCAAATGTGAGAAAGGTTCCCAAAACCCTTCATTACATCCCAGAACTGATCTCCAACTTTCTCACTACTGAACCGTGTGATCATTTTGTTTCATTTCGAAATGAAGAGAAGAATTTATGTTGTGACCATAAACAATACAAATCTTACATGTAAGATCTTTTAAAGGCCACGCGTTGCCTAGATTGCATGCATATTATTTAGGGACCTGACTTTTTCTCATCCTTACGAAACAGATGTTATTCTCCTGCTCTGTTTCATCCTTTGCGAAAAATCGGGGTTAGTTGCTGATATTTACTCTGGTAAATATCAAGAAGATTTATTGTTTTATTGGCTGAGTGGTGACATTTCAGCATATGTCATGAGAGGGTGTGACGGAACGCTGGAGGAATAGAAGAGCTCACCTCTGCTCTTCAGATCGGAGCAATCTTCACTCAAAACCACCTAAAAGCTTTATAAGAAAATCCTGATGCAAAAGCACTTCAATATGTTTAATGTTATGTGTCGTTGGTTGTCTAAAACGGTGTAAGACAAAGCTCACACATTACATTAAAATGCACTGAACACATGACATTGTTGTATTCTTGTTTTTTTCCTTTTTTTAATGCTAGCCAGAAGGTGCTTAACTTTTAAGGTAACTGTGTGTTGTAATAAGCTGCTTGCGGAAACAAACTGTGGGCTCATTTTGAAGTGAGACGGGCTTGTAAAGCGATGTAAAAAGCGGAGCAAGCCATGCCCAGAGCTTTGGAAAAACAGGATTACGTCACTCACGTAGACCTCTGTTGGAAGAATGGAATGTGGAAGTCCATCGTGTCATGGAATGACCAATAGTTCCCAACACTGTCCTGATGCCCATTCATCTCCCAAACTCATTTGCTGTACAGTTGTTGAAATAACGGCAACTTTATACATTTAGCAAGTTGGCAGACATATCTTATATTCATAGATCTTATATTTACATATCATCATATTACTCCCCAGACATAATGCTGGTATAAATGTAGTCAATGTTGTATTTAAGGTACACAATGTGCTAAAACATTTAGGAAAATTTATGCAAATATAGTTGCTGTTGTTTGTCCTTCCAAAATCCATTCAAATAGGTTGACATTATGGATTTGTTTTGAGCTGTTCAGCGAGATCAAAGTATGACGCAACTCTGTTTTTAGACGGCTCTGGCCAAGCCCACTTCCTGTGAGCACCACACAATTAATGTAGCCACACCCCCTGATTTCAATTTTTCAAACTTTTTAAACAAATAGTTCTATTTAAGATAAATTCTCATAATTTCCTCCACTTCATGCCATCACAGAAGTTTCGTCTAGGATTTCCTTTCTTCAGTCGAACACAAAAAAGCATCCACCTCGTGACAAAAAACACAAGAACAAATGGGATATGATGTCCTTTTTTCCTTTTGTGATGGAATCTGGCTTTTTTGTGAAGGAGTTTTGAAACAATATGTATTGTGTAAATCACTACACAAGTGAATTAAATTGAATCTTGTTCCAGTTCGCTGTTTCTTTAACACTCGCACTATTGGACACACATTTCCTCCTGTTTTTTTTGTCTAATTAGTTCCAAATAATCAAAGTGAGTCTAATTTCTGTTATTTGCCCATCCAGAGGCGAGGATGCTTTGTAATAGGGCTCAGAGGGACCGTCTTCCATTCCACACCAGCTTGAACCTTTATTAACACACATGAAAAGCTGCTGAATAAAGGAGCGAGATGAGGAGACGCTTCCTGAATGCACCTCACGCCGACATTAAGTCTCGCTTCCCGGGTCGGCAGGCGGATGGCTTGTTATGCTAAATGCAGGCAGGGTTTTGATTGGGTTACTCCGACTTTCATCTGGCTTCTTATAGACGGACAACACAAAGGACGGCTCTTTGTTGGCTGTTTTATCTTTGCAGTCTCAGTCTTTTTTTAAAGGAAAGCGAGTAAAATGCTCAGGCCGCTGAGCAGCATACAAAGTATGAGATTTGCTTCTGTCTTTTTATCCTAATCTTGTTTTTTTTTATCATAACTTTAAAGTCAACATTAAAGCATAATTGACCATATTTATTTTATTAATACACATCTTGTTATGCACGATTCATCAGTTTATCTTCCTAAACTGATATTAAAATGCACAAACTTGATCTGCTTTTAAATATACCTCAATGTGAACTTTTAGATATTGTCAAAAAATGTAAATATGTTAAAAAGGTAAACTGTACTTTTTTTACTGTAGGATGATTTAAAAAAAAATGAATGGATCATAATTTACATTGAACCACATTGTTCAAAGTTTCTAAAAAAATATCATAAACTTGTATGATTTCCATCTGATTTCAGGCCCTTAGAATTGAACAAACAATTTTAATATACTTTGAGAAATGTCTCAGTGGTTTTGTGTCCATACGGTATAATGGAAGTCAGCGAGGTCCAATGTCATTTGTTCACCAACATTTTTCAAAATACCTTCTTTTGTGTCCTTCAAAGGAAAGAAAGTCACACAGCATTGAAAGGACATGAGGATGAATAAATGATGAAAGAGTTTACGTTTATGGGTGCACACTGTCCCTTTAATGCTATGATTTGTCACTCTTATACAGTTAGACAAACGTTAGAAATGGAGCACTTGGGTTTATATTTTTCTTCTTTTCTTTCTCACTGATTGTTCATTAAATCAGCAAGAATAATACAGTCAACATGCAGTTACTTAGCGCCAATAAAACACATGCAACTACATCAAAACTGTGTCAATACTAATGCAACCCCAGCGTCTCTCCCGGAATAAATTACACAACAGCATTCACAACAAGCAGCACATTTCCATAGGTTTACAAACCAGTTATTTATTTTTATTAACCATTAAATTGAAGTTCATTCCCGAGGGCTCAAATGGTGCTTTCACGATCATTGCTTTATCACTAAAAGATTCTGCGTATGGCGTCCCGCATGTCCATGGATTTCTAATTCTTTGAAAGCGGATGGGGGATGAGTAATACTTGGCTCAGGTTTGCTGAGGTTTGTGCTAATCAGTATTTCTATTGATTGACTGTCCAGTTCAAGAAGTCATCTGTTTTAAATATACTTCCATTCTACAGTGTTGTTATAGTGTTGGCTTTGCTCCATAGCTACTTTTTATGAGAAAAGACTTGGTGTTGTTGTAGTTTTGTAATATTCATTTATATGTTGGGATATTTATGGTGTTATCAGTCGGTTTACAACATTAGGCATGAAATACTGTAAAAAATTAGAATTTAAATATTAATATAAAGCCATGTGAGAATAAAGACTTTTTATCTTTCATTACATTTTCGAGTGCCTTGGCGTTATGAGGTTTTTTTATGAATTAGGAAATCCTGGATCCAAACAGCACAGATTTAGGGATTTTAAATAATTACAATAATTACAACTTGAAATAATGAAGATTTTTTAAAGCAAGTTTTAAATAATGTTTCTTTTAAAAATGATGCAATACAAATGCATTAGAAATATGTATATACTGTAAACAAAATCAAAAGTTGCTTTAGTTAATATTAGTTAATGAACAAGGAACTAACATCAATGATCAATGAACAATGGACATAACACATTCATATTTAACTTTAAGAAAAGAAATGCTATAAAAATATGTTTAATTGTTAGCTCACGTTAGCAAATCTAATGGATTAAGTAAATGAGACCTTGTTATTGTAATTTTTTGATTAAACGTTAATTATTGCTACAGTTAATGTATTATTATGTTTCATTTATATGCATTAAATTAAAACCGTGCAACTATTTGCTGATCATACAAATTATAGTTAAAGACAGGTTGGAAGTGTGATAAGCGGTTGTGTGTGCGTACGTTGGTGTGTGTGTGAAATAGTACAGGCATAGTAAAAGTCTGTGTAATGTATTGGTCTCTCTCTCTCTCTCTCTCTCTCTCCCAGACGTCTGTTCCAGTGATTAATTTTCACATTTGTCTTTAACACTGAAGAGGTTCAGGACAATCCGCTTGACTCAGCTTTTGTCTGCCTTGTTTTCACATATATTTCAGTCGCTGTCGACTATTTCAGTTGCTGTCGAACGAATTTTAAGCGCCACTTTGGCAGAAGAACAGATCGCCTGTCAAAAACCAAGAAGTCGTGTTTCATAAAGAAGAATGATTTCCCTTTCTCCTCGTTTTGAAATCAGCATGATGCTCACTATTGACTTTTAGGGAGAAAAACATTGCGAACATTCAGACTAATTTAATCACTCTCCTTGTGGTATTCTCATTTAATATAATGCACAGTCAAAGCTTTTGTGTTTATCCTTCTGGTTCTTTTGTGGTCTTTTCTTTGTTGTAAGATATAACTGACTGTGAGTTTTTATCAATTTAATGTCAGAGTGCAATTCAGTCTTTTTCCCAGTCGAGTGGGAATTTAACTGTAGCGTTTAAATGCCGGAATACAGATGATAAAAGCTTGGTTTCTTGTTTAAAAAAACAACTGCTCGGTCTTTCAAAAGCTTCTCAGTTTGAAAACTGTCGGGTTGAGCTTTTATTTGGAAATCCAAACATGCAGCGTATTGAATATGAAGAGTTATAGTTGTGTGTACTGCATGTTAGCTTTGTGTTGTGGAAAATATATTTCAGATATTCTCTTTGGCAGGGTATGATGTACCTGGAGGAGAGGCGTCTGGTTCACAGAGACCTGGCGGCACGTAACGTACTAGTGAAATCTCCAAACCACATTAAGATCACTGACTTCGGCCTCGCCCGACTGCTGGATACAGATGAGAAGGAATACAATTCAGATGGAGGCAAGGTTAGTCTTCAGAACCTGTGACAAAATGTTCATTTTTACTCAAAGATGAATTGGTCACGTTCTAAAATCTCCATCAATCAATGACTTGATTAGGTTTCTAATTTACATATTTCCACGCCGAACCGTTTTTGTTCATTAAGAAGTTTTAATTTTTTCCAGAATTATATTAATTTATGTTTTTCATTATACATGATTGCTGTATATCTTTAGATGATGACGAGCTGATTAGAATGGTCTTTTATGTAGATGCCCATCAAGTGGATGGCATTAGAGTGTATTCACTACAGGAAATTCACACATCAGAGTGATGTCTGGAGCTACGGTGAGTTTACTGTGCATTTCAACCAATACTATAGTTTACCATGAGTTTTCTATAGAGTATAACCAACTTTATAGTCCATGAAAATACATATCAATTAGAAATCGAACCAAAATTAAATAACATCAGTAGACAATATTACTGTGATGCCGTCTAATTAAAGATAGCTTTGGAAACTATTTCTAGTTACATGTTTAACTAAAACGTTCATTTTTGTTATTTTGACACTATTTGGCAATTTTGAACATTTTCCACAAATCCCAAATGAAAATATTGTTTTTATTTGCATATTTGCAAGTTCATATTTATGTTTAAACAACAAACGACTAATATTTTTGTAGGTATTTTAGTTAACACTTTACAATATAGATAACATCAGTTAATGCGCTGGTTTTTCAGCATTAATTAATCCTTGTTAAAGTTGGTTCATGTTAATACAGTTATTCATGTTAGTTCTTGGTGCATTATCAAATGTTAACAATGACATCATTTGATTTTGATAATGTATTAGTAATGCTGAAATAATCATAAATTCATATTATTTAATGCTGTAGAAGTATTGTTCATTGTTTGTTTATGTTAGTTAATGCAAATAGCACCTTATTGTAAAGTGTTACCATATTTTAGGACTCAGGTAAAAATGAATATGTGGATACAGTAGTATTTATATCCAGAATGTATTAACATTACATTTACATTTTGGCATTTAAATGACACTTTAATTGAAAGTGGCTTGAAAAAATAAGACAGTAATGTAAAAAATGAATATTTAAATATGAATCCATGTACATTGAATAAATCTGCACAGTAGAATGTGCTTCTATACTTTGTAAAAGTATACTTTACAATTGAATTGAAAAATTATTGTGAAATTGTGTTATAATATATTCGATATGTATAAACATATAAACTGTAGAAATTGTTAATAATGAAGAAAAAATTGTGTTAAATAATGAATTTGCATCGTTTTAAAAAAAAATATGTACAACATAACTCTATATATTGTGTGCGATGTGTTCATATTTACGTCTAAATTAGGAGTGACTATTTGGGAGTTGATGACGTTTGGAGGTAAGCCCTACGATGGGATTCCCACCCGCGAGATTCCGGACATCCTTGAGAAGGGGGAGCGTTTACCCCAACCGCCCATCTGCACCATAGACGTCTACATGGTGATGGTGAAATGTGAGTCTAGTTGAGTGAGATTGAAGTGTGTAGCGATTGAGTCCCAGCCTCTGGCCGTAAGGTTTTGTTGACTGTGGAAGGCAGTTGTTGTTTCTCTGCCAGCTCGAACACATAAAACAGAGAGAGATGAAATGAGTTGCGAAATGATCCCATCAATTTCGATTACATTTGGACTGTAAGCTGTTGTTTGTGACATGCATAACCCTGCGGACAGTGAACTAGAAAATGCTGATGGAGATCAGACGGTGTGTGATTGCGGGTGTAATCGCTGCTCATTTGTGTAATGTGTTTGAGAGCGAAAGGAAATTAATTGAGAGGAAATAAGGAGCATGCTTATGCGGGGTGAGGTCGTGTCACTTCCTGTCAGAAATTGCAAAAGTTCTTCATGTAGAACTGAAACAAGTTCAGATAATTGGTGCAAGAACTATCTATGTATTTTCCATGAAGCTGCTCTGTTTTTCTTCTTTGTTGTCACCTGTCATTCGAGTTTTCTTTTGATGATGTGCATTTAGAGTAGTGTTGTGGCATTTGTGGCAAATTTTAAGTTTCCTTTAGTCAAATAATAACTTGGGTTTAAGTTTCTTTACTTCATTACTATATATATACCCAGTGTGCTTATGGCACGGTGTAATAATGATCACTTAACACATTGTAATTTTACAGAATGTTTTTGTTTTTTATCTTTATAGATTTTCTACATTAAATGTTAGAGAACAGAATTTTACCGTAGTAAAAAGTATTTTAAAAGTATTTTTTCAAAAATTACAGAAAAAGACTGCAAATTTACAAGAAAAACAGGGGAACATTTTATTTTAACAATTTATTCCTGGTGTCCCGCTGCGGCCAGCTGCCAGAAAATGTTCTTTTTTTACATGTTCATTTTTGAAATAGCGTAAAAAACTTTAAAATTACAGAACAAGACAACACATTTACAAGAAAAATTGTAACAACAATTTAATGTATATCCTATAATTTCACAGAAAAAACTATTATTTTACGGAATATTTCTGTTTTTCCAGTTTACAGAAATTTTCATTTTTTTTACTGATTTCTTTTCAGTGATCAACTAACAACTAATATTATGATTTTTCTATTTTCCAATTGTTAAAACTGTATTTGAACGGTAGAGTATATGCTAACAACACCAAGGCCATCGGTTGGATTCGTAAATATCCCTAATGCTCTAAAATCAGTGGTTCTCAAACTTTTCAGGCAAGTACCACCTTTGATCAAAGTAGTTGTTCCAAGTACCACCTAATGATCGCCGTAGTTTGAGAACCACTGCTCTAAATGATGCATACCTGTCTATCTTGTCTGTCAGTCATCAGCATTGTCTATCTGTCTGTCCTACAAAAAAAATATTTTTGTCTGGTCAGTCATGTCACTTTGCCAATCTTTCTGTCTGTCTACCTTGTTTGTCTGCGTTTTTATCTGTCTATCTAATCTGTCTGTCTTTGTTGCATTATTTGTCGGTCTTGTCTGTCTATCTTACTGATATGTCCTTCTTCTCTGTCTATCTGTATTGCATTTTATGTCTGTCTACCTAACAGTCTTGTCTGTCAGTCTTGTCAGCCTTGTCTGTATCTGTCTGTCTTTCTAAAAAATATTTTTGTCTGTCTGTCTGTCTGTCTTGTCAGTCCCGTCTCTCTGCCAGTCTTTCTGTCTGTCGGCCTTGTTTGTCTGCTTATCTTATCCATCTATATTCCATTTTCCGGTAGTCTGACCGTCTGTCCATCTGCTTGTCGTTGTTGTCTGTCGGTCTTTCTTCTCTGTCTATCTTTATTACATTTTCTGTCTGTTTGCCTATCAGTCTTGTCTGTCATTGTACTTGTATTTCTTAGCTACTGTGTCTGTTTTTTTTTTGTTTGCCTGTCTGTCTGTTTTTCTCTGTCTTTAATATCTGTCAGTGTGTCTTTCGTGCCTTTCTAGTCTGCCTCTCTGTCTGTCTGTCAATCTGTTGGTCTTATCTAGCTGTTTTATCTGTCTTTCTTTTTTATTTTTGTGTCTTCCTTGTCTGTCTGTCTGTCTGTCTGTCTTTCTTCTCTGTTAGTCTAGTCAGTCCTGTCTATCTGCCTTTCTTTATGGCCAAACTATCTTTTCCTTGGTCCTGTCCTTCTGTCTATCTGACTTGTCCGTTTGTTATCGTATTATCTGTTGCTTGAATGTAGTTATATTGTATGAATGCATTTTCTACAGACAATACGAACCGTTTAAGCAAAAAATGCAGACAGATTATAATTTATATCTGATATTAGTTGTTAACAATACTGTAGATGTGCACGCTAAGTAGTTTTAAATACAATACACATTTTTTTAAATGCAGCCTATAATCTTGTTTATTCTAGCACACTGACATTTCTAACGCTGCCTTTGCCTCCAGGTTGGATGATTGATGCCGACAGTCGTCCTCGATTCAAAGAACTCGCCGCAGAGTTCAGCCGAATGGCACGAGACCCTCAAAGATACCTTGTCATACAGGTAAGAATCCAGTTATTTTTGTATCACATCCCACCTTGGAAAAATCAATATTTTTGTCCTACAACACCCATTAAACTCAAGGTGACTACTGAGAATGATGGTGTCATTTTTGTCTCAGGGGGACGATCGCATGAAGCTGCCCAGCCCCAACCACAGTCAGTTCTTCCAAAGTCTTCTGGATGAGGAGGAGCTGGATGACCTGATGGACGCCGATGAGTACTTAGTTCCTCAGACCTTCAATACCTCCGACTCCTCTTACACTTTAAGACAACATGTGGATTCTAACAGGGTAAGACCATTCATTATAGCATTTGCTTAGGGTGGGACTCCATGCATTAAGCTCCATAGCAGGGAATTGTCAAGTTTGTCTAATCAATGAAGCCGTAGAAGTGTTTGTAAACCTGTTTAGAACAAATAGGTCTATAATACCTGGAGAAAGCTGTTTGTTTGCGTTCCCATTCATCACAATGGCAGCTCCTCCTCTACTCTTGACTCCAGAGATACAGGAGATGATGTCATAACAGTGCTGATTGGTTGATGGTACCGCACTGACGATTCCTGTTCCAAACCTTCATCTGCATACTATTGCAGATGAAGGAGGCATACTATTTCAAGTCCACTTTTTAATTTAAATAAATATACTTTTAATTAGGCTTTAAGTGTAAGAGTATTTAACTAGGTAAGCAGCTAGTTGACAACTACATTTTTAATTTGCACTTCAACTATATGAACTTAACTATGTGAGCTTAGGTTTACTGATATTTGACTAGTTCAATACAATTATCACTTTTTTGAGGAGAGTAGATGAACCTGAAAGCGGAATAGATACTATAGGTACCAAACTTGAGTGGGTTATTTCCAATAGCCGGGGGCAGCGAATGAAGTTTATAGGCATGTTTTCGACCATTTTTGGTCGCGATTTTGCTGCCCCCAAACTTATGTTTCGATGTGTTTACGGCAGGAAAGTTACAAAATATATTCATGGAACATGATCTTTACTTAATATCCTGACGATTTTTGTCATTAAAGAAAAATCGATAATTTTGTCCCATTCAATGTATTGTTGGCTATTGCTACTTGGGACTGGTTTTGTGGTCCAGGGTCACAAATATACTATTGATTTTTCTGTCGTTATAAGTCAAGTTTACTCATTTTAAGTATAGAGAAGTACATGAATTAGACGGAAAGAATATTTTTCCTTTTTTATTCAAAGAATTGTATTAATAGCACAGTTGGATAAAGTGAAAAAAAAAACGGTTATTGCACTTGACTATGAAAACACCCTGCAAACGTGTAAATTGCTGAAAGGCACTG
This sequence comes from Triplophysa tibetana, assembly GCA_008369825.1. Lineage (NCBI taxonomy): Eukaryota > Metazoa > Chordata > Actinopteri > Cypriniformes > Nemacheilidae > Triplophysa > Triplophysa tibetana. Next base: position 28,817,475 of record CM017896.1, on the reverse strand, counting down.
ACAAAATGCATCTACATTTAATATGATTTGTACCCTCATACAGACTCAGCTGAGATGTCGTGATAGAGTATTTTGTCCAAATGATGGGATGGGAGCTTGTTCCTCTGGTTCAGCCTGTGGCGTCCTCGTCCCAGTAAGCACACAGGGGGCGGGGCTGGAATCTCTAGAGGAGCAGCATTGTAATGGAAGTTTAAAGAAACAACCCACGCCTGGCTCAGGGGACGACTGTGATGGACAGCGCTACAGTGCAGACCCCACTGTCTTTCTTGGAGAGAGGGGTCCGAAGACCAATGGAGAGGAGGATGATTACATGAATCCTATGAATAAGTCAGCCTCGGGTAAATGAAGAATATATCACAGTACAAATTTGTGTATGTGTGTATGATCATGACAATTCCCCTTCCAGGTGATGTTTGTAGTATTTGAAAGAAAAGTTACCTTTTTAAACTTTTTAAAAAGATAATTATATTTATATTTATAGCCTATAAATCATTTGGCAAACCAAAAATGTTTATTAATACTTTATTTTATTTATTTTATTCCATAGTTTGCATAGATTACAATTATTCTAATATTTAAACATATTAATATTATATTATAAAATTACAAATATAAATAATGAGGGTTGTGACGAGATCTCGTGGCACGAGACTGCGACCATTTTATCCTCATATGCTCCCTAAATTTATCCTGTGCGACATTAAAATATATTTGGGAGCATTTGTGTTAGTTTGTTGTGGTGTGGACAGTTTTCATTAGTGTACAGAACACACTAATAATTGTACACAATATGTGCTTGATGTGAGCTACAGGGACAAGCTACAATCTGTCTTCTATATCATACAATGTCAAGCTACCATTTGCAAACTTTACGAAGTGGCTTCATACATTGAAGCTGCTTATAGAGGATTTTTTTACAATTACTTAAGAAATGTATTTAAATATCAGCAGCAGTATTAATCACCTCAGATAATGAAGATCTCAATTAAATTGACAACATTTATCCTAGACATCAAACCTGACTAATGACTACACAATGAAACACATCTTATAAAAAGTTGTTTCGCTTTAAGTTTACACTGTTCCTCATGAAGTTTAATATGCTGAATACAAAAATCAATTTTTTTACCATCGACGGTAGCCGATATTTCACACATTATACATTTCGTTAATATTACTTGAATGCAGAAATAATATGGTACTGGCATAAGCTCAAAACAACATTTTAACATAACAGTTTCTAAAAATGAGTCGTACAAAACTTCAGAAGTGTAGATTTGACCGTTTTTGTCTTTTACGACTAATACTATCATCAAGAACCAAGTTTCAGGTGTACAGTAGTCACCTATCATTGCTTCATCCCACCTTCTCTTTGCTACAAAATTTCTAGACTTCTAGACAATTGGAAAATATTTTTTTTAATATGTGAAAATGTGTAATGTTTATTTGTAGTATTCAAATATATTGTAATGAATGATATAAGTTAAAAATGTATTACATTGATGCTACATGAAAATTAGGATTACCACGATGATTAGCACTCAGAACTAAAAAAGGTTGGGCTAAACTAAAATTTGTTACACTGTGCTATTTACAGTATATGTAACTGCTGACATGCTATTATGTGCTGTCAACCAATGTTATTTTCAATTTTGCCTGTCTCTGCAGACCACCTCAGTCCTATCGAGGAAAATCCTTTCGTATCCCAGCGGAAAAACGGGAATATTAATGCACTGGACAATCCAGGTTACCACAGCACGCCCGACCGAATGTCCAAATGTGAGGATGAGTACATCAACCAACCTCTTTACCTCAACACATACAACACCACCGGTGTGCCGGAGATTCTGAGGAAAAATGGAGCTTCCATCCTGCTGCAGATGACAACAGCAGCCAACACAACAAGCAGTCATGTCATCCCCACCACACTAGCTGGGAAAGCCCTTCACCACGGCCAGGGAACACATGTTCGTTTCGCCATTCCACCTGTTCAGCCTCCCCAAGCAAGATTAATGAGCCAAAATGGACAGCATTCCCAGACGCCTCTTGCTGTTGAATCCAATTCCTCCAGCAAGTCTGGCAATCCTTCCCTGTTATCACAAATCTCAGTCGTCAGCCAAAAGATCCAACCTTGTCTGGCGAATCCGTCCGGTTACTTAACCCAACCCAACTTGAACCAAGTAACAAAGTCTACGATTGCAAACAAAAGCATCTCTGGTCTTCCCGGCCACCTTGTTTTTCCGAGTAATGTGCTTCAGACGGGCCATACTGGGACAGTAATGGTCGACAGGAAATCCAAAAAGAGTTTTGACAACCCTGATTATTGGCAGCACAGTCTACCCCCCAAGGTGACCCAACCGAACACTCAAGACCCATCGCAGGGTTGCAAAAGCAAACAACTCTACCGGCACAGTGTCCGAAGTCGCATTGCCATCGCTGAGAATCCAGAGTTTCTGTCTGAGTTTAACAAGAGACCAGGACCGGTTATGCCACCTCCGCCATATCGGCACAGGAATACAGTAGTGTGATGCCACATTCTAGAGCCGGATTCTTTTACCAGTACGGATATCAACGTATTCTTGTCCCTCTGGTATACATTCATGGATTTATCAAAGATATTATTGGACTAAAAATATGACACGATATTGGTTTGAAGGGAAACTGATTTACCAAAGTGCCTCTGAACTATTCCAAAACTATTCCACAATTTCTATTCGAACAATAAGAATGTAACTGCTCAACTCATCAATCCGTTAATCGCAAGTCCACTGACTTGCTAGAAGCCTGGAAGTAATGCGGAATGGTATGGAAACTGGTGTTTATCTTGATGGACTAGTTTGGGTTTTTGGAGCTTTCTGTTGACTGCAACTTCTCTCCAGTAAATGATGTTTTGACCATGTTTTGTCCATCTTGTATTGTGGCTGTTGACATTGTACATTACTTTGAGAAGTAAATGACAGACGGTACGGGAATAGTAGCCACACTACTACTGTACTACTTGGATTTAAATGGGACCATGGATTGACTTAGTAAATGGTGCATATGTTTCATTTACCATAATCAACAATTTATTACGGGACTTACAGTGGTTGGAAGCTATTTTTTCCCCCTTCCCCTTGTTCTTTTAAAGACCTTACAGACTTTCCCCTGTTTTGTACTCGTACATGGGAATATTAACAATTCTGATACTTACACCCTAAAAATAATGTGGTGGTTTCAACTCATGGTTGGGTCAAATGTGAACAAAGCCAACCGTTGGGTTTAATGAACCTATGCTGGGTTTGTTTCAACTCATGGTTGGATCAAATGTGGACAAACCCAACCATTGGGTTTAAATGAACCTGTATTGAGTTTTTCAACTTATAGTTGTGTCAAATATGGTCAAAATCAACTGCTCGGTTTAAAGGAACTAGTTTTAGGTTGTTTCAGCTCATGGTTTGGACATATATGGACCTGTTCTATGTTATCTTAAACCAACAGTTGCGTTTGTTCATATTTTACCCAACGGACTGAAGAGTATTTAGATACATAGCACACGGGGCAGCCGTACCACAGCGCTTATAGAGCAAACTGGATATAAGTGCCTTTCTCAATGGCACAAAGCATTTGTGGTCCAGAGACAGATTTGAACTGGGATATTCAACTGCTGTATATATGTGCAACAAATATGAATATTTACTACTGAGCCACTTATGTGCAAATAGACTCACCCAGAGCTGGGAATCATATATTAAAAAAAAAATGTTGTATTTAAAAGTAATGATTTTGAATATGAAAATGATTTTACTGGCACGACTATTATGGAAGGCAATATTATATTATCAAATTCACTGATAGCGGGCACAATAGAAACTCAAACTATTGCTCTCCAATGGAGATTTTTTTATTGTACTGAGACAGAAAAATACTGTTGTCTAAAATATATCTTGCTCTCAATGAGAGTGTGACCGTAGTGTGGCCAGGCAAACATGTTTCTGTTGAATGTAACACTTAAGACTTTCATTACTCATGTCAAAGTGTCATAGCAAATAAGAGGTTGTGACTGTGCAGATTTGGTCCTTACTGTACCATGCTGATATTATAACGGTTTGATTTGCTTTTGACTAAATAACCATGGAAGATGTAGCTAGATTTGTTGAGTTTTCTGTTAATTTTCCTCTTCCTAAAGGTTCATCTCATCCCTGTTGTATTACTATTTGATGGAATGAGACAATAAAGGTCTTGTATGACATTTCTCCAAACTGGTCAGAATCTGACATGATTTGATCTATCTTATGGTATGTGTATGGATACGTCAAATTATTTAGTTTAAAAGCGTTATTATATTAAAACGATTTTTTGTTTGGTGGGGGCATTAAAAATCCCTTTAATTATAAAATCTGTCCCTCATATGCCATAAAAAAACGAAATATAAAAAAACATGTTAAGAGGATGATTTACTCTGGGGTAATTCTGAGGGTCCTTTTATGTATGGGCAACAACCACTTATCGACCCAATGACCCCTGATACAGACGTACAGTAAAAACCTACAGTAAAACCAACATTAAATGATGTGTGTTTATAGGATTGTATTATCCATTGAAACAGTCTTCGGTACTGTGATGATCTGAACCTTTTTCCTTTTAAACTTCTCATTTTGTGTTCGTGACCCATAATGAATAAGCATGTGTTTAAAGGTGTCAGCTGTGTGCCAAGTGATCAGTGCAAGAGAGTATTCCTGCGAAGAGTTGTTTTTTGCCACAAGGTATCACTGTACTCTTACTGTGGCTCTGTTCCAAATCCCATTTAGCCGCCTAACTAGACAACATCAATTGGCATCACATGAGTCCTAATCCGAAAACTGTTCCAAACAGTAAGCAGCAAAATGATACAACTGCAACTTTCATTCACTGGAGCTCAAAAACGTATTATGTTAAAAACGTAGCTGTTTATATAAGATCACTAGGGTTTGAAGCAGAGCCTCAGTGTCTGTTTGAATGCGTGAAGAATGCAGATGTGGAAAACCACAGCAGTCACTTTGTAGCAGAAATATCTCAGCCCAGGCACATAAAAACTCCCCGTGAGGAGGCGGAGGTTGATGATGTGTGACCTTGGATTACTGGCTCTTCAAAAGTTGCTTCTGAGAAGCCATCATCTCTACGCTTTATGCCCTCGGTAGGGAGTATGATGTGCTGTTCACTGACAATAGTGAGAAATTGGATTAAATGGGAAAGCAGGCTTGAATGTGTTTTAGAGGAGTTTATGGAACTAAAGATATTGTAAAGGGTTAGACAAGCATGTCGAGTGGAATGACAAGTCCTAGGTAGAGCTGAGGAAGGCAAACAAAGAAGCAAAATGATTCAGTTTAATGCTAATATTATTTTGCTTAAGAATCTATTCACACAGAAATACAGTTTCAATCCAGTGCTAAAAAAAAATGCTAAAGCTCAAAGTTCACTGCCAATCGAGATATTGTCTTTAATAGAATTCGCTTTTCATGGACTACAGAGAACGGATGGAATCGGAAGAGAGCCCTCTACTTCCTGGGTGCATGATGTCACTATTCCGAGTGCTTTTAATAACCTCCGCTCAAAGGAATACACCAAAAAAGGGGCGAGGAGAGGCATTCCTCAAAGAAAAGGAAGAACTGCTGAAGTTGTGTTCGGTAATCTGAGATTGTAAATATTTGACTGAGCTACTCGCTACTTTCACTTTCATCACATAACAACAGCTGGTAATAAGAATTCCGCTACACACATTCTAGGATAACCAATGGTCAAATAACAGCTTACATGATTTTAACATGGGCTGTGAACGCTGTTCTGTGTAATACACTGATATTGTGTATGTATGTGTGTGTGCGCATAGCCTACCTCTAAAACAATTCTATGAAAGGTCCTTTGAAGTCCTGCCTGCAAATGTCTCCTGGTCAGTCGGCTTGTTTTATCATACAACTCGGGTCCAATATAAAAAGGCTAAACTAATGCTTCTGTTATTTGTGTTAATTAATATAAACAGTCTGACGGCATTCGGTCCGGTGTCATTTCCCTCACCATAGTAGGAAAAAATGTGATCTCTAACAAAGATTGACGTTTGCACATCCACTATCAGACCTCCGTTACACTTCGATCGATCCATATGTTTTTAACCGATAAAGTGAAGTCAACGCCATTGTCACTGTTTATTGCTAAAAGTTTTTGATTACACGTGCACTGAGAGGGACACCGACTTATCACCACAGCCCGATAAGCGGAAACTTGCTGATATGATATGGGTGGGACATCTTCACACACACTCTAAGCCGCGAACCAACCAGACAGACCTGGTCAGCTGAACCAATCAGAGCGATTCGGAAGGAGGAGAGTCGGTTTGTCAGAAGAGGGACAGTGGTGAACAATAGACTTGAAATATGTGTAATATAAAGCGTTTTTGTTGAAATTACTAACATTAACATCCATCGCATAATCAAAGCCTCAAAAACAGCAAAAGAATGGCTCCTTTAGAAAACTGTGAAATTCTATAAAATTACAGTTTTTGAACAACATGAGGGCAAATAAATATGACACAGTTTTTTATATTTAGGTGAGCTATCCCTTTAAGACATCGAAGACTGGCAGTGTATATAGTCATATGATTTAGCAATCGAACACATTACAAAGTCAATTGGATTGGGACTTTCATTCCTACCTTCACCATAAATAGCTAATAACTACGAATTTTACACAGTAGATTTCCTTTGTCACAAAAATCACTCGTGATTAATACAATAACCGGCTGTATTTACAATATGTCTGTTTGTAGCACCACAGGAATGTAAAATCGACTACATGAATATCTAGAAGAAAGAGAACTAAAACATTTCTAGCGTAACATTATAAGTGACATTGAAGTTATTCAAGTCGATGGTTTGGAGAGGTCCTCAAACACACAAACACAGTTACGCTCCCCTATGGCTTCCTTTAGCACCACATACTGTGACAAAACACTTTCCTCCTGGCAAGGTGAAACTTTGCTGAAGTGTGTATTATTAATGAGAGTCAGTGAGAGAGATAGATGTGTTCTCATGTACGGATGTGTGTGTGTGAGGCAGTTGACTGGTCAATGGTGTTTCTCCCTGGTGTGCGGTAGCCACAACAACATTTTCCAACCCCAGTCAAACCAATTAATCAGATTCACTCTCTGCGGATCTCTCTCACAAATATAGTGGTGCATGCTGAAATTAAAAGACCACGTTTTAGAGGTCCTTCCTAGTGAACAATGATGTCAATAATGGCAATTATTTGTCATTCTTGTTGTTATAAAGAACATGAATCGTTGAAGGTACACGAGAAAAAATTGTATTTTCAGAGCTCTCATTATTTTTGGCAGTGAGAGGAACTGTCCGCCATCAGGTGCGTCTCTCTGGAACAAAGCAGACAAAGAGACGACGTGACTTTATTAAAAGTTAATGCCTCGTGTGACCTGATCTTTTGCAATGCCGCTCACCATCCGAATATAAATGGATATTATAATCCTGTCTGTTATTGTGCAACTAGATGTAAAGTTACCATAAGATAAATCGCCAGTAACTAAATGAAGAATATTGAATATAAGACTTAAGATCTATAGATTAGGTTTATAAAATGATTATTTCTGGCTAAATGAGATGAGCCACATTCAAAGTCAATGTTAAATAGCTAATATATGTAAGTGGAATTACATTTCATATTAATCCAAATGAACGTTTTGTTGTTTGGCAAACAGAAATAGACTTCAGAGAAAGTTTGTTCTGCTTGATCATAAAATATTATAATTAAAGGCAGCTATAACCTTGTGGTGATGGAATATAAGTTAACTTTTATTTATTTACTTTTAGCAGAAATCATGTAATACAGTTTTTCATTGTGAGTCTATTTACACATTATAAACATAGATTGCGTTAATTTAAATAACTTTTAAATGCACTTTTAAAAGACGTTGGGTGTGTGTTAAGTTGCTTACATTCAAATCAAACTTAAATGTAGATGTAAAAGGCAGATTTAACGAATAAAAGAATAAATTCAAGATCCCGTAGACTACACAGTCTGTGTGTCCCGTAGACTACACAGTTATAAACGGGTATACAACGTGCAGTTAAAATAAATCTGGCTCTATAAACTGTGTAATATAGAGAAATACGGAGAAAACATAAGATATACAGAAAAATAGATAAATAAGAATGTGTATATTAACAACTAACCTGAAAACGAGAAATAAATATAGGGACAACATTTCAACTCAATGTCAACTCAAAATGCATAACATACTGTAATAGATCAGCATTAAAAAAAAGAACAATTATTTTTATATTACAACAATTATTATAACAAGATCATTAAATATAACAAATTAAGATTTGTACATATGATATTTTGGAATCTTTGAAAACACTTTTAAATTGAGCTATCATTTGATGTCTCACTTTAAAGACTTCTGGGTTTCTGTTAAATTACTTTCACAGCGTTTGAATTTGAGCTTGATGAAGGACATAATGAAGTTCCCTGTTGTGTTGCGGTTTCTGTGGATTCCAAACCCCAGTCCATTAACACAAATCCAGTTGAACAATAAATATTAAGCGATTAAAGCTTTGAAAGGCGGCCTGGTGTCCTGCGTGCTGGTGCATGTCCAATATGGCTTGTGATGTTTCTTTTATGATCTCAGTTGTGTCTCAGTCTGACAGCTGGACTCAGGAATGGAGTGTTCATTGTATTTGCTGATGCCAAGAGAGTTAATTAGACACAAATTATTATTGCTTTCTAAAGCCACGGGCATTAGTGTTCCTGTAGTTCAGTTGTAACAGTATTAGGCAAAGGTTGTGGGTTCATGATCATATGGACTATAATTGTATAATTTCAATGCACTATAAGCCCCTTTGGATTTAGCATCTCCTGAATGCAACACAATGCATGATCCACGATCTTTTGCGTTTTAAATGTGCTATCTCGTTACATTGTTATATGTCAATGTTTTATTGTTCTTCAACTAGAAATTGATCCTTAAAATTTGTTCCATTCTGTTGTTAACTTTATAGTAGTCTGTACACTCCTCTCTTAAACTAACAACATTTTAAACTTAATCTTTAAAGTTAGTCTTGGTGTGAATGAGCCTTTATACTTTACCGCACCTTTTAATTTTCATGTTTAACTTGCATTCAGTAGCACTCAAGGGTTTTAACTTTGACAGGACTTCTAAGGGCCGTAAAATCTTGGATGGAAGCGGCTCGTCCGAATGCAAAGCAGCAAGTTCTGTTTGAAATATCTTGATTGGGTCGCTCACCGTGCCAGAGTTACTTGATAGCTTTGGAAGTTAGTCTTGGTTCCAGAATGGACCTGCGGTGGATAATTATGCTCCTGACAGGGTGTCCCAGGGAGCACTGGGGCAGCTAATTTCAATAAGGGTAAACAAGAGCTGGCACCTCTTTGACGGCCATGTTTTAATTAGAGGCAAATCCAACACATGCTCTGACATTACTTTGTAGGAGGACGAGAAAATGAAAAGCAGCCTGGGGTTATTTACGGCTGCCAGTTTGGAACAAATATGAAGACGACTAGCCACATCTAGAAATGTGGATTTGATGCATTATGTGGGAATATACTCCGTCAAGCTCAGTGACTTGCTTTCTAAAAGCTTCAGAGAGGATTTCAATAGCATTTAGCAATACTAGCGATTCATGTCATCACATATTGTCATTTTACTGGACACATACGATAAAATTCTATAAAGGGGCAGTTCACCCCAGAAAAAAATAATTCTGTCATCGTTTACTCATCCTCAAGTTGTTCAAAGTCTGTATACGTTACTTTGTTCTTTTGACGACAGAGAAGAAATTTGGAAGAATGCTTCTAACCAAACAATTCTTGGCCTCCTTTGACTACCATATTAGGAAAAATGACAATGATAGACATAAGTGTCCCAGAACTGCTTGCTTTCCAACAGTCTTCAAAATATCTGCCTTTGTGTTTAACAATAAAGACATTTTTAAGCAATTTTCCTACTATCAATGGAGGTCCAGAACTGTTTGGTTACAAGCATTCTGCTAAATATCTTTCTCTGTCTTCATCAGAATAAAGAAATTCATGCAGATTTGGGACAACTCGAGGGTGAGTAAATGAAAACAGATTTTTCATTTTTTGTATAAACTGTTTCTTTAAATATACTCTGAATAGAAATGTGTATCGATTAATGTAAAATATAAAATATGTTCCCAATATATCAGTTTTGTGCAGAAAATCATGTAAATTCTTTTTATGTTCATACAATGTGTATGTATATTTATATATATTCCTATACACATTTTTTTGTGTTACATTTGGCATTTTAATTGCTAGTCATGAGTTACTGAAGACATGAAGACCATTTTCGTTTTTTGAACTGTCAACAAAAATGTATTTGGGGATCCAAATCACCAAATAACAACTTTCAGCTCATTTCATTAAATTGATGATAGTCAGACTATCTTATGCAATAGCAAATCAGAAAAGGTCAAAACTGTTTTCAATGCATTGAATAATCAAGACAGATGCCTGGGCTTTCACAACATCAAGTGTTGCAGCGCAATTGAAGCTCATTCTCTCCATCGCTTCATGTTTATGAAGATAATTGTGAAAATGATGGTGGGAGAAAGTTTAATTGAATTTACCTGAGCTCGGCCTGGTCTGCTGCACATTGAGCTGTTGATTTAGCATTCACCAGAGGGTGTTCTTTCTCTTTCAAGAGCAGGTACAAGAATTATCTGTACTGTATATATAAAATTTAAAGAATTCTAATTGTAGTCTGGTTTTAAGGTTTCTTGTCTGCGTAACATGCTTAGACGTTTTGGATAAATTACAAAACTGTGAACCATCAGGATTTTAAAACTGAATAAAATGTATTTATCCTGAACGAATAATGAACTTGATTTATTTAAAACTGTCTTGCATTGCGTATCTTTGTCAAATCTTTGTGGTTTGCTTACAGTTCAGATAGCTTGTGGATTTAACTATGTACTGTATGTGTACAGTTGTGTTTGTGTGTTAGCAGCATGTGAAGAGGGTCACAATTCAGCCTGCAGACTCTCCAATGGTCATTTGTTGGAAAAAGGTGATGAAATGATGGGAAATGTCTGGTTTGCTACAGTGGATGATGCATTTTGCAAGTAACACCATGTCTTTCCTAAAATATTGTAGTGGAGCACTGTTTTCCTTTTACTGTAGATATATTAAAATGTATTATGGTTTCACTTATTGCCCGTTCATGGAGATGTAACGGAAGTACAATGTTAACCAGGTCTTCAGCTTTATAAATCTACTCTACGTACATTCACAGACACATTTGTTTCTTCGGGTATCAATGAGATCTAAACTCAGTTTCTCAGATTTGTCTCCTAAGACATCTCCTTGTTTCCTTTATAACAGAATACATCGAGACAATGTCTCAAACTTTGCTGGTACCAAATTGTAATATTTTCATACAAACTCAAACGTCTTTCCAAAGTCAAGTTTATCACCCATGTGAATTTTTTACTTATGATTTCTAAATTTATTTACTCGCTTACAATGTTAAAACCTCTCTTAACTGTATATACTTACTTTATGTTTACATCAGAGTATTTTAGTCCCTGTTGTATAAACCTTGCTGTCTGACTCAGAACCAACCATGACAACATGAAAGCTGATTCATGCCCTTCTCACGCCTCTTTACCATTTGATTTTTTTTAACACTGTTTTGATCTATCGATAAAGTCTGAAAACATCAGATCAGCCTGTGGCTTTTTCAAAACCAAGGGATCTGCTTGTCTGAGAAGCATTGAAGATTTTAAGTGATCCATGAGCCTATGGAAAAAATGATATACATTTTAAGGCTTCGTAGAATAGAACTTGTTAATCGACGTCATGCAGCTTTGAATTTTGCGCCATCTTGGGATGATGTAGTTTTCTAGTTTTGTTTTTCTTGTTTGATTAAGAAATATAACTATGGTAGTTCGGTCTTGTTGTGTTAAAAACTGCAATAGTTTACGAAGAATAGTTCAGGAAAAGCCCATGGTTCGTTACTTTCGATATCACCATACATCAAACAAATCAATTAACGGTACATATCAAAACAATTATAGCAGTGGAGTGTTATCCTCCCAAGATGGCGGCGCCACTGCAACATGCAACAAAGGGCATGATGTCAGCTTCACATTCTCTATAAATGTAATTTTAGTTTTTTTCAAATTGTTAAAAAAGAGAATTGGTGACATATAGTACAGATCCGTCAGAATACACAGCTAGAATAGATGTCTTGAATTTGATCTGAAATGCAATGACTTTATTAGACTTTGGTATCTTGGAAAATCTGTCATCTATTTTAAAAACACTGTATGCGATAATGCCATGTAGGGCTGTCACGGTATCTTACAGTACTAAACCAGTTGAAATATCACGATTCCAAGTAGTATCGCAGCCCTGTGCAATGTTGAGATTTGAAATCTACTGTACAAAATAACATTTCCTTAATACACAGATCTAAATGAAATGTTCTGTATTTACTAAAAACTATAGTGTAAATACACTACAATATTTTGTAGTTTTAGCTGTATAGTAATTGGATAAATTGTAGCAAATATTGTCATGTCATTCAACCAATTCTTTCAAAACAACCAATGTCTTCAAGAACGAAGCGAGTGTCTTGATAAAGGACTCACTGAATCATTATCTCACCCGAATCATTTGATACATGGATTCATTTAGGAGAGAAACACAGCAAAAAGGCACATGTAAGTGTTCAAACGAACGTTAATGCGCATATGCAACATTAATAACAGTACTACGGTAATACTGTTTCTAAAATAGAGCACCATCATGGGTATTTTTAAGCTTTAGCAACGCAATCCTATAACGTAGCACCGGTACACCGTGCAACCCACTCAGAGGCTTAAAACTTTACGATTTTCTCAAACTTAGTATCTATTTAAAAATAACTTGGCTCCAGGGAAACAATCTTATCACCATCCAAGGTGAACCATTGAAACATGTACATGTTCATGACCAGAGCCTATATATGTTCAGTCTTATAAAGACATTCGTGGTCATTTTGAAAGACAGTTCATATCTAACATTTTGAGTTATTGAATTCTTCTCAGAATAACGTGTTAAGTTATAATTACCATAATCAGATTTTTCTGCTAAATGAGAAGCTTTTAAGCACTACCGCATAATTATTGATTCGGAGTTCAAACACTAGTTTGAATATACAGGACTGTGATGTTGGCATTGGAGAAACAGATATCATTATGAAGGAGAGAATAATGCCTCGCACTTAATTCCAGGCCGCTCCAGGGGAGCAATTCTGGCAATTAAACTTTGGATAACAGCGCATGCTAAATGGCCACTAAGCAAAATGAACTAAAAGCAGAGGTTGATACTTAAACAGCGATCATGCAGTCATTTTTCTCTTTTGTGGAGAGTTCATTTCAGCATGTGAGGCGGCAAAGCATTTCTTTTGCTGGATCAGACTTTCTCTTGATGGTTAAAGAGAAACAAGTCAATTGTTCCCATACAGAAAAGCCACATTAAATTCATTTGTGGCTCAAGAATTCAGGTGGGTTTTTCTGTAAGGGTGGTTCCTGGGGAACGAAAATGTGTTCTTATATGGCGTGTCTGCAAATAACCATTTTTTATCCATTGTTCAAAAATATATTTTTGTCCATTCTTGAATTCCAAATTTCTAAAAATCTAGAAACATTTTGCCACCTTGAAATGATATGGTTTTATTTGCTTTCTGAGCAGTTTTGAGATTTTGAGTTTTGTGGATTCCTTTTGAATTTGTTCATAGAATCTTTCAGTTTTCCAAAAACATTGCAAAATGTACACAAAAGAAAAAATAACCCTCATGATTAAAATAAGTTGTCACATAATAAGAATAAATTAATTTGGACTTAAATGTCGGATAGGACCTTACAATTCCAAACTGACAATCTATTTGAGAAGCAAATGAAAGGTTCTTTACACCAATACCATAAAATAACCATTTTGGGTTCCACATAGAACCTTATAGACGAATGTTCCTTAAAGAACCAACTCTTTCTTACTTTAAATTTTTTTTTATTTTCGCCACAAAGTAATTTTTGTGAAACAGAAAGGCTCTTCAGATGTTAAAGGTTCGTTATGGAACTTCTATTTCATTGAAGAACCCTTTGAGGCAACTTTTTTCGAGAGTGTAAAATATTAAGTTGTCTATGACTAAATGTGTATAAACAAGATGTATAATAATAAAGAATAATGATATAGTAGGCCCAATATGTCAACTTAATTCAAGTTCCTTAATACTCTTACAGTACCCCATTGGCAGATTTATTTATTTATTTCACTTATATTTAAACTAAGCATGTTGTAATAAACAAGAAAAAACATTGTACAATGAACTCTACAAAGGTAGACTTTGATTCCCTCCCCCTCCCATGTGGTACGTAACGTTAGTCCGGTTGTCCCTGACTTTACAAAGGGGGTTAAAAATTCTATTAACTTACTTTTAACTACTTTCAAACCTGCTGTGCAATGCAAGCATGAAATGGTATAGCTTGAGCTTAGACCATGGAAATATTAATGTAAATGAATAAAATAAGCAAAGACTACACAAGTATACAAGCAGCACACTAGTTCCAAATCAACAATGATGCTCAAAACCGCTCCGTTACACAACTAATATAACAATCACAACAACAACAAAATATCTTGGTTTTGGACAATCTTTCTCTCCAACGTCTCTTTGCTAGAAAGTATCTCCATAGATATCTATGAGTATCTCCGCTAAAAGCCTTAGTACCGCGGGTCCTAAAATGTCTCTGCTGGAAACGCAGGTCCTAGCTGCTGACTGACTTTTATTCTTCTTTTTACACTTAAAATCCACAGACCTTTTATTTTATGTAATAAAATGTAATCGGTCTTTCTACAGTCTTTCTAATGCCCGCATGGTCTAATGCCCGCATGGTCTTCCCTGCGTCAAAATGAGAAGACACGCTGTCTCAGGCGACGACATCTTTTTGTACTGTGGGGGCCACCATCGGGTTCGGACTGAGAGATTGGTTGCAATTCTCAAACTCACCGCTAGTGGCCGCTATAAATCCCATTCAAGACCTTTAAATGAATGCACTGTCAATTACAATCCACTCTAATGTTTGATGATATAGGTTCTCTTCTCATGCATAACTTGCCCTTGTGCATGTATGCCCCCTCCCCTCGTCATCAAGATACACATATCGAGCTGTCCGTCAGGTTTCCCCTCTGTATTTCCTCTCCTGATCTCAGAACCCCTCGAGCCCCCGTATGTACTCTGACACCAATCCAGCGGACAGGCTAACTGACAAGACCTTTTGTACAGCTGCTGCAGTGTCTGGGGAAATAGCCTTCACACTCCGGGTCTGTAACAGATAATGCAGTGTATTACCAGCACTGCTCGCTGAGAATTCAAATCACTCTTTTACTCCAGCAACTGAATCATGTGAAAGATAAAGTCTCTGTCATAATAGTCAATCAAAACAGTTTTAAACAGATACCATTTTCATTCAAAGTCCCTTTGTTTTTGTGACCCTTTTTTATATTAAATGTTTCACACATTTACCAAATTTGTCATTAAAACTATTCATGTTCTTCCACATGCCTTTTCAATAAATCAATTCCTCAACATCATGATCTGTAAATCATCCCTTTAGATAATATGCAGTTATTTTGTAAAACAATTATCTTTTAAGCTGAAATACCATTAAAAACTGATTAGAATGATGTTAATGATGGACTCTGATATGTTTTACTATAAGATTACAAAGACTTTGTTCTTTTTAATAGCATGCATGCACCCATGATCATTCAATAAATGAATAATATTACAAATAAATAATAATAGAAAATAGGACGTTTGTAGAAATGTTTATATTAAAAATTAGAAAAAGTAATTAAAATACATTGATAAGTGATTACATAAAGTTCAATATGATGTGCATTACAATAATATAGCCGATTAATCAGAGTGATATTACAATTCTTAAGATTCAAAGATTTCTTAACTTTCTGAATGTTATTAAATGACTTATAATAATGAAAATCAAACTGGTGATGTTTCTTAACATTTTTATAAATGGAGAGCACAAATTCATTGCATTCTTCTGTCCTTTTTTCTATGACAGGATATATCGCCCCTGATGATCGGCTCCTTTTTTTAAACTATCTGCTATATGCTTTTATATAAGGATACAGATCATTGGCCGATACATCGGTGTATCTCTAAATACAATGTATTTAAAAATAAAGATATGTTTCTGCATATTGGGCTTCAATATTTCGCCAACACAGTCTCATGGCAATTCATCACTATTTCCAAGATGGCTAAACATGTTTACCATCTCATTTGTGCGTTTTAGCACAATCTTCTGTAATAATTGCACATTTTTGTGTGATTCACATTGTACAAATTCATTTGAAATCGACACCTTAGAAAATATTTGTTTTCCTGTCAGATCAGGTTTGAATTGTTATGATTATTTTCATTCACTAAACACCTTCAGGGCACCAGACACTCACTTTCAGTCCAGCGCGAGCTGGCGGCGCTCTGGCTTTGGTACCGAGCGCACACAAAAGAGCTCATGCCAGAGCTTGGGTGTCCCAACTGGTTGCCATGGGAACAGGAGCACGGGACAATAGTGCATCACAATGTGTGCTGAGTCTGCTAGTGGACCAAAGAGATAATGGAATAATGATGAAGGGCCTGTGTGGATCTCTCTCTCTCTCTCTCTCTCTCTCTCTCTGTACTTTAACTGTGATGCGTTTCCCAATTTCTAACTAATCTCTTGTAGGTCAAGTTAACTTGACTAAAAGTCAAGAAAAGACTGCATATGTCATTTAAGGTAACAAGATGATAAAAAGTTGAACAGTCTCAGAATGTTTTAGTGACAGAAAATGACCGATTCCAAGTAGTGTTAAACCCAAAAATACTGAGCATGAAATCTTAGTACTTCTCATGTTTCTGTTGACAGGGTATCCACAAAATCCTTGAGAACCAGGATGGAGTTGAACCGGAAAAAAAAAGGAAAGGAAAAACCTTTTCAATCAGAAAGTCCCTTGATGAGCTCACAGGCTTTGTGAAAGCATCACTTTTTCCTGACACTCACTTCAAACGGTCGAGGGGAGATGTGTCACAGTGTTTGTACGAGCGTGCGGGAGCGAGTGTGTGTTATAAAGCAGGTGAATTGCACCTTCCGGGATGGTCAAATAGTGGCAGCCTCTTCCATAACGCTGAGAATGGTGTTTGATTTTACTCCTCCAGAACTCTTCCCCGCAGGATCTTTTGATTCCGTCCTTTCAGACCTCTTCGGAGACCCTGCAGAGATTCCTGAAGATCCACGTGTGATCTTTGAAGGCACCACGGGCCGAGCAGTCTGGTATTGTGTGCCATTTTTATATTTCTCAGGATTCAGCGTTTGTGGTGATACAGGGATAGTTTACCCCAAAACTGTTTCATCATTTACTCACTCTTGTCATTTTTAACTTGTATGACTTTCTTTCTTCTGTAGAACACAAAAGAAGATATTTTGAAGAATTGCAATAACCAAACAACGCCTACCCCCATTGACTTCCATTGTATGGACACAAAACCACACTTTCTCAAAATATCTTTTCACTATAGAAATAGTCATATACAGATTGATATTCATGATACTAATCTCCAATCCTCTTTGTAGGCCACTATAATATTTATCATACATATGCAGTATTGATTCATTTTCCCAATTCCCCCATCTTTCACTGTCCTCATCAGGACTATAAGCCCTTGTTGATGGCCATTAACAGATCAGACCGCAACTGAAAATGCTATTGGAGAGCATTGATGTATCGCTAGATGGATATTCTCTGGGCCGGCGTAGGACACAACATGGCAGTGGTCCACGGATTCAGGAGATTTACTCACACCGTGTAGCCGCCTGTGCAGTAAACTATTTTATGGGCGCTTATGCAACCCGTCGTACTTCAAAACTCAGGCAGATGCATCAATGAAAGTCTCACTGTGTTGTGATTTAAAGCGGCGATTAGAGAAGTTCGTCCTTTATCAATTTGCAGTTTTTACTTTTATAAGCTGCTTTGTGACTGTTAGGAGAAAACGGACGGCCCCTAGCAGCCATAGACAAGTTTCAAAAAGTTAGGAACACTAACCTCCTACGCTTGCAATTTTAAGACTCTCAGAAGAACATTCTTCATTATGTTTCTGAATGTAGACAGACTTTTTGGGCGCTGAAGCAGGGAGATTTGTGTTTAGTGTTGGAGAAAGCAATGGGAAAAGTTCTAGCGTGCTTTATTTGAGACTTTTATCCATGAAACCTTGACAAACTGCGCTGATGGTTCCGGCTGTGGTTGTGGTTAGGAGCTAATGTAGTTTATCTACAGTCTGCTATTGTTTTGCGTAATGCACATTCTTTATGGAGGGGAATAGCTGGTGGCAATCACAACGAAATGCTCTGGCGGTCTGAGAGGGACAAATGAGGGTGACATTGAAGCCGACCGGTTTCAAAGCCTCATTAAGCTCAATCGTGCATCCTGAATCCCAAAGCGCAGGACTAGACCTTGATTTCCTTCAACGATGCATTGTCCCTACATTTAACATTGACAATCACACGACGTGCCCCCTACCCAACCCATTTCATTCTATGATCACACAAAGAATTTTACTATTATTGAATATACTCATTTTCATAAAATATATACATTTAACGATTGTGAGGGTGTCCAGCCCAATGCATGAAAAATAAATTCACCCCAACATAATTTACTCAACCTCATGTCATTCAAAACCTATGACTCAATATGACAATATGACTCTTCGTTTTGTGGAACACAAAATAAGATATTGTGAGAAATGTGTCCATACAATAGAAGTCAATGGGGGCCAATGATGTTTGGTTATCAGCGTTTTCCAAAATATCTTCTTTCGTGTTCTGCTGAAGAAAGAAAGCCATACGTTCACATTTGCTTTACATGTGTATGATATTTCGTAATGGAATTTGCAATGGTGTACCAAATAACCACATTTACACAAACACAGTTCTAGAATTATGACATGCATTTCCATTGTAAATCATTGGAATTGAAAAAATGAAATTGTAACTTGAATTGAAATGTGCAGGGTTTCAATATTCCCGTCTTTTTGATGTCAAGAAATTGAGTGTTAATTTAAACTGAATGTGTTTTTTAAGGAAAATGTGAGAACCTCAATGGCGTAGAATTAAAAAAATGCACCATCCGCCAGATGCACACGAAATCCTGGCCAAAGCGTGTCCGGGAAAAATGGCATGTGTGGTCTCCCAGTGTATTTGTAAAACACCACATTGTTTGTTTTAACTGCATCGTCTGGCTCAAGCTTTGGTGAAGATACCCGTTGACCACCCATTTATGGACCATAAATGAGGAGAGAATATAATGCTGTGGGCAACATTTACTGTACATTCTCTCACCGAGAGCACAGAGCACTAACAAAGAGATGATCTGTTGGTCACAACAGGGCACATCTTGGCCAGCTCTGCACACATAAGAACATGAAACCTGAGAAAGACAAAAATCTCTTCCCTCACCTCATGTGTTTAATCAATTTACATCTCTTATTAAAATCTCTCAGCTGCAATTTTGGTGGTTAAGAAAAAAATTGCATTGTTTTTCAACTTAAGTATAACTCATTCAATGTTTAATATTCACTCCTTACGTCATTTAGTATCCAAGTGTCTTTTTGGAGTTTCCAGACGGCCATTTTGAAAGGACGACGAGACATTTCTTGCTTACAGTAGCTACATTTTGGGTAGAATCAGCCTCAAAATTGATTCAAACCATAGTCTGACATTCAGTTTTGGTAAAATTATAGACAATAAAATGAAACGCGAATTATGCATAAAACACTCTTTTAATGGCTGGTGAGGTAGATAAGCTTGAAGCTTGTTACAGATCACACAAACAACACCTGAGGAAATTGTCAATTACACGCTCAGGTTGAAAGTATTATTTTTAAGAAGCGCATC